>JANAVB010013395.1:4812668-5260168 GCA_029216955.1 Iris pallida | reverse complement strand
CATCTGGGAATATGAGCAAATAGATTGGAATGATACTTTCGTGGACCTATTACCCTTTGGCGCACCGGCGGTACGGGTAATAGATTTGAAACAAAAACCAACAGAGGTAACATGGTCGTGATTGGTATTGTGATCTTGACACCGTGTCTTTTATCCCGGGTTGGGTACAGGCGTCAAGTCGGAAGACTATTGGTATCAGAGGTAATATGGACGTGACACATGATAATTAGGAGTGGTTTTTGGTGGAATAGATTTTATTTGTCAAGTTTGGCTTCTTGTCAGGTGTTCCTTCCTGGAGCGGAAGAGACTTTCCAAGCCTCCTCTCTGACAACCTCTACTAAAGATGACGAGATGGCCCAGGAAGTCGTCAAAGCTTTCTACTCTGTGCTGAAAGTGAAGCTTCCTGGAATCTTGAATCGGAATGCTTCCTTCGGCCCTGTGAAGGCTGTTGCCGAATGTCAAGTGGCGGCCCTCGAGAGCATGGCTAGCTACGGGGAGCGGGACAACACTCTGAGGAAGGTCCTGAATAACCTGGAGGGTCAGGTGGCCAGGTTTCGGGATACCAAACAGCCGAGCCCGACGTCGCTGTTCCGTGCAGAGGACGAGGCTTTGATGACTGCTCTCGCGGAGGAGAAGGCTACCTTCCAGGCAAGAAAAGACGCCCTTGTTCGAGAGATCGACGAGCTGGCTGACCAGTATGGCCAGTTCAATGCTGCAAGTAAGGCCCGTGCTGCCTTCAAGAATAGGCTGGCTGTGCAGATTATTGAGAAGTATAATCACTTTGTACAGATCTAGAACGAGATCGCCCAACTGGAAGCTGACTTGCGGGCGGCGACATTTGAACTGGAGGATTATTTGTCCCAGGCTGCCATGACTGCCACCACTTCTGTCCGTTTAGAAGAACAACTGGAGAAATTAGAGGGGGAGCATCAGAGTCTGATCCTCTTCAAAGATGAATCCGCTCGTCAAGAAGAGGCACGGCGCCGAGCTACTGTGAAGTCTGAAGTCAAAATTGTGGCTCTAAAGGACAGCATCAATCGCCTGTATATCCCATAGATTTTTGTAACTTATTTTTTTGCCATCATGGCTCTTGTACCTTTTTTTCATCTTTTGATAGACGTTCAAGTACAAAATAAAAAATCTTTTCAGAAGTGAATGTGGTTTTGTGAAATATCGATGCTAGAGGAAATGTGGACGTAGTAAGTATATTTCTGGTGGATATTCTACTGAGGAATTATGATGTGGACCTATTATCCATTTTATATTCAAGTTATTCGAATATAGATAATAAGTTGAATGAAGCTGCTAGTAGAGGTAATATGGACGTAATAGCAGAGGATGTTCTATATCTGACCAGAGGTAATATGGACGTGGAAAAATATATAACATTAGGGGGAGTAGATAATTCAGAGGTAAATAGGGACATGATTATCCTTGATGAATGCTTTGCTCAGAGGTTATGTGGACGTGGCAAAACATTTAATCATTCCGCTGGGAAATTAATTATCAAAAAATAATTCAGAGGTAATAGGGACGTGACTTGTTTTCGTCAAACCAAGTTTGGACGGAGTCAAAAACGAGAATGATTCCACTGGGGAAATATTTAGAGGACCTATTATCCAGGGCATATTCAAGACTCTTGAAATACGGATAATAGTTAGATAGGTTTTCGAATCATATAAACATCGCACTGTAAATTTACATGACTGAACATATGTGAACATTATGTAAAAGAGGTTACACATAGTATTTCTTCAGGAACTTGCCGTTGATAGGCATCGTGAGCAAGTCACCATCAGGTTTGGTTAGCCGGTATGCACTATTAGAATACACTGATTCTATGATGAAAGGACCTTCCCATTTAGGCTGAAAATTTTCTTTTGTTTTGTGCGTCTTGACCATTGGTCTTCTCACTGCTAAGACCAGATCGCCGACTTGGAAGATCCTTTCCTTCACTTTTTTATTAAAGGCTTTGGAAAGGCGTGCTTGGTATAGCTCAATGCGCTGCTGAGCTAACAAGTATTTTTCGTCTAGCACTTCGAGCTCCTGGAGTCGCAGAAGCTTTCTTCGGTAGTCAGCTCGCTGGCTAGGGCTACTCGAAGAGAAGGAATTTGGATTTCTAGGGGAAGAACTGATTCGCTCCCATAAACCAGAGAGAATGGCGTACTGTCTGTTGGAGTCCGGACTGTTGTACGATAGGCCCATAGACATTTACCGAGCTTTTCGTTCCAATCGCGCTTGTTTGAAGACAATAATTTCTTGAGAAGTTTTATGATGGTTTTGTTGAAGGCTTCTGCTACCCCGTTAGCCGCTGGATTGTAGGCAGAAGAGGCTACATTCTGGATTTGATTCTTATTACAGAACCGATAGAATGCATGGCTTGCGAACTGTGGACCATTATCATGGATGATCCTGGGAGGTAGGCCGAAGCGGTAGATGACGTGATGTTTGATGAAACTGATCACGTTTGAGCGGTAGATGACGTGATATTTGATGGAAGTAATCGGTTATAGCTAGAATGAACTGATGTCCTTTGGAGGTGGCGGGCTGATTGGTTCTATGACGTCCATGCCCCAGGCTTCAAACGGCCAAGATAATGCCGTCGGGTGTAGAAACTCCGAAGGTTGATGAATAAAATCGGTGTGGAACTGACAAGCTCTATACTTCTTTGCATATTCAACAGCATCTGCTATCATTGTGGGCCAGTAATAACCCATTTGTTTGAGGCGATCTTATAATTTCGGGCCTGGTTGATGTGCACCACAAACTCCATCGTGAGCCTCCCGGAGTGCATGTGTGGCTTCTGTGTCTGATAAGCATCGTAATAGTAGCCCATCGTAAGAGCGTCGGTACAGCATCTTGGTAGCTGTGTCATAGTAAAATCTGAGGGATCGTCTATGGATGGATACTACTTCCTTCGGGTCCTCGGAGAGAATTTCATAGATGGCATAGTCTATGAACAGAAATCTTCAATCTTTAGCATCGACGCTTGTTTCCGTTGTGTAACTGTGATGAATATATAAGGCATCTTTCACATAGAATAGTTCTCGACCAGACACTGTGATCGACTGCTGAGTATTGGTTGGAACGGTCAAGGTAGCAGCGAGACCGGCTAGAGCATCTGCTTCTATATTCTGTAGTCGAGGCACGTGTTCGATGAAGAATCGAGCGAAAGTAGACACCAGCTCGATTGTTGCTCTGTGGTAGGGGATGAGATCTTCGTGACGAACTTCATAATTCCTTCGGACCTGACTAACTATTAGCTTGGAATTGCCGTAAGCTTGTAGATAGTCAACTCCCAGTTGCTTCGCTAGTTGTAAGCCGATTAATAGAGCATTATATTCGGCCACGTTGTTAGTGCATGGTTCCACGAGAGAATATGTATGGTGTATAAACAGATGATCAGGTGATACAAGCACGACACCTACTCTAGCCACAATATTTCCTTTAGGTCATGTTCTTGATGTACCGTCAAAGAACATTCGCCATATGGGGATTTCTTCAGTTGCAGTGTTAGACTTCACCACTTCGTCGGGGATTTCGTCGTAGAGTTTGGACGATTCCGGCACCGGATGAGCTGCTAGGAAATCAGCTAATGCTTGGCCTTTTACTGCCTTATAAGGAACGAAGATCATATCGTATAGAGTCAACAGCATTGCCCATGTAGCTAAATGGGAATTAAGAGAGCCCAATTTTTTCATGAGCATTCTGAAAGGGTTGACTTTAGATATAATGTAGATAGTCTGTCCAGACACATAGTAGCGTGTCTCCTGGATGGCAAATACTAGTGCAAGACATTCCTTCTCCACCAGTGTGTATCTGTGCTCGGTACCCACCATTGTGTGGCTGAGGTAGTAGATTGCCTGTTCATGGCCGCCTTCGTTCTTCTGAGCCAATAGGGCACCAAGAGAATGGTCCATAGCACGGACATATAGTAAGAAGGGCTTCCCCATTATTGGAGCTACCAATACTGGATGGCTTGTAAGATACGCCTTGATGTCGTCGAATGCACGTTGACATTGTTCAGTCCAGACGAAAGATACGCCTTTCTTCATAAGCTGAGTGAATGGTTGACACCTTCCAAAGAGGTTCGAAATAAATCGTCTGATGTAGGCTAGCCTTCCTTGTAGTCCGCGTAACTCTTTAAGATTTCTTGGAGGATGCATGTCGAGGATAGCCTTTACTTTCTCCGAGTCTAGATGTATACCCTTTGAAGTGATGACGAAACCAAGGAACTTGTCGCTGGACACTCCCAGAAAAGACTTGGTTGGATTGATCTTGAGTTGGTGTACACGCATTAGTTCGGACACCGTTCTCAAGTCTTGAAGGTGGTTACCCTTGAGACGACTTTTGACTGCAATATTGTCTATGTACTCCAAAGTTTTGCGCAAATGATCGCAAAAAATTGTGTTCATGGCTTGCTGGTATGTCGCCCCTGCATTCTTCAATCCGAAGGGCATCACTGTATAGAAGTATACCTCCAACGGTGTTTGAAAAGATGTGTTCTTCTCGTCGTCGGGGAACATCTTGATCTGGTTGTAGCATGAGAATCCATCCATGAAGGACATCCGCTCAAAGCCGCAACTATTGTCACTCGTTATGTCGATGATCGGTAAAGGGAACTCGTCCTTCGAGCATGCAGAGTTCAAATCACGGTAGTCGATACAGACTCGAACATTACCGTTCTTTTTAATGACTGAAACGATGTTAGCAACCCAGTCTGGGTGTTGTTCCTCGCGGATTAATCCACTGGCAATGAGTTTCTTGACTTCATTCTCGATGGCTTCTATGACGTCTGGTCGGAATCGTCGTTGTTGCTGCTTCACTGGCTTAGCTTTAGATGAAATGTTCAGGCGGTGCATGGCGACTTTAGGGTTCAAGCCTGGCAAGTCTTCATAGCACCATGCGAAGACGTCGATGTATTCTCTTGTAAGCTGTATAAGAGATTGGCGTTCATCGCCAGGTAGACTTTTGTTGATGAAGATTGGTTTGAAAGATGCTTCATCTCCTAGATGGACTTGGATGACTTTGTCTTCGGTAGGTGGTTCCCGTTGTTCAAAGCACAGCTTCCACCTAGTATCCATCTTTTAAGCCCATTGTTCAAGCTCAATTGATTGGACATTGTTTGTAATTTGGTCGACGGAAACCATGTTGACGGACAGAGTTGCTTTGAACATGTCGACGACGCTGGAGTCTGAGTCCCAGAGGGAGGAATCACAGGAATGAGAACAACGATCTGCTTCATCGTCTGATCTTTCGGGAGTTGTTAGGGAAGTGACATAGCCCAAATCAACACCGCTTCGTTGATAGTAGTTCTCGGGTTTGCCTGGAAGAGCAAAGTGACGTATTGGCAACCGTCGTCCTCGGCCGTAATTTAGCCATTTGTCGTTTTTTATGTCATATCCCATGTTCTGGATGATGTTCTTGGCCTGCCAACTATACCAATAAAGTTGTATTTTCCCAGAGGCATAGTTAGCTTCTGCGTTGTGCTTGGGGAAAGTAGAGTCTGGAAAGAACTTTCTCTCGCCAATTATACGACCGAAGATGATTAGTTCTTCATCCTTATTTCTGGCTAGAACGATAAAGTAGAGGATATCTTCAGTGTAAACTTTTTTTCGCAGGTGAGGCGTAGTGACCGACATGCAGAGGTGTGGTCCTATGCCGTTCTCTAGGGCATATATCGTATCTATGTAGTAGTTTACAGATTGATAGACATCGGAGTAATTCAAAGATAAACATTTACTAAGGAAATACGCAAGTTCTTCTTCAGGGATAACATCATCCGCTGAAGGTACATTATTATGAGTATTGATATACTCATTGAGAGGATCATCATCAAGAAGAGGAGCCACGGTCTTGGCCGAGTTCACCACGTAGGATAATTCTTCAGGATTGGGAGGACGGACATTAGCAGGTTCCTCCCAGGGTGTCTTGCTGAGAGTAATGGTCAATGGTTTGAGCTTGTCAGGGTTCTTCTTTTTCACCCAAATTGTGAGAGGCTTCGGAGTAATTTTTGGAGTAGTACGTCCTTTGACTCAGATAATCAGGGGACCATCATTAGAGGATGGACTTGTTTCAGCTTCATTGTCAGCTTGGTTGCCATCGTCCTTGGAGGGCTGAGATTGGTAAAGTACCGAATCTCCATAATAAGCTTCGATGCCCTTAAAAGGATCGACATCGACGAACTCCGTCTTCACGACACCGTCGCTGTTGACGTATTTGAAGCACTGGTGAAGTAAGAAAGGAATGATCATGTTCTCGTGTATCCATGGACGTCCTAACAAGATGTTGTAGGATACATTGGCATCGATCACATAACAGGAAACCTCCGTTCGAAGATCACCGATCTGGCATTTGAGACAGATTTTGTCCAGCGAATGGCTTCGACCAGTATTGAAAGCCATGATAGTTGTGTTGGTTGCAGATAGTTTGTGCAGAGGGATTCCCAAAATTTGAAGCAGACTTCTAGGAATGATGTTGAGGGGGGATCCTGGATCGATGTGCATGCGGTCCACCTTGATCGCCCCAATATACCCTGTATAGTACAGGGGCCTATCATTACGATTATTTTTGAGTAGCATGTCCTCCTGTGAGAAGGTGATGTTGGGCACCACTTCCATGGTACTGTGGCTGTGGGGATAGGAGACAGGATCTTCAGCGGGGGCCTTGAATTCGGCGAGGTAAGAGTCGGCATGTAGTAATACCTCACTTAAGGCCTTCCGCGTTTCTTTGGAGAGTCGCAATAGATCGAACAGAGACAACCTGGCAGGTGTATTGGCTAGCTGAGCCAGTATGTCAAAGTTGTAGGGCCGATCCATGCCTTCAGGAGCTGGCGCCTTCAGAGACTTGTCAAATCGTGTCTTCTTCTGCTTGTCTTTGTCCGTAGTTAGTGGTTTAGACGGGCCGGCTTCTGAGCTTGTGGGGGCAGCATATAATGCCCCAGAACCAGAATACTAGAGAGCGGAGGCATACATAGCCAGCTACATATATTAAAGTGCAACCCACCTCACTATATGGTCACGGCTGTCTAGATACATGAGGGTTTAACTACAAGCCATCAGTCTCCTATGGTCATGAACAAGCCTATTGTCTCAATCTCAAACAAGCAATAATAGTCACAAGATGTCAGAGCACCAAATATAAATAGTAAGGCATCCCATACATTACATATTTGAATGATCATAAAGCTAGTCGTACAAAATGTCAAGACTAGCAAGAGTTTCAGTCATACATGATCAACCCTAGGATTTGTCAATCATGTTACAGCCCGTAGGCAGACAGTAAATAAAGGTACAATACGAGCTAACACGTGCTCGCCGGCTAAACGCCTCAAAAGAATAATTTTTACAATAAGGTGGGAGGACAAAAAGAAACCTACTCGTTACCAGGGTTACGCCTGGTGGTCACCATCTGGCTGGAAGGTAGGTAGATCCTCTGGTGCTGCTCCGATATCTGGCCATACAAAACCAGCTGGGTCAGACCCCAGAAAGAGCAAGTGCCAAAGGAGGCTTCCCTTAGGAACTAAAACCAGCATATCATAATAGAATATTAAAGATGATTATAAACGAACTGATAATAATAAAGATAACAACAGTAAATTGAGTACGAGAAAACCATTCAAGTAGCCAGGTCACAACCCTTAAACCAAACAAGGACCGAGGTTGGAACCCTTCATCTGAAGAGAAACCCGTCTCAACTACTTGTTGGTAAGGTAAAACATGATGAGCTCGACATAGAGTGAAATAAGACAATAATCGAAGGGAGGACACAGAACTGCTTCGGGAGCCAGGTTACAACCCTTAAACCAAACAAGGACCGCGGTTGTAACCCTTCGCCTGAACAGAACTGGACCCCTGATCTTTATCGTGAAGGCCAGTATAAATAATCATGCTATTGAAGAAAGGTAAATCATGACAAGCATGACATGGGGAGCAATAAGACAATAAACGAAGAGAGGAAGCCAGGTTTCAACCCTTAAACCAAACAAGGACCGGGGTTGTAACCCTTCGCCTGAACAGAACTGGACCCCTGATCGTTATTGTTGAGGCAAGCATAAGTAATCGTGTCATGTCACAATCTTGTACAGGATCAGGACAAGACTAAGCTGGGTTAGACTCCATTCAATCAATCACGGCCAAGCAAAGAGTACGACTTGATATTTTAACTAACTAGGGTTATCACAGCCTAGTTACTAAGAGATGTAATAAGATTATCCCAACAGCCACAAGCCCTGCAGACCAACCAGGTTATCCAGGTCGAATGTCCGTTTATGAAGGATGCAACACGTGACTGTGTGAGAGAAATGTGCCCTACTCGTCGGCAGGCTACAAGTCCACTTGGTGTGCCCAGATAACGGGATTGCCTGTAGCTGGGAAATCTCTTCATGACTACTGAATTATTCAAGCTTATTAGCCTTAGTCAATTGCAGTAGGTATCCCTGACCGTGGTACTCAGGGATCCCATCCTAGACATGATGCAAGATAGTACTGATTTATTTGTATAAACACAATCGTCCACGGTGTCCAGGTCATTCATACTTATCATGGCAGGCTAGCTGTCGTAACAGCATGTCGAGATATATCATGTCAGTTTACTTGTTAAGAGTGAGCCACGGCAGGCCACTATCGTGTTCCTGGAATCATATCAGAATTTACATGATATAAGCATAAATATGACAGTTCAATTTAATAATAATAATAATATAATAATAATGACAAAGGACAAGACTGTGGAAGGAGCCATGCAGCTAAGAGAATAGAGCTCATGCGGCCAAGGATAATAGAGCTCATGCGGCCAAAAGATCGGATCTCATGCGGCTCGAGATTCAGAAGTCCATGCGGCTGTGGGAAGACAGGGTCTTATGCGGCTAGAATAATGCAAGTCCATGCGGCTGGGTCAATCAAGTATATGCGGCTGGAAAGGAATCAGTCCATACAGCTAGAAGGACCAAGGACAGCTTTATGCGGCTGTAGAACATTCAAGCATATGCGGCTGCGGAATAATCGACTTCATGCGGCTACGAAAGACAGTTCATATACGGCTGTGGATAATTGAGTTCATGCGGCTAGAAGGAACCAGTCATATGCGGCTATGTTCAAGTGGAGTCTTATGCGGCTGTGGGAGGGGATTGGCTTCATGCGGCTAGAAGGGGGTTGACTTCATGCGGCTGAGGATGCAGAGCCGTGCGGCTAAGAATCAAGGGCAGCTTATGCGGCCGAGAGAGAACAAGTCTTATGCGGCTCGGAATTCAAGTGAGCTTATGCGGCTAATTTGTCGTGCGGCTGGAAAAATTATCGCATGAAGGTCCATACGGCCGAGGCTGCTATGCGGCTCAGAAGCTGTTCTTCTTCTCTGCTTGTCCGAAAAGAAGAGCCATGAAGTCGATGGCTTCAAAGCTTCATAAATCCTTCATCCAAGGTCGGAATCCAGACTTCCATAGGTCAAAATGTGGCATAATCGAATGCTCTACAACATGAAACCATTAAAACTTGGAAATAATAATGTTAAGTATATCAAAACCCAAGAAATCCAAAAATATAATAAACTTAGATCTTCACAAATTGAACCATGAAAATTAGAAATGCTAAGTACTAAAGCGTGTTAGAATCTCGTGAGGAGGAGAATGGAACAATAAAAATAGAGTTCCTCCATAAAGCAAGCTGCACTTGCCTAAGCTCTCTTCCTGGTAGGTGAAGAAGTAATGGTGAAGGAGAAGAGTAAATGAGGAGAGAGAAAGAGGATGAGGTTAATAAATGAAGAAGGCGGTGGTAGGTAGGGGTTTTCCCTTTGGTTCATGATAAACCAGAAGCAACCCAAGCCGAACCAAGCCAAGCCAAACAAGCCGAACCAAGCAAGAAAACATGCAATACGAGTCAAGATACGTATACGTATTCCAAAGTACATAATACGAGCTACGGACATTACAACTCTACCCACCTTAAAAAATTTCGTCCTCAGAATTTAATTAAGAGGCTAGAGCAGCAAGGGCAAGCTATACTAATCATAGGCAGGTTATAACAAGCAGTCTATCATGCAGTCATCTATTCAAACAAGGATTTGAAAGAATAAGGCATAAGGAAGATATTATACCTTACGAGTCAAACAAGTCGGGATAGCGTGATCGGATATCATCCTTACGCTCCCATATTGACTCACCCAAAGAGTGATGACCCCAAGCAATACGGACTAAACTAATAGTCTTGTTCTTGAGTATCTTCTCTCTCCGGTCCAATATAGACACGGGCCTCTCCTCATATGAAAGGTTGGTACCAACAACCAATTTCGAATGATCTAGGATATGGCTCGAGTTCGGGATATACCGTCGTAGTTGGGATACATAAAATACGTCATGCATCTCACGTAACGACAGCGGAAGAGCGAGACGATAGGATACATCACCTACTCGCTCTAGAATGTCGAACGGTCCTATATACCTAGGACTAAGCTTTTCTTGTACGCCAAAACGAATGACGCCACGGTTAGGCAAAATTCTCAGGAATACATGGTCGCCGACAGAAAACTCAAGAAGGCGCCGATGAGTATCGGCCCAATGACGCTGACGATCTTTGGCAAGTCGAAGATGATCTCTGACTCTCCTGACCACTTCAACGGTCTGAGCAATCATTTTTGGACCGAGCATCTGTCTCTCTCAAATATCGTCCTATGCTAGAGGGGTTCGACACTTTCTGACCTCGAACGGTGCCATCTGGATACTGGCCTAGAAACTGTTATTGTACGAGAACTCCACCAGGTGCAAGTGATTTTCCACGAACTACTGAAGTCGAGTGTACAAGATCTCAACATATCTTCAAGTGTTTGGATTGTGTGTTCCGACTGACCATCAGTCTGTGGGTGATAAGCTGAGCTGAACTTGAGGCGAGTTCCCAAACTCTCCTACAGACTATGCCAAAAGTGCGACGTAAATCTGGAATCTCTGTCCGAAGTGATACTGACTGGTACACCATGAATTCTGACTATCTTCCTGAGATACATCTCTGCTAGCTCAGCCGTCGGCTGACCAACTCTGAATGGAATAAAGTGAGCCACCTTCGTGAGCCTGTCTATGATAACCCAAATAGCGCCTCTGCCAGCCGGGGATCTAGGTAAGCCAGTCACAAAATCCATGGTTATATGCTCCCACTTCCATTCTGGAATTGGCAAGGGCTGAAGAAGTCCAGCTGGCCTCTGATGTTCAGCTTTAACTTGTTGACAAACCAAACATCGAGAGAGAAACCGGGCTATCTCCCTCTTCATGCCATTCCACCAGAAGTGCTGACGGATATCACGGTACATCTTCGTACCACCGAGATGAATGGAATACTGCGAACTGTGAGCCTCTGCCATGATCTCCTGTCTGATATCACCGCTGGGTACACAAAGATGCCTTCCATGCCTAAGTATATCGTATTCATGAATTGTCATGCCCCAGAACCAGAATACTGACAAGTAGGGACGGACCAGGCCAGCTACGTATACCAAAGTACTCCAGTACTCCGAAATAACGTATAAGCTGTATAGATGGGGGTTACTACTACAAGCCAACAGTCGATCCTAGGTCAAGCAATCCTAGGTATCTCAATCACAGGCAGTAAACAATGTACAAGAAGTAAGATCAACTGCAATATAAAATAGTAAAGCGTCCCAAACTATCATATGTCAATGATCATGAAGCTAGTAATACAGAGTGAAGACTAGCAAGAGTAATAGTCATACATGATAAGCTCTAGCTATAGTCTAGAATAAGCAAATCATGTTCTGGCCCGTAGGCTAAATGTCAAGTCCAAAACACGAGCTAAACACGTGCTCGGAGGCTAAACGCCACAAAAGAATAATGTACATAACTAGTGGGAGAATGAAAATAGAAAACCCACTAAGGTACTCTGGTGCTCTGGGTAATCACCAACGAGTGGAAGGTACGGAAGATCCTCCGGGCTCCTCTATCAGATCTGGTCAATGCAAAACCAGTGGGGTCAGACCCCCAATAGCAAGTACCACAAAGGAAGCCAAACTATGAACTAAAACCAGCATGCAAATCATAGCAATGGATAGAGAGAGAGATGAGTAAGTACTAATCGAGACTCGTGCACTACCAATGCACTTATCCCGAGAATAGAAGGACAATAAGTAAAGCAACATGTAGCATAAAGTAAAGGACATGTGACGTAATATAAACTGTGTATATGTGAGGAAAAGAAAGCATGTGAACATGAAAGATAAATAGACATGTGAGCATGTTAAGTAGACGGAGCATGTGAGAATGTTATGTAACTAGAGCATATAAGATAACCGGAACATGTGAGCATGTAGGGTAACTGAGACATGTGAGCATGTTAAAATACTATATAGAACGACAAATGATAAGATGACTTAGGAACTATTCCGAGACCCAAGTTACAACCCGTAAACCAAACAAGGACCGGGGTTGTAACCCTTCTCCTGAACAGAACTTTAGTATCTAATCATTTATCGACAAAAGTGAAGCATAAACAAAGATGTGCTAAAAATAAACAAATCCGGACACTGCCTAGACAAACTAGACTAGACTGGACTCCATACAATAGTCACGGCCAAGCAATGATACGGCTTTATACATTAGCTAACTAGGGTTGTCACAATCCTAATTACTAACAAATACAAGTCTGAGAATTCCATGTCCAGCTCCTGCCTGCTACTACCTGAATGGTCCAAGCCAATGGTAATAGTGGATACATCGCCCAGGAGACAAATGTATCCTATAGTGGTGGGTACATCGCCCAGGAGACAAATGTACCCGATGCAACACTCGACGGTGCGCTGAAAGTGTGCTCATCATGACAGATAGCTCCAAATCCCAATGTATATATATATATATATATATATATATATATATATATATATATAATGCCAAGACCAAAGGGGCAACAGGTTACTGGAAAATTCTCAATGATCTAAGTAATCAAGCTAGTTGTTTAGTCCTTAACATTTTCTTGTTATTCCGGGTGTGGCATTCCGCAGAATCCATCCTAGACATGAGACATGCAAGACTGGACAAGACAAACAAGATTGTGCACTACAACAAGCCACAAGAAGACATGACAATATCATGACAAGAGTGCGCTACGGCGAGCCACTATCAAGGAGCAAGACATTTACTGAAATCAAGAGTGCGCCATGACAGGCCACTATCATGTAAGCAAGAAAAAGACATGTTCAAGAGTGCACCACGACGGTCACTATCAAGTAGGCAAGAAGGCATGACAACAATTATCATAGCTTGTAAGAAAGAATCTATCAAAAGACATATCATGACATGTGGAGAAGAATAATCAAGGCTAAGTACATTTCATAAAATGGTTGAACATGTGCTAGTATCAAGTCTATATAGGGTGTACAATCATTATCTAACTGAGCAAGATCATCTTATCATGTTAAGAAATCATTACAATCGAAGAAAATATCAAAAACGGACAAAACGGGCAGAAACGGGCAAAAACAGACTAAAACAGCATAAAACGGATTATCCGGCGGATTACTGCGGATTTTCGGTGGATTTTTCGGAGTGTCACAGCAAGTTTTGTGGTGCAAGTTCGGATTTTTCGACGGATTTTCGCGGATTTCCGACGGATTTTCCGAACCGTCACAGAAAGTTGATTTTTGAACTCAAAACTTGTTTCGGCCATAAAAACTTCGTTTTAAATCGAAATTCGGATTTTCAAAAGTCAAAATTGCATAGAATTAAATTTCCTACAACATGGAAGTATTAGTTTTCACAAATCAAAACATTTGATAGATCAATATCTCAAAATACTCCAAAATAGAGGTTCTCGGAACACCGAAACGAGTTCCGATTGCCACCAAACTCAAAATCCATGATATACAAACTAGGTGAGGGCCTCATATATGTATATGTGACCAAGATCCATGATGGTAACACTGGTATCACTCTTGATACCAAGTTTTCTACTAAGTCCATATTGGGTTTTAACAGAAAATCAAAACCTTGCTTAATCAAAATTTGGAATCATGCATATATACGAGAATCATAAGAAAAACATATTTAACAAAATGAGTTTAAGAAAAATTCTAAGCATTTAATACCAAGGGAAACAAAAATGACAACAAAACAATATGGTTCATGGATTTGGCAAGATGTACTTGCCTAGGTTAAGCTCCAAGCCTAATCTTCTACTCCTCCTCCTAGGAGGGTTAGACACCACACCCAAGGCCTCAAGGCCAAGCTCTTGGCAAGCTCCAAGGGGAAGAGAGGGAAGAAGAAATGAAGAAAGAGTGAAAAGAATAAAAAGAGAGAGGAGAGAGAAAGTAAAATTGTATATATAGAAGGGGGAATTAATCTTAGCCGTCGGATGGCGATCCATGACAAAATCTAAGTCAATCCTAACCATCGAAACAAAACCAAATATCCAATGGATAAAAGGGTGCATCTATACTATTCACGAAAATATCTAAACACTATTCATCAAAATATCTAAAACACTATTCACGAAAATATCGGAAACACTATTCATGAAAATATCTGAAATCGAAAATATCTAAAATATAAAAAATCTGTCTGGACGGTATGCCGTCGGTATACTCCGGTATACTGGCGGTATGCCGGCCAAGAAGAAAATCTATAAGTTAGAAAAATTTTAAAGCATTACGAAAATCAAGAAAATACGAAATACACTACAAAATACGTATCCGTATATAAATACCGATACTGTGAGACGAGTCTCACATGAATGCATAACTCCGGCCTTCGTCCTGCCTCACACTCTACTCTGAGTCGCTGAAGTTTGAAATCTGTTGACTGTGCCATCCAGATCCTCTCGACTATAGCGGACTAAACTTGCATGCTGGCCATCAATTCCACATTGGTAGGAAGGACAACTTCTATACCCATCTTCTGAAGATCTGCTAACAGCTCTGGTTGTGTTGTTAGGAAATAAACTTCGGCTCTCCTGCTCAACGCATCTGCAACGACGTTGGCCTTCCCTGGGTGATAGTGCAGGTTGACATCATAATCCACAAGTAGCTCTAGCCACCTTCTCTGACGCATGTTAAGATCCTTCTGGGTGAACACATACTTCAGGCTCTTGTGGTCGGTGAAAATCTCCACCATATCTCCGTACAAATAGTACCTCCACAACTTAAGTATAAAAACTACTGCTGCCAGCTCCAAGTCCTGGGTTGGGTAATTCTTCTCATGATCACGAAGTTGACGTGACGCATAAGCTATTACCTTCCCATGCTGCATCAAAACACATCCTAAAACTCTGCCTGAAGCATCACATTACACTGAGAATCCTCTGGTCTCATCTGGAAGCGTAAGAATGGGTGCCGTCATCAAGCCTCGCTTTAACTTCTCAAAAGAACCCTGACACTCTGTTGTCCAAGCAAACTGCACATCTTTACGGGTCAATTGGGTCAATGGTGCCAAAATCCGAGCAAAGTCTGAAATAAATTGTCGGTAGTAGCCGGCCAATCCTAGAAAACTGCAAACTTCTGCAACTGTACTAGGCACCGGCCATGACTCAATAGCCACGATCTTCTGGAGATCCACTTCTACTCCTCCTCTGGTGATGATATAACCCAAGTACAAAATATGGTCGAGCCAGAACTCGCATTTACTGAACTTGGCATACAACTAGTGCTCTCGAAGAATCTGAAGAACCACACGGAGATGCTGCTCATGATCCGTCTCACTCTTGCTATAGACCAGGATGTCGTCTAGGAACACAATCATGAACTGATCCAAATAAGGCACAAAGATGCGATTCATGAGGTCCATGAATACAGCCGGCGCATTGGCTGCTCCAAATAGCATTACAAGGAACTCCCAATGTCCAAACCGGGATCTGAAAGCTGTCTTAGGGATGTCCTGCGATCTGACTCTGATCTGATGATATCTTGAGCGCAAGTCGATCTTCGAAAATACTGCTACACCCTTGAGTTGATCAAACAAGTCATCTATCATCGGGAGAGGGTATCTGTTCTTGATTGTCACTGAGTTCAAGGTACGATAATCTACACATAATCTGGACGTACCATCCTTCTTTTTCACAAGAAGCATCGGGGCTCCCAAAGCCGACCCACTAGCACTAATGAATCCCTTGGTCCTGAATTCTTCAATCATCTTGTACAATATCTCTAGCTCTGACGGTGCCAGCCTGTAGACTCTCTCTGACACCGGGGCTGTTCCGGGGATCAATTCGATGGTGAACTCAATCTCCCGCTCTAGCGGCATCCCTAGAAGCTCTTCTGGAAAAACATCTGGAAACTCTTCAACTATCTGGGGTAATTGCACTGCTGCTACTTCCATCCGCAACACTGGAGGAGAAGGTTCAACTTCGCCTCGGAAGAAGAAAAACTATGGCTCGCCGGGAATGCTAAAAACAACCCAGCCAATGTGGCAGTCTATCCTAGCATACTGGTTCCTCAACCAATCCATCCCTAAGACCACATCATAATCGGCCATCGGGAACTCTATCAACCTAGTGGGGAATTCTCTACTGCTAACTATGATCCGACACGAGAAAAATACTCTATCTACTCCCATAAGACCATTACTAGTAAGTATATTGAGACTTACTAATAATGACTCGGGCTCCAGTCCTATCCGTGTCGTGAATCGTGTAGACATAAATGAATGCGAGGCACCAGAATTAAATAATACTGAAGCTGGAAAGGTGTTGACGAGAATAGTACTTGCCACCACCTCACCCGGTGCTATTCCTTCTTTTCCCATGGTCAAAGCCAGCACTTGACAATGCCCTCTGGGTGCGGGTCCCCTCTGTTGAAAATTTCTCTGCCTACTCTGGATCAGGGCTTGGGCATACTGCTGCGGTCTCTGCTGCTGGAATACTTGGGCCTACATCGACAATGGCCTCGGGAACGGGTACTGCTGCTGCTGCTGGACTGGTGCTGGTCCTCTAATTGAAGGACTAGAGAAAGCTGATGATGAACTCCCCCTGTTCGGGCAGTTCCAAACCCTGTGGTCCGGGGCACCACAAACCAAGCATAAACCCTGTGCTCTGCGACACTCGGATACCACATGCCCCGGCTTCCCGTAGTGTGAACATCCCACTGCGGAAGACTGCTTCTGCTTCTGCTGAGGGTGCGTTGGGGTTGAATGCTGAACCGACGTCACTGAGGCCACCCGTCTCGGAGCTCCAATGGTCAAGGCCCTAGCCGCCGGGACTGGTGCTGAAGACTGATTCATCTGGCTGTGGGATCGCTTCCGATCTCCGGTCCTTTCCACGATCCTCTAGGAGGTATACTCATGCCTCCTGGCTGCTCTCAACACTGCATCAAAAGTCTGATGCTCAAAATGCTCTACTGCCAACAAAATCTCCAAGTGAAGCCCCTGCTGGAACTGCTGGGCCCTATCGAACTCGGTTGCTACCAAGATGGGAGCAAACCGACCGAGTCTCGAAAACTTAGCCGCATATCCATCAACCGTCCTGTCCATCTGCTTAAGATTGGTGAACCTCGTCTGTAGATCGTACCGAGCTACAACATCGAAATACTTGGTCTGGAATCTCTCTCTAAATACTGCCTAAGCAATGGGTGCTACTAATCCAACGGCCTGCACCGTCCAAAAGCTGCGGGCAAGATCCAATAACTGCAGGCGCACTACGGCCACTTCTCGGCTTCTGGAGTCCTGGCTGCTTCTAGAATCACCTCTGTATCCTGAAGCCAAGAATCTGCGGCAATAGCAACTTTACTGCCGTCGAAGAAAGGAGGGTTCAAGCGCTTGATGCTATTGGCCGTGTTGTTACCCTGATGACCTCTTCTGGTCAAAGCATCTGCCACCGCCTGGTGCAAGGTGTAACGCCCCAGCCCCAAAATACGTAGGACTAGGAACATAGACATGCCAGCTGTATTCATACGAAGTACAGTCTAATATATGAAAACCTCGTATGAATACATAAGCTGTAAAATACAGTAGAACCATAACTAATCTCATCTACACAAAATAAAGGAATAAAAGATATCATATAATGATAATGAATTGTCTTGATCCAATATGTTGGGCGGAGACAAATCCACTACCAACAAGTAAAGAAAAATATATGAGAAAAGAAATAAATGATTTTGGCGAGCGAAGTGAAGGCGATCCAAGTGCAATCATCCTCGAAGAAATAGAAATGATCACGGCTAGAGCTAGAACACCTGCGAAAGACAAAAGCACACCTGGGGAGATAACCAGGTCCTCAGAGGGACGTAACAAGACACATAATATTATGCCATATAAACTGAATAAATATTGCTCAAATAAATAAGTTAATTGAATTATAACATGGTCCAATACGCACCTATTGAACTAGCTTACCATCCCCCCCAACCAAACAAGGACAAGAGATGGTAAACTAATTTACGGTGACATATCTTTCCATGCTATGAATCCAATATGGTATCCGGACCCCAACAAGGTTCAAAACCTTCTCATCGAAGTAGTAAGTCACACCTACAACCAAACAAGGACAAGATGTGACGAACTAATCCGCGATAAGTTATTGTTCCAAGCCATGGTCAGATACAAGTACCCAAACCAAAAGTATTCGTACCTAATGGATAAAGGTGCCAAACTGTTCTTAGTGAAATGTAGTTAAGAACAATCCTTCCTACGCATGGGCCCTGGCTAAATAGGATCAGCATAGTCCCTCCTTGGGGCACCAGCGGCCCAACCAATAAGAGCATAACATTCCGTAGAACGTCAGTGGCCGTCAGTAATCATGGGTAATCTGACCCGCGTCTCCGGTGGGGCTTACGGGTTACAAAAGGAAAAGTGCATCGAAGCCCATACGCTAAGGAATTGTCCTCCCCGTCCAATACCTACTATGTTGTATCCACAACAGTAAACCTCTATAACCGCTAAGTCAAACTAGCATGCAACCTCTATTAGCGGTTATTCTTATCGTACGGCTTGTACGTATTGGTGGCCAGCCAATCACGCACGTCTGTGTTCTACATGCGACACACAACTTCGTGGTACGATATGTCAAGGCCAATGAATGCAACACACAAGGTGGTCCCTTAAATCTAGGTTTATGTGTAAGAAAAATCATACATAGCAGGAAATATAAATAAATAATAAGTTGTAACAGGTTATGCCATGTATCACAGTTTATTTTACATAAAGAAAATAATAAATAATGCATGAAATATGAGCTAAAATAAATAAACAGCAAATGACAAGGTGTCTTGCCTGGTAGGACGCCTGGTGTGCTGCGATGATCAAGGTGGCACGAGCATATGTCTTTGGTGCATCAACTATGCAAGGTGACCTCTGATGGTGGCACGAACAGTTCCATTAGGTCCGGGACGGTCAAGTTAGCTAGGGTCGATATGAGGGAATACAGAATTGGCGAGGAGATAGGGAAAAGAAAATTAGTTTTAGACGGGAGGATAATCGAAGAAAATTAGATAAATGAGAAAATAAATGATTTTTGAATAATACTTGTAATACTTAAAAACTAGTTTTCATGGGTCAAAATAATTTTAGGTAAAATATGTTGTAAATCATTTTTAGGTAAAAAAAAAGACATAAATAAGTTACCACAAAATAATATGAAAATATATCTAAAAATAGTTTAACATACCTAGAACGAAATGACAATTTTTGGTATTAGTGAACCCAATAAAAATAATAAGGATAATTAAGAAAAAATATCATTTTAATAAAAAATATATACTCATATACAATCCACCTATATATAAAAAAAACATATCCCCTTTTATAAAATATTAGCAGTAGTAAATTATTTTCATAATTGTACTACCGTTGTACAGAACAAAGAGAAAGAATAATAATAATAATAATAATAATAATAAATAATAATAATACTAATAACGATAATAATAATAATAATTATGATGATAATAATAATAATGATGATAATAATAATATTAATAATAATAATAATAAAGATGATAATAATAATAGATACACAAAAAAACACCAAATCAAACAGCAACAGAAACAATTAAATGAATAATAAAATAAATAATAAAAATAAATAATAAGAAAAACAACTACTGCAACAGTCATTCGACTGCTGCTGCTCTTCAAAAAAAAAAAAAGGAAAAGAGAGAGAGAGGAGCGGAGTGAGCGAGAGAGGGGAAGCAGGATCGACCGGCGGCGTGGCGCGGCACGGATGGAGGAGAGGGGCGAAAGGGACTGGAAGAGGCGGAGGGAGTTAGAAGCTCGGGGAGACGAGCGGCAGACACGGGCGTGGCGACTAGGGTTTCTGGCCGGAGCTGCCGGCCGAGTGAGGCGGCGGAGCTGCGCGGAGCGGCGGTTGGTCGCGGGGCGGCAGGTTACGCGGAGGACGGACGACGGACGTGGAAAGTGGAAGAGCGAACGGGAAGCGAGGTTTTTCGGCGTGGGTTTTGGCGGAGATCGGCTAGCTACGGCGCGCGTGGAGGAGGAAGATCGGTGTGGATCGGAGAAGGTGGTGCTGCGACAACGTACTGGTGACGGTAGACACCGGGACGCGGCGGTGGTGCTCACGTTCGCCGCGGTGCAGTGCTCGACCCAGCGGTGCTGGACTCGTCCAAGCGCGGACGCCAGGTCAGTTAGGTTTTCCTTTCCCTCTACTGAACATGGGTGATGATGGTCGTCGAATTGGCGGTGGATTAGGGGTTGGTCGGGGCCGTGCGGCTCGTGGCCAGAGAGATTGGGGGTTGCTGGTCGTCGGTGGAGATGTATGGGATGATGATGATGACGATGGGGCAGGTAGTCGGGAAAGGGTGGTTGTGGTGGAGGTCCGGTGTTGTATTTGGGGGTGCCTAGAAAGGATGGTGACGGTGACGGTGTTGCCGTTGGTGTGGTGTTTGTGCGGGTGGCAGAAATTATGACGATGGTTGCTGTGGTAGGTTCCAATGAGGCGAGGAGGTGATGCTGGGTTGGTTGTAGGGGTTTGCTCCGGCGAGTGGTAGGGTTTAGTTGGTCGTGGTTGCCGATGTGGAAAGGGTCGGACAAGGCTTGTACGGTCCGTGTCGGGATGTCGACACAGATTCAAAAATTGGGTTTAGAGTATTAGAATTTGGATGTGTCCGGGGTGTCGGACGCGAGGAGAATAATGTAACTATAGTAGAAAAAGTATAGTGGAAGAGAAGGATGACACAGACACGATGCACGACATTTTTGTGGATGGAAAATATTTGTGGAATAATTATGGCTTGTGGAATTTGGAGAATAGAAATATATGGATGAGTACCTGCCTATTTATAGGATATGGAAATTCCCAGTTGGATAAGAATTAGGATTCATTTAAACCCAATTTAGATAATTCTTAATTTAATTTAAATCAATTTAAATCGATCCAATCAAAAATAATCCAAATCAAAATTCCAATTTAAATCTAGATAATCTAACTCAAATTAAAAATTCTATCTTTAAATTTAAACTATTTAAATTAAATTGAAAAAATCTAATCCAAGATTTAATTTGCCACAATAATTCCAAAATAGATTTTTCCAAAAATACTAATAATAATAATTTCAAAATTACATTATTATTTTAAAAATAAACTACTAAATAATTATGAATTATATGTATGTCCAAATAATATTTACATAAATATACTTTCCTAATATACCATTTTATAGGAAAAATTATTTATTATTATAACTGTATAAATGAAAGGCTTTATAAATAAAATAACAAACTTGAAAATTTTGGAACGATAATAAAATAATTATTATGTATATTATTTTGAAACCATAAAAATAGAAAAATATTTTTCAAAAATATGTACGCTCGCACATATTCGCACTCGTCGAGCAATTACGAAAAATAAAATTTCGTACGCGACGTACAATGCTACTACGCGACGTACAATACAAAATTTTAAATCAGTACCAAATTTAATAAAAAATAGTAGAAATTTAGGGGTTTTACATCCTACCCAACTTAAAAGAATTTTGTCCTCGAAATTAAGAATTCGTAGGGAGGGTGAGAAGGCACAACGGTAGATAAAAGGGTTCCTTAAAGAAGTTATATGGTCGTAGTCTAGGTTGAGGATATGATTAAGAGACGATTGTAATCACTCTTAAATTCAAGTGATTAGAAAGTCAAGCTTGTAGATTTAGGGTCAAGGGAAAGGTCGAGTAGTTCAAGACAAAGATAAAGTTACATTGGGTGGTAATGGTGATAGGACAGTTAGTGGAAGTTCTAGTATAACACCTTCGTCCTTCTAAAATAGGTGAAGGCGAAAGCAATAAGCAGTTCAAAAGGCGATATTATCGAGTACGAATACGTAGTTCAAGGACGATCAAAAAAATTTTCAAAAGAATTGTCAAGGCAGTCGTGGGTGGGATTCTAGGGGACAATTTTAGCTATGTCCCCATCCACGTAGAACGATAGATAAAGGCGAACCAAAGTGCACTTGGTTGATCAGACCATCATGCACCGGTTCTGATTAGACCATATGTTAGTGGACATGCCCAAATAACATATGTCTTGAAACAAGCTTGATAAAAGGGTACGCGTGCAAAACTAGGCTATAACAGCAGTATTGGTCAAGATGGTGAAGTATGAGTACGCAAGAAGATAATGAAAAGAAATACAAATAACTCATGCTTCTTGAGAACCTAAGTCTTGTTTATTCCTATACTACCATTCTACGGGTTTATTGACCAAGGATTGGCTGACCAAATGGGTTAAATTTTTCTAGTCTCTATGGTCTAGATAATACTATTTGTATTCCCTTAATGGTCAAGGGTGTGTCAGGTCGTGGGGTATTCTACCCAACTTAAAGAATTAAGCTAAGGGTGTTTGAGACATCCAACTAGTATGGTCAATCTCTAGCAAGCACGAAAGGAAGATAAGAATAATGATAGAAGGAATCAAGCAGGATGCAATCGATGAGTCGGTCGAATATGGAATCGAAGAAAAAGGTCAAGTATGTTGATGAGATCCTAGACTTCTAATCCTATTTGCAGGCTTGCTTGGTACGGTAAAGTAACCAAACAATTTATCTTGACCTGCATGGGCCACCACAAAAACGTTTAACGCCCCAGTCCCAAAATACGTAGGACTAGGAACGTAGACAAGCCAGCTGTATTCATACGAAGTACACTCCAATATATGGAAACCTCGTATGAATACATAAGCTGTAAAATGCAGTAGAACCATAACTAATCTTATCCACAAAAAATAAAAGAATAGAAGATATTACACTATGTTGGGCGGAGACAAATCTACTACCAACAAGTAAAGGAAAATACATGAGAAAAGAAATAAATGATTTTGGCGAGCGAAGTGAAGACGATCCAAGTGCAATCATCCTCGAAAAAATAGCAATGATCACGGCTAGAGCTAGAACACCTGCGAAAGACAAAAGCACACCTGGGGAGATAACCAGCTCCTCAGAGGGACGTAACAAGACACATAATATTATGCCATATAAACTGAATAAATATTGCTCAAAAAATAAGTTAATTGAATTATAACATGGTCCAATGCTCACCTATTGAACTAGCTTACCATCCCCCAGCCAAACAAGGACATGAGATGGTAAACTAATTCACGGTGATGTATCTTTCCATGCTATGAATCCAATATGGCATCCGGACCCCCGGACCCCCGGACCCCAACAAGGTTCAATACCTTCTCATCGAAGTAGTAAGTCACACCTACAACCAAACAAGGACAATATGTGATGAACTAATCCGCGACAAGTTATTGTTCCAAGCCACGGTCAGATATAAGTACCCAAACCAAAAGTACTCGTACCTAACGGATAAAGGTGTCTAACCGTTCTAAGTGAAATGTAGTTAAGAACAATCCTTCCTACGCATGGGCCCTGGCTAAACAGGATCGGCATAGTCCCCCCTTGGGGTACCAGCGGCCCAATCAATAAGAGCATAACGTTCCGCAGAACGTCAGTGGCCGTCAGTAATCATGGGTAATCTGACCCGTCTCCGGCGGAGCTCACGGGTTACAAAAGGAAAAGTGCATCAAAGCCCATACGCTAAGGAATTGTCCACCCCGCCCATTGCCTACCATGTTGTATCCACAACAGTAAACATCTATAACCGCTAAGTCAAACTAGCATGCAACCTCTATTAGCGGTTATTCTTATCGTACAGCTTGTACGTATTGGTGGCCAGCCAATCACGTACGTCCGTATTCTACATGCGACACACAACTTCGTGGTACGACGTATCAAGGCCAATGAATGCAACACACAAGGTGGTCCCTTAAATCTAGATTTAATGTGTAAGAAAAATAATACATAGCAGAAAATATAAATGAATAGTAAGTTCTAACAGGTTATGCCATGTATCACAGTTTATTTTGCATAAAGAAAATAATGAATAATGCATGAAATATGAGCTAAAATAAATAAACAGCAAATGACAAGGTGTCTTACCTAGTAGGACGCCTGGTGTGCTACGATGATCAAGGTGGCACGAGCATATGGCTTTGGTGCATCAACTATGCAAGGTGACCTCTGATGGTGGCACGGACAGTTCCATTAGGTCCGGGACGGTCAAGTTATCTAGGGTCAGTAGGAGGGAATACAGAATTGGCGAGGAGATAGGAAAAAGAAAATTAGTTTTAGACGGGAGGATAATCGAAGAAAATTAGATAAATGAGAAAATAAATAATTTTTGAATAATACTTGTAATACTTAAAAACTAGTTTTCATGGGTCAAAATAATTTTAGGTAAAATATGTTGTAAATCGTTTTTAGGTAAAAAAAAAGACATAAATAAGTTACCACAAAATAATATGAAAATATATCTAAAAATATTTTAACATACCTAGAACGAAATGACAATTTTTGGTATTAGTGAACCCAATAAAAATAATAAGGATAATTAATAACAAAATATCATTTTAATAAAAAATATATACTAATATACAGTCCACCTATATATAAAAAAATATATCCCCTTTTATAAAACATTAGCAGTAAATTATTTTCATAATTGTACTACCGTTGTACAGAACAAAGAGAAAGAATAAAAATAAGAAGAATAATAATAATAATAATAATAATAATAAATAATAATACTAATAATGATAATAATAAAAATAATTATGATGATAATAATAATAATGATGATAATAATAATAATAATAATAATAAAGATGATAATAATAATAATAATAGATACACAAAAAACACCAAATCAAACATCAACATAAATAATTAAATGAATAATAAAATAAATAATAAAAATAAATAATAACAAAAACAACTACTGCAGCAGTCATTCGACTGATGCTGCTCTTCAAAAAAGAAAGGGAAAAGAAAGGAAGAGAGAGAGAGAGAGAGAGGAGCGGAGTGAGCGAGAGAGGGGGAGCGGGATCGACCGGTGGTGTGGCGCGGATGGAGGAGAGGGGCGAAAGGGACTGGAAGAGGCGGAGGGATTGAGAAGCTCGAGGAGACGAGCGGTGAACACGGGCGCGACGACTAGGGTTTCTGGCCGGAGCTGCCGGCCGAGTGAGGCGGCGGAGCTGTACGGAGCGGCGGTTGGTCGCGGGGCGGCGGGTTACGCGGAGGACGGACGGCGGACGTGGAAAGAGGAAGAGCGGACGGGAAGCGGGGATTTCCGGCAAGGGTTTCGGTGGAAATTGGCTAGCCACGGCGCGCGTGGAGGAGGAAGATCCGTGAGGATCGGAGAAGGTGGTGCTGCGACGACGTACTGATGACGGTAGACACCGGGACGCGGCGGCGGTGCTCACGTTCGCCTTGGCGCAGTGCTCGACCCAGCGGTGCTGGACTCGTCCAAGCGCGGACGCCAGGTCAGTTAGGTTTTCCCTTCCCTCTTCTGAACATGGGTGATGATGGTCGTCGAATTGGCAGTGGATTAGGGGTTGGTCGGGGCTGTGTGGCTCGAGGCCAGAGAGATTGGGGGGTTGCTAGTCATTGGTGGAGATGTAGGGGATGATGATGATGATGATGGGGCAGGTAGTCGGGAAAGGGTAGCTGTGGTGGAGGTCCGATGTTGTATATGGGGGTGCCTAGAGAGGATGGTGACGGTGACGGTGTTGCCATTGGTGTGGTGTTTGTGCGGGTGGCAGAAATTGTGACGATGGTTGCTGTGGTAGGTTCCAATGAGGCGATGAGGTGATGCTGGGTTGGTGGTAGGGGTTTGCTCCGGCGAGTGGTAAGGTTTAGTTGGTCGTGGTTGCCGATGTGGAAAGGGTCGGACAGGGCTTGTACGGTCCGTGTCGGAATGTCGACACCGATTCAGAAATTGGGTTTAGAGTATTGGAATTTGGATGTGTCCGGGGTGTCGGATGCGAGGAGAATAATGTAACTGTAGTAGAAAAAGTATAGTGGAAGAGAAGGACGACACAGGCACGATGCACGACATTTTTGTAGATGAAAATTTGTAGAATAATTATGGCTTGTAGAATTTGGAGAATAGAAATATATGGATGATTACCTGCCTATTTATAGGATGTGAAAATTTTCAGTTGGATAAGAATTAGGATTCATTTAAACCCAATTTAGATAATTCGTAATTTAATTTAAATCAATTTAAATCGATCCAATCAAAAATAATCCAAATCCAAATTCTAATTTAAATATATATAATCTAACTCAAATTAATAATTCTATCTTTAAATTTAAACTATTTAAATTAAATCCAAAAAATCTAATCCAAGATTTAATTTGCCACAATAATTCCAAAATATATTTTTTCCAAAAATACTAATAATAATAATTTCAAAAATTATATTATTATTTTAAAAATAAACTAATAAATAATTATGAATTATATGTATGTCCAAATAATATTTACATAAATATACTTTTCTAATATACCATTTTATAGGAAAAATTATTTATTACTATAACTGTATAAATGAAAGGCTTTATAAATAAAATAACAAACTTGGAAATTTTGGAACGATAATAAAATAATTATTATGTATATTATTTTGAAACCATAAAAATAGAAAAATATTTTTCAAAAATATGTACGCTCGCACATATTCGCACTCGTCGAGCAATTACGAAAAATAAAATTTCGTAAGCGACGTACAATACAAAATTTTAAATCAGTACCAAATTTAATAAAAAATAGTAGAAATTTAGGGGTTTTACACAAGGCATCTCCTCGACGATACTGGAAAGCTAATAATGACATGATGAGACCCACCAAAGTGCCATCGTCAGGCTCTGCAGGCTAGACGGGCTGAACGGTTGGCTCACCTCCGATAGGCACGACCCTGGAGGCTACTCCTGAATGCTGGGTTTGATCTCCGGGTTGCTGCTGGTCCACGGGTGGTGCTCCGCCTTGCCGATCGGTAGGACCAGGAACAATGCCGCTGAAGAAGACGACATAGGGAATAATAAATAAGGACCAGGACAGATCAACGATACAAGCATGTGATCAGGACAAGATTTCAGGGATTTAGAAGACACGAGCAGCGATCATGGGCGAGTACTGATTGAGACATCTATTCGGTAAACCATCACATATCTTAATTTTCAAGACCTGCATGGAACACCACCTAAACCATGTAATGCCCCAGAACCAGAATACTGGAGAGCGGGGGCATACATAGCAAGCTACGTATATTAAAGTGCAACCCACCTCACTATACGGTCACGGCTGTCTAGATACATGAGGGTTTAACTACAAGCCATCAGTCTCCTATGGTCATGAACAAGCCTATTGTCTCAATCTCAAGCAAGCAATAATAGTCACAAGATATCAGAGCACCAAATATACAATAGCAAGACGTCCCATACATTACATATTCGGATGATCATGAAGCTAGTCGTACAAAATGTCAAGACTAGCAAGAGTTTCAGTCATACATGATCAACCCTAGGATTTGTCAATCATGTTACAGCCCGTAGGCAGACAGTAAATAAAGGTACAATACGAGCTAACACGTGCTCGCCGGCTAAACGCCTCAAAAGAATAATTTTTACAATAAGGTGGGAGGACAAAAAGAAACCCACTTGTTGCCAGGGTTACGCCTGGTGGTCACCATCTGGCTGGAAGGTAGGTAGATCCTCTGGTGCTGCTCTGATATCTGGCCATACAAAACCAGCTGGGTCAGACCCCAGAAAGAGCAAGTGCCACAAAGGAGGCTTTACTTAGGAACTAAAATCAGCATATCATAATAGAATATTAAAGATGATTATAAACGAACTGATAATAATAAAGATAACAACAGTAAATTGAGTACGAAGAAATCATTCAAGTAGCCAGGTCACAACCCTTAAAACCAAACAAGGACCGAGGTTGGAATCCTTTACCTGAATAGAAACCCGTCTCAACTACTTGTTGGTAAGGTAAAACATGATGAGCTCGACATAGGATGAAATAAGACAATAATCGAAGGGAGGACACAGAACTGCTCCGGGAGCCAGGTTACAACCCTTAAACCAAACAAGGACTGGGGTCGTAACCCTTCGCCTGAACAGAACTGGACCCCTGATCTTTATTGTGAAGGCCAGTATAAATAATCATGCTATTGAAGAAAGGTAAAACATGACAAGCATGACATGGGGAGCAATAAGACAATACACGAAGAGAGGACACAGAACTGCTCCGGAAGCCAGGTTATAACCCTTAAACCAAAAAGGATCGGGGCTGTAACCCTTCGCCTGAACAGAACTGGACCCCTGATCGTTATTCTTGAGGCAAGCATAAGTAATCGTTTCATGTCACAATCTTGTACAGGATCAGGACAAGACTAAGCTGGGTTAGACTCTATCCAATCAATCACGGCCAAACAAAGAGTACGACTTGATACTTTAACTAACTAGGGTTATCATAGGCCTAGTTACTAGCAGATGCAATGAGATTATCCCAACAGCTATAAGCCCTGCAGACCATCCAGGTTATCCAGGTCGAATGTCCATTTATGAAGGATGCAACACATGACTGTGTGCTGGAAATGTGCCCTACTCGTCGGCAGGCTACAAGTCCACCTGGTGCGCCCAGATAACGGGATTGCCTGTAGCTGGAAAATCTCTTCATGACTACTGAATTATTCTAGTTTTTAGACTTAGTCAATTGCAGTAGGTATCCCTGACCGCGGTACTCAGAGATCCCATCCTAGACATGATGTAAGACAGTACTGATTTATTTGTACAAACACAATCGTCCACGATGTCCAGGACATTTATACTTATCATGTCAGGCTAGTTGTCATAATAGCATGTCGAGATATATCATGTCAGTTTGCTTGTTAAGAGTGCGCCACGGCGGGCCACTATCGTGTTCCTGGAATCATATCAAAATTTACATGATATAAGCATAAATATGACATTTCAATTTAATAATAATAATAATATAATAATAATATAATAATAATGACAGAGGACAAAACTGTGGAATGAGCCATACGGCTAAGACAATAGAGCTCATGCGGCCAAGGATAATAGAGCTCATGTGGCCAAGAGATCGGATCTCATGCGGCTCGGGATTCAGAAGTCCATGCGGCTGGGAGAAGATATGGTCTTATGCGGCTGGAATAATGCAAGTCCATGCGGCTGGGTCAATCAAGTATATGCGGCTGGAAAGAAATCAGTCCATGCGGCTAGAAGGACCAAGGACAGCTTTATGCGGCTGCAGAACATTCAAGCATATGCGGCTGTGGAATAATTGACTTCATACGGCTGTGGAAGACAGTTCACATGCGGCTGTGGATAATTGAGTTCGTGCGGCTAGAAGAAACCAGTCATATGCAGCTATGTTCAAGTAGAGTCTTATGCGGCTGGGGGAGGGGATTGGCTTCATGCGGCTAGAAGGTGGTTGACTTCATGCGGCTGAGGATGCAGAGCCATGCGGCTAAGAATCAAGGACAGCTTAAGCGGCCGAGAGAGAACAAGTCTTATGCGGCTCGAAATTCAAGTGAGCTTATGCGGCTAATTTGTCATACGGCTAGAAGAATTGTCGTGTGAAGATCCATGCGGCCGAGGCTGCTATGCGGCTCAGAAGCTGTTCTTCTTCTCTGCTTGTCCGAGAAGAAGAGCCATGAAGTCCATGGCTTCAAAGCTTCATAAATTCTTCATCCAAGGTCGGAATCTAGACTTCCATAGGTCAAAATGGGGCAGAATCGAATGCTCTACAACATGGAACCATCAAAACTTGGAAATAACAATGTTAAGTAGATCAAAACCCAAGAAATCTAAAAATATAATAAACTTAGATCTACACAAATTGAACCATGGAAATTAGAAATGCTAAGTACTAAAGCGTGTTAGAATCTTGTGAGGAGGAGAATGGAACAATAAAAACAGAGTTCCTCCATGAAGCAAGCTGCACTTGCTTAAGCTCTCTTCCTGGTAGGTGAAGAAGAAAATTGAATGAGGAGAGAGAAAGAGGGTGAGGTTAATAAATGAAGATGGTGGTCGTAGGTAGGGCTTTTTCCTTTGGTTCATGATGAACCAAAAGCCACCCAAGCCGAACCAAGCCAAGCCGAACCAAGCAAGAAAACATGCAATACGAGTCAAGATACATACACCTATTCCAAAGTACGTAATACGAGCTACGGGCATTACACAGCAGGAGCTTGAGGAGGTGCTGCTTCTTCTTGTGCGGGATCGTACATCCGAAGATAAGTCTTTCCCAAATGCGTCTCGCCAGATAGAACCTCGTAGATGGGAGAGGATATCATATGGCATGACTTATATTTCTTGCCCTTTTTTTACTTTGGGAGGTACTACCCCCTTCATCACTTCTTGCACAAGGTCCGGATGGACCCACATGATCTCACCAAGTTCAGTCGTGAGCGGGACCAATATTGAGTTGCGAGCTGGCGGTAGGTTGACAACTTCCATTATTTTCTTGGGAATCGGGACCACGCCATCTGGGACTTCTGTGGAAGAAAAGTCACCAAACTGAAGAGAGATCATGTTAGAAGATACGACCTTGTCTTCAGCTTCGAGGTTGATCTCTTGGCTGTCGATAAGCTGTTATATCTTCTTCTTCAGGACGATGCAGTCCTTGGTGGAGTGATGGATGTACTGATGATAGAGACAGTACTTGGGATCGTTAAGTTGGCTCGCCTCTGCAGGATGTCGTGGTGGAGGCAGTGTCAGCTTATTACCCTTTGTTAATGTATGAAAGATGGTAATGACATCATCTTCGTCAAAGGAGAAGGTCTTCTTAGGCTTGTCGAAGGCGCCCTGAGAATTGGAAGCTCCTTTGGATGTGTCGACCTTCAAGACTTCTTTTTCTTTACCCCCACGAACAGGGATAGTTTGAGGATGCTTGTCCTTGTCTTCGAATTTGGGTATTTTTAACCCCAGTAGTTCCAAGTTAGGAACGTCGTTTTTGGCAACATCAGCGGCCCCAATGAAAGCGGGCCATGTATCATACTTATGTACACCCAGACAAAACTTTACTGTAGGAAGGAAGTTATGTCGACAAGTGTCCATAAGTTATGAGTCTGGTATGCCAAAGGACATCTTCAGTGCTAGCCACCTGAAGCGTTTGATAAAGGCGATGACAGAATCAGTCCTCCTTTGCTTGGTCTCGATGAGGGTGGACATACTAACATGCATGTCGCTCTCGTAAAACCTGTTGAGGAACAACCTCTCCAAGTCTTTGAATGAATTGATACATCTGTCAGTGTAGTGCCCCGATATTCGTGATACGTATTTTTTTACATGTTCGTATTTCTGACCCATATTTCTCATTTTCTTTGATTAGTTAGTTATGATTTATTTCATATTTAGCATTGTGGTTTAATTGTCATTTATCATTCCTGGATTAATTCTGATTAATGGAGCTTGGTTTTTTTGAGTATTTCATGGTTCGTCATAGCATTGCATTGGCTTGGTTTAGTTCGATTTAGTGGGTTTGGCTTGGTTGGGTTTTATGTGAACCAAACCACTCCCACCTACCACCATCTCTATTATTTAACCCTTTCTCCTTCTCTCTCTTTATTAATATCTTCTTCTTCCCCACCATTAATTCTTCACCTACCAGAGAGAGGGAGAGAGAGGTCTAGGCAAGTGCATCTTGCTTCATGGAGGAATCTAAATTTTATTGTTCCATTCTCTTCTTTACAGCATTCTATTACTCTTTAGTACTTGGCATTTTCACTTTCCATGGCTAGATTCTTGTAGATCTAGATTTACATTACTTTCAGATTTCTTGGGTTTTGATCTACTTAATCTTGTTATTTTCAAGTTTTGATGGTTCCATGTTGTAGAGAATTTCGTTCTACCCTATTTTGACCTAAGAAAGTTCGGATTTGGACTCTGGATGAAGGTTTTATGGAGCTTGGAAGCTTGGGTTCATGGTGTTCTTCTCCTCTGAAACATGGAGAAGAAGAACAGTACTTGACTTGACCACATGAATAATCCATGCAGCAAGTGTCCCAGCCGCATGGGTTGTTTCCTTCTCAGCCGCATGAGACTCGCATGAGCTCAGCCGCATGGGAAGTTCTACCCAGCCGCATGAGACTCACTTGAGCCCAGCCGCATAGGGAGTTCTCCCAGCCGTATGTGATTTCTCTAGCCTCGGCCGCATGAGACCTAACTGAATTGACCCGCATAAACCCTCTGCTCCTTTCAGCCGCATGTGTCCTTTCTTCTGAGCCGCATGGACCCGTGTCTTCCTGGCCGCATAAGCTTGGTTTCCCACCAGCCACATGGACCCATATGTTTTTCCCAGCCGCATGGGGTGCTCTGAATTGAGCCGCATATGCCCTTTCCTTACCACTGGCCGTATACGACTGATACCCTTCAGCCGCATGAATCCATTCTCCTTCAGCCGCATGGACCCATCCTCCGCCAGCCGCATGAGTTCCCAATCATTCCTGGCCGCATATGCCTTAGCCGCATGGATCTTCTATAGCCCTGAATATTGATATTTTATTAGATATTTTACGTCCATTTTATATCCTTACGCCTTTTTTTATGAACTTGAAAATTATGGATTTATTTAATATGTTTAATGATACCTAAACATGACACGATAGTGACCCGTAGTGGTGTACTCTTGACAAGTAGCCTGACATGACCTAATAGTGGCCCGCCGTGGCGCACTTCTGACAAGTACACTTGGTATGATAACCTGACATGATATATCTTGAATAGCTGTTGCGACGGCTACCTGACATGACCTGACCTGCATAAGTAATCTGGACACCGTGGACGATTGTGCTTGTACAAATAATCCAGTCCTATCTTGCATCATGTCTAGGACGGGACTCCTGAGTACCACGGTCAGGAGTACCTACTGAAATGGACTAAGGTTAATGACTAGTATAATTCACTAGACATGAAGAGATGTTCTCCAGTTACAGGCGGTCCCGTTATCCCGGCCGCAAATGTTTGGACTTGTAGCCTGCCGACGAGTAGGACACATTTCCAGCCCACTGTTATGTGGGGCATCCGCCATTGTCACTTGAATGATTGAACTCTATTGTCACTCTTATGTATTATACTCTCTAAATTGTCACTATAATGATTGCCTGGATAACCTGGATAGCTGCAGGGCCTGTGACTACTTGGAGCATCTCATTGCATCTTGCTAGTAACTAGGATTGTGATAACCCTAGTTAGTTAATGTAGAAAGCCGTAGGCAATGATTGGCCGTGATTGCTTGGATGGAGTCTAGTCCAGTATAGTTTTGTCTAGAAGTGATTGATTGCAAGATTGTATCAGAATGATTAAATGATTGTCACTCCAGATTGTCACTATAATGATTGTCACTCCAGATTGTTACTATAACGATTGTACTATATTGTCACTCCAGCATATTGCACTCTTCATTATCACTTTTATCATTGATCTCTCTCCTTTTCACCTTAATGATTGGCACCTTTAGCAATAAATGATCAGAGACTAAGTTCTGTTCAGGCGAAGGGTTACAATCTCGGTCCTTGTTTGGTTTAAGGATTGTAACCTGGCTTCCGGAATAGTACCTTCGTTTTCTCTTCATATATTGTCCAGCTATGTTTTATTTAGCATGATTCTCCAGTTCTCTTATGTCAATGATGCCTCACTTAATTATTTTCTCTGATTGGGATAAGTGCATTGGTAGTGCACAACCTCAATCTGTGTTACTTATTATTTTTCTTACATGTTGAATGCTAATGATTTGTTGGTTTTAGTTCTTAAGTGAAGCCTCCTTTGTGGCACTTGCTCTTTCTGGGGTCTGACACAGCTGGTTTTGTATGGCCAGATACCGGAGCAGCACCAAAGGATCCCCCTGTATTTCAGCCCGATGGTGGTCATCAGGCGTAACCAGGGCATCGAGTGGGTTTTTTTTGTTCTCCCACTGTAATATTGTAAATTATTCTTTTGAGGCGTTTAGCCGACGAGCAAGTATTAGCTCGATTGTACTTACTTACTGTCCGCCTACGGGCTGTAACATGATTGACAAGCCCCGGGGGTTGATCATGTATGACTGAACTCTTGCTAGTCCTTACATTTTGTAACGACTAGCTTTATGATCATTCAGGATATATAATGTATGGGACGCCTTACTATTGTGTATTTGGTGGTCTGACATCTTGTAATTATTATTAGTTGGTTGAGATTGAGACAATAGGCTATTTGATGACCTTAAGAGACTGATGGATTGTAGTGAAACCCTCATATATCTAGACAACCGTGACCGTATAGCGGTGTGGATTCCATTCCGTTATACGTAGCTGGCTATGTCTGCCCCCGCTCTCCAGTATTCTGGTTCTGGGGCATGACAGTCAGGCAGACTGCAGAACCATTCGAAAGCTACCCCCTGCAAGGTGCTAATAAATAGCTTCGATAAGAACAGATCATCTCTGGACAAGTGCAGAGTCTGTATGTTGAAGTACGTCATGTGCTGACGAGGAGAAGTCAACCCGTCAAATGAATTCGGCGTCAGCGGCTTGTAGTTAGGAGGGCAAGTAGCGTTCTCCTCCTCAGGGGGATACAGTTGAGATATCCTCATCTTCTAATGCTCGTCTTTGTGTGAGGTGGTGTCGAGACGAACGACCAGGGAATCAATTGCATCCTGTTGATTGAGCAGGTGTTAGAAAATGGCTGCTGAACGGTTGTCAGACGTTGTTGGCGAAGGACCACCCCCAACATTTGCAAGATTTGGAGGAGGCGCAACGGAATGATACTCCTTTTACAGTGAAGGAGGGTTGTTTCTGTGAGCCGAACTAGCATGGGTCGAGATGTTTTATTGAGGTGGAGGAACAGCCCCAGCAGCTTGAACAGCCATGATACTGGTCAGCATATCAGTAATCATGGCGAATGTTGTTTCAAGATCCTCTAGCCGTTTGCTGGTCTGATCACTGTCTTCTTCAGGTCTTTCTCCGTCCGTAATGTATGTAGATAACATGCGAGAAAGAACAGAGGAAACAGTACAACTGGTGCTGATACTGTCTGTCTCCGAGTGGACCTGTCCTTCATCTTCAGGTAGAGGAGGCAGATAGTCGCCATCAAATTCAGAGGGATCGTCGTCCTCTGGAAGGCTACCCCCAGTGTGAGGGTCATCCGCTTCAGACTCTGAGGGAATACTACCCCCAGCTTGGGATTCTTCGTCGTTCGTACGGAACCTTGCCTTTGATCAAGTACCCATATAAACTCCTTCAGATGTGACAGCCTATTGGCTATCTGTTGGTAGACTTCTTCTTCTCGCAGAACTGGGAGAGAAAATTGGGTTCGTAGTCCACCGTCTTTGATTGGGACTTCCATATGGAGGACTCTATGAAGCCATGTTGGATGAAACACACAGTGGCTTCTCATCGTCAGAGAAGTGCAGCCGTCGAAACACGAATTTTCTCTGAGGCACACTTGTTGCTTTGGAGCAACAATAGTTGATAACAATACTGGTGTACGGATGTGCACTATGAATTGTTATGTCCTCTCTCGCTTTACGCTTATGATTTATCATATCGCGCAAGTCAGCAGAAGGGAGTTTTGCCTTACAACCCATGCTGCATGCATTGTCGAGCTTTGCTTGCGGGTTCCTAAGGAGAGTAGGCACATCCAGACTTAGTTCACGTGCAGGGGCAACCCCCACACCTAAGTTCTGTGATGTCCTGGAAGACAGTCCCGTGCTATATGCATTGGGCCCTTCCTTTTTGTTGTGGGCGCATGGCTTTGGATGCCCAGTCTGCTGAAGACAGAAGTGTCCTGGTTGGGCTATGCTCCCAAACACTCCCTTGGACGCATGGCTTTGGGCGCATGCTTGGTGGAGCGGCGCTGTTTTCTCCTAGTTTCGCCTCCTTCGTTTGTGAGCCTCGCCGGATTTGGCCAGAGTGTCGCACACCCCGATTCTTGGCATCGTAGTATTTTTCTTTGCCAAGTCTCGGGTGTTGAATACCCTGTTGTTGGTTGTGCATGAAAGAAGTCACTGGGCTAGTAGAGCCCAGAACGGTGTGAGCCTTCTCCATTTGGGGAACTTCTGTGGCAGAGTCATACGCCCATGTGACAGAGTCCTCCAGTTGCATATCTGCTATGACACTAGCAAGATATGCACAGCGAGCCTTCGGAAGCCAAGTCTTGCGAGACTTGTTTGGCTTTGCTGATTTTGAAGGAGTAGAGCCATCCCTCGAGAGCATCTCTTCGAATGCCTGTTAATCGAACTTTACGATCAGCATCTTCTGAGTGCTCCCCACTTTGTTGGTACCGGATTGCGTCACCACATTCTCGTCAGATAAAAAGGTAGTCCCCAGCAGAGTCGCTATTTTTGTGGACACACACAAAAAAGAAGAAGAAAATATTGTCTTTTCTTTATTGGCGCAAGGCACCACAAAACGAGTACGCCTGAGAGATCCTGCGCTGAGGATCCCCGAGTACAAAAAAAGAATTATAGGAAATGGGACGATGGAGATCGAGCGGCAGTTGCTCTTTTACTCCGTTGATACTCCGATTACAAAAGTGGGAGAAAACCTAAGAAAATTGCTAACTCTCGGCTCACTGGCAAGAAGTGCAACAATTTGGCTCTTGAAAATGCTCTCCGTTCTGTGTTTTAAAGAGGGATGAGACCTCCCTTTATAGTCGTTCTTGAGCTGGAATGATGTTATGCGCCCACATGAGAAAATATGCTAGTTTTTATGCGGGTGCATAGTCCTGCTTTGGGCGCATAGGATGTAGGCATATACAGGCTGCGTGATCGTGGGTTGGTCGTAGTGTTGACGTGGCCGCATGCTTCGGTGCACGACTGCTCATGGAGACTGATGTAGCCGTGCGCTTCGGTGCACATTTTAATCATGGCTTTGACTGAGTCAGGCTTGGGCGCATAGCCATGTCTCAGTCTATACGTCCTCCTTTTGGAGGAGCTAGTCTTGGGCACATGAAACTTCACTGGCTGGGCGCATGAAGCTTTACTGACTGGGCGCATGGAGTTCCACTGACTGGGCGCATGGAACTTCACTGACTGGGTGCATGGAGTTTCACTGGCTTGGGCGCATGGAGCTTCACTGGCTTGGTCACATGGGGCTTCATTTGCTGAATTTTTTTCATGCTTCTACAGATAATCGTCCTCTTCGGATCGTAACTCTTGCTTTGAGTCAGAACTAATTCATTTTCGATACGCACATTAGGTCCACTCAATCCTCAAACTTACTTTATCGTCAATCACACGTCCAACAATCCTTGAATTTACCTTCGCATCAAACTACGAGTCAAAATCATCCAATTGCCGTGCCATGATCTCCCGCAAGTTCGATCATCCCCGTTGGACATGAATCACCATGCCAGCGCTCTCGCGGAATGATCGTCCTAATCCGGCGTGACGCATGTGCGAGACTGGAGTTGCGCTCACACAAGACAAGAACGTCAACGTTGTGGTTATCGTTAAAGCAATCAAGACATTTCTGTTTTCATCCAAGTAATATATCAATCCAGTTCTCAAATATTTCCTCTTTTCATTTAGCATCAAATCCATCAACGTTTTGTTTCGCATAGTCCGACTATCATTTACAAGTAATCCAAACATCTATTACTATCAAAATCCTAAATATATATTCCATCTAAATAATAACATTTTACACGATCATCATTCCTCGAATCAAGGTAACCTCGAGTTATCGCACATCGATCTTTAATACGCCTTAATACCATCGAAGACGTATATACCTGACAATCTTTCTTTGTGACAAAATTTGAGTCGTGCAACATAATTCCTCAATTCGCATCATTCTATGCTAACTCAATATCATAACCGGCACCCGCTTTTTGAGATACGAGTGCGTAGCCAAGTCCAGTCTACGCCGCAACATCGACGGTAGTACGTTGTCTCTGTCTCAATCTCAATCTTAAAATAAAAAAAATCACATCTATTTTGCTCATTCAGAATAATTATTTTATTTACAAATCCAATAATATATTAAAAATAATTTTTAGGAACAAATCCGCTAAACATTTAAATAAAAGAAACTAATTAATCTATCTAGAATCTAAGGTCGGCCTCCATGGTCTCTATCTCCCACGTATAGTCCATAGCGCAAAAGTAAAAAAGCATGCCAAGTCACCTGTAACGATCCAGTCAGGAAAGGAGCAAAGTACCTTAATACAAAATAAACCAGATAGTAGAGATCCATTGTAACAATAAAGGAGCATGTATATGAACTGGAAACGATAACATGAACAAGAAACTACTAGTAAGGACATGTACGAACAAGACAACTGAAAAATAAACATGAGCAAATAAAATTAATCAAACAGTGCTTTGAAATACCTTTGACTTGTGAACGGCTGGGCTAATATGACATATCATACGATGGCTATCATTCATTTTTGGTACGACTAACTCATACGTGAGGTGTATGACTTAGCTATCATTCACTAAATATTCATTGGGGTTTGTTCACACGTCTACTTAGCATTTTCCCACCCGACCCAATAAACAGTCAATAAACCAGCAATGATACAATCAAGCCAATCATGTCACAATCATGTCTCAACAGAATACTCAATGAAACACAATGAAAGATAGCATTATAATGTAATAAACACATAAAGCAATAGTATACTTGCCATGAGTTAAGTTGCAGTTGTTGTGTGACTTGATCATATTGGCACAAATTAGGTCAAAAGCTATAGTCATAAATGGTTCGAAAAGATAATGATGTCGAGATCCATAACATCCAATGATTCCTAGATAACCCCAAGATAGAGAAACTCCAAAGTCGTCGTTATGGCCAATCGTGACCAAATCGGTTAATTACCGATCAAATTTGAGTTCAATGAATAAAATAAAATATTAAACAAATTTCTAAATTTTTGGAAAAATTATATATTGTAGATCTTCGTGTCAGCTTTCTAAAACTTCAAACGGATCACAAAACGGAGTTCTAGGTCTTCCGAAATCTCGAAAACAGTGCGATGCGTCAATTTTCGGACAACATACACTCAAATAAGTCTCCAGAAATTCACGTATAATATTACAGAAAATAAAATATAATTTTGGAAAGCTAACATCGATACAGTTCTAACAAAAAAATAGAGGTGAAACGAAGTCCGAAGTTGGTCGCAACGGCTTTTCAAAGTTGCTATAGCTTCAAAAAAAGAGGCAGAATTTATGACAAATTTTGGCCTATTTTGGAGGAAAAAGAGAGTAATTTTGAAAAAAAAAATATGTAGGAGATGACATAGCTTCAATAGGTATATATAATGGGTAGCAAATATTTAATTAGGATTAGATAGGAAAGGTTTTGGTTCTGGGAGAAGAATAAGGACTCCTTAAATGGATGGAGATTGACTCAATTTCCTAATTTAGAAGGGTCAAGAATCTAATGAATAAATATTTCCATTAAATTCAATTCAAATCAATCTCAAACCTATATGGATCAAATCTCAATACATAATTAATCATAATAAATAATATCCAATATTATCAAATAAAATTTAAAGTATATTTGTATAAATCCAAATCTTATAAAAATAATTTAGCAATTTTTTTGTCATTCAAAAATATTTACAGAATTAAAAAAAAATTTCTAACCCAAAAAATATTTCAAACTAAAAGTAAATAAAATTTAAAAAATTCGAAAAGTGGGCTTACAAATCTTCCCACCTTAGAATAATTTTGTCCTTGAAATTTTAAAGCATACGATTAGACACGATTAAGAATATAATCATGAAATGATACGATTAACAAACAATAGGTTAAGCATAATCGTGGATTGAATCGAGAGCTCAAGAAAAGATATGATTTGACACGATCAAAATATAGTCAAAAAGGGTTAGTCAAAACCTAGGCTTGGTTAAGGATAGAATCGAAATAGGATTTTCTCAACAAAAAAGTCATTAGGCACGATTATCTATTAACCAAAGTCATTCGGACACGATTATAGAATCAAAATCTAGAAAAAAGGTACGAATTGGCTTGATCGAAATATAATCAAGATAGTCTAGTCGCGATCGAAATCGTTTAAGAATGATCAAATCGAAATCGTTTCGGCATGATCCACTATTTAACCCAAATCATTTAGGCATGATTATCAAATCTAGATACGATTATGTATCTAGTGGAAAGAAATCATAATAGGTTTAAAAGATTACTAGGAAACCTAATAATGATATAAAAATAAAAGATAAGAAAGAAAGGTTCAAGAAAGGAAAAGATAAGAACTAAATCAAATTCAAGTGAGGGTGCATGAAGTTGCGAACCATAAAAATCAATAGTCATATGTCAAAAAGGATGTAGTCTCTATAATATTCAAAAACCGTAAGCATATCTGAAGTTATTTTACCGAAAATTTATGCCTCGCTAGTGTACATCTGGTTGCAATAAACCCTTGGTTCCATGACTCAAATAAGAATATGGTATCGAATGATTTATCAACTCTATCTAATATTGACATAACAACTCAAAGATCAAAATAGGGCAATTGGACATAGTTTTAATTTTATTCGATAACCAATACTTACTTGAAATTACTTCAACTTAGGGGTCATGCCTTGCCAGTGCGCTGCTGGCTGCAGTGAACCCGCGGTATCCATAATTCAAATAAATAGAGACAGTGCGCATCTGCCTTGCCATTGTAAGTCATCGAAAATTATTTCAACTATATCTATAAGAATTTCAAAGGAGTTTCTAGAATTTCAAACAAGTCAATCATGATAGAAAAAGTGTAAGTATCTGTCCTTGAAGTAGAAGTATCAATTTAAAAATAAAACGATCGCAAAATGAATGAAGACGACTTGGAATTAATATACGGATAATTGAATCAGGTTAGGCTCAAAACTCAATAGATGGAAAATAGAGTATCGACTCTTAGAAAAATAATTACTCATGGCCAATGGAAAATAACTAAGTAATACGGACAATACGATATGAAGATGTTTAGAGAAGGTAGAAAATAAAGGTGAACAAATAAGGCTTGAATTCTAGAGAGGCCTAATTTACCAAGTGAATAGTCTACCCACCTTTGATCCTACCTTCCTAATGAAACACAATAGTGTATCCTTCTATGAAAGTCATCTAATAGGGTTTAGAATTCAATAAATCCTTGGTTAACTCATATAGCCCAGTTTAGCAACCTTAACTACCCAACAGTTAAATAAAATAACGGGTTTCCTAGTCGTAGTCATTTTTCTAAAAATTAAATCAATCCTAATTGTGAATGAGTATTTCCTAGTCGCAGGCTCACAGTATTACGACTAACGTAGGTACTACCGCGAGTTCGTACAATTTTGCAAAAATATACCTGTATGGGCCACCTAAAAACTTGTCACGACCTACACCCGCTTTTCGGGATACAAATGCGTAGCCATGTCCAGCCTACGCCGCAACATCGACGGTAGTACGCTATCTAGGCCTCAATCTCAATCTTAAAATAACAAAATCATATCTATTTTTCATTCACAATAATTATTTTATTTACAAATCCAATAATACAATAAAAATGATTTTTAGGAACAAATCCGCTAAACATTTAAATAAAATAAAATAACTAATCTATCTAGAATATAAGGTCGGCCTCCAAGGTCTCTATCTCTCACGTATAGTCCATAGTGCAAAAGTAGAAAGCATGCCATGTCACCTACAATGATCCACTCAGGAAAGGAGCAAAGTACAATACTATTGGATTTATGTAACTTAATACAAAATAAACTAGACTGTAGATATACATTATAACAGTAAAGGAACATGTATATGAACTAGAAACGATAACACGAACAAGAAACTACTAGCAAGGATATGTACGAACAAGACAACTGGAAAATGAACATGAGCAAATAAAACTAATCAAATAGTATTTTGAAATACCGTTCGACTTGTGAACGGCTAGGCTAATATAATACATCATACGATGGTCATCATTCATTTTTGGTACGGCTAACCCATATGTGAGGTGTATGACTTAGCTATCATTCATTAAACATTCATTGGGGTTTGTTCACATGTCTACTTAGCATTTTCCCTCCCGACTCACTAAACAGTCAACAAATGAGCAATGATACAATCAAGCCTATCGTATCACAATCGTGTCTCAACAGAATACTCAATGAAACATAATAAAAGATAGCATTATAATGTAATAAGCATATAAAACAATAATCTACTTGCCTTGAGTTAAGTTGCAGTTGTTGTGTGACTTGATCATATTGGCACAAAATAGGTCAAAAGCTATAGTCATAAATGGTCCGAAGAGATAATGATGTCGAGATCCATAACATCCAATAATTCCCATATAAGCCCAAGATAGAGAAGCTCCAAAGTCGTCGTTATGGCTAATCGTGACCAAATCGGTAAATTACCGGTCAAATTTGAGTACAATGAATAAAATAAAATATTAAACAAATTTCTAAATTTTTGGAAAAATTATATGTTGTAGATCTTCGTGTCAGCTTTCCAAAACTTCAAACGGATCACAAAACAAAGTTCGAGATCTCCCAAAATCTTGAAAACAATGCGATACGACAATTCGGACAACAGACACTCAAATAAATATCCAAAAATTCACGTATATAATTACAGAAAATAAAATATATATTTGGAAAGGTAATCTCGATACGGTTCTAAAAAAACTGGAGGTAAAACGGAGTCTGGAGTTGGTCGCAACGGCTTTTCGAAGTTGCTATAGCTTTAAAAAAATAAGGCTGAATTTATGACAAATTTTGGCTTATTTTGGACGAAAAAGAATGGAATTTTGGAAAAGAAAATATGGAAGATGATATAGGTTCAATATGTATCTATAATGGGTAGAAAATACTTAATTAGGATTAGATAGGAAGGGTTTTGATTTTGGGAGAAGAATAAGGACTCCTTAAATAGATGGAGATTGACTCAATTTTATAATTTGGAAGGGTCAAGAATCTAATGAATAAATCTTTCCATTAAATTCAAATCAAATCAATCTCAAACCTATATGGATCAAATCTCAAAACATAATTGATCATAATAAATAATATCCAATATTACAAATAAAATTTAAAGTATATTTGTATAAATCCAAATCTTATAAAAATAATTTAGCAAATCTTTTGTCATTCAAGAATATTTATAGAATGAAAAAAATATTTTCTAACCCAAAAAAAATTTCAAACTAAAAATAAATAAAATTTTAAAAATTCGAAAACTGGGCTTGTACTCAAGTCATCAAGCAACATCTATTCCAAATCCTAAGAGTCATTCTCGTATCTTCAAACCATCCGCACCTCCATTTGACGGAGCACAGGGTCAGAGAGAGGGAGCTAGGCCACTTGTGGTGCAGCATCATGCCCCGCACCATCAGAGGGATATATCCAAAGGGGCATGGCTTTTGTGCTGACGGTCGAGGAGGCCGACGCTACGGGTGACGGGTTAGCAGGTTTCTTTTTCCTGTTCTTCTTTTTTCATCTTGTTGTGTGATTCTATTAGTTCCTGTCAGGATATTTTGTGTCGTGCTAGGTAGTGTAGTGACCCTGTTTGACTGTAAAATTATGACTAATAGGACCATGATCTTGCATGTTATTAGATAGAAATTTCTTGACTTTGATTGTTGGGGGTTTGACCTAGAAGTGGTACGACCAACTTTAAATTTTGAGGGCAAAATTTTTCTAAGGGTGATAGGTTTGTAACCACCACTTTCCTGGAACAGGAGTATTTTTAACTTTTTATGAATTTGATTATTTTAGTTATCATTTAATTAATTAAATTGTGTTAGTGATATTATTTTGGTAAAACCTTAGAACCACCTTGACTAAATGATTAGACATGACCATGGTAGACTAAATTTGTAAGTTTAGATAATCTTTAAACATAATTTGTTTAGTTGTTAGTCTCTAATCTAACTAGGAATGTCATTTAACACTTTTGGGCTAAAAACACTAAGTTAGATTGGGCCTTTCTTCTTGAAACTTGACATGACAATTAGGAAGGGCCTCTTAGGCATTTTCTATAAACCAAACTAGCCTACACATGGTCGGCCACATTTGGCCTCTCATCCTTTGCTATTAATAGCAATCATTCCTCCTTCTTCCCCATTTCATAGAAACCCTAACCCTAATTTGTAGTTCTTCCCCAAATTTCCCCTTATTCCAAATTCCTTCAAACCAATTGCATTCTCTTCCCCTTGAAGAGAAGAAGGCTCTATTAGCTAGCTTGGGAGTATTTGGAGCACTTGGACACTTAGAGCTTGGTGGAGATCTAGATCTAGGAATTTTTGCATTGGAAATCCATCTCCCAATTGGTAAGAGCTCTTTAAACCTCTAATTTCCCTTTTATTAGTGTAGATGCATTTATTTAGGACCCCCATTGCATTAGGGTGCCATTAGAGAGGAGTTGAGGCTCTCCTCTTCCTATTTGAAGGATTTCTCCATTTTATTTTGATATAAATTGGGGGAAATCCGAAATTAAGATTCTAGGGTTTGTAAAATTCGTAGATTAGGTCATACTAATGGTTTAGAGCATGTAGGCATGCTTTGGGTCAAGTTTTGATCCATTTGGAGTGCGTATCACGAGAGTATCGGATACGCACACCAAGTGTTTGTCGAAATGACCCATAGAGCATTCCATGTTCTAATTTCAGTTTTAAATGTTGTTATAGATTTGATTTACCATGTTTTATATATATTATGGTTGTCTAGTGAAATAGAATGGATTTGGTAGGTTAACATAGATTTGGGAGCATGATAATAGTGTTCTGTTGACTATAATATTACATTCACTCCATACCTGGGCTTTAAGACCAGTCACCTCATTTGATGTTGTCTTGCTATACACTTGTAGCAGTCCATATGCACATCTATTAGTCCTGTCCACACTATGTTTGTTCATCCCAACTTAAACTCATTAGACTGTTCTGTCCATTCAAATTTAATGTCAAGACCTTGCCATAGTTTTGTCCTGCCCCTCATTTCATGATTCAGTCTATATTACCTATATATGTTCTGTCCAATGCTCTTCATTTGAGCAGTCCTCTCTGTATCAGGATATTATCTACCATTATATAAATCCACCCATATATGGTATTGGTCGGTCACCTATAGTCGACTGCATTTCATATGTTTTGTCCCTATATGTATACATATTTGGTTCAGTCATAGCTATATCCTGCTATGTAGTTTTCCCATATGTTAACCTCTTTGTTCATATTTGCCTTCATATAGTATCAGTTCATATTAGTTTGAGGTTCACTTAATCTGTACAGATTCTTCACTGCATTAACCTTTTATTGATCAGTCCTTTTGGAATAGAACATGAAGTCCAACTTTATATATCCTACTCTGTTCCATGCATAAGTTCTGTCCACATTATTTAGATTATATTAGTCCATGTTAGAGTAAGTATCAGTTCAGATTTGAAGTAATCAAGTCCTTGTATACCTTGTTGGATCCTACTTATTGATGTTTCTGTCCCAATAGGTCATCTGTATCATTTGACTGATACTTAAAGAGTATCAGTCAACATCTAATGTTTCAAGTCCCTCCTAGTGTATCCAACTTTCCCATTCATGTACCAGTCTTTAAAGCATGCATAATGTTCCGTCATGGCATGTTCAGTCTTAGTGTATATCTTTTTAGCCAATAATCAGTATCCTATCTTAGCATAAATCCACATCTCATAATTTATTCAATCTCTATATTACTATTTGTTCAGTCGAATGCGTAACAATTACAACATGTTCATTCTATTGTTGTTCAGTCCATGTATGGACAAGAATTTAACCATATGGATTCACTACCTTTGGGTATCAGATATACATGTTCTGTCTACTTTCTATTTGAGGTTCAATCCTTGAAGGATATATGTCCTATTTCCATATCTTAACTGTCCGGACTTTTCATTTGAGTATGCATCCTTTACCTTAGTTTTAATTTATCTATCCCTATTATAAAGTCTTTAACAGATGAATGTATCTATCCCCTTGGTTCAGACCACTTGAGATTAGTTCTGTCCATATCCTTCATTTTGCTTAGGCTATTTAAGTTTCTGTCCATGTGATGTAAGGACAGTGGGGTTTCACCTATATTTTGGTTCAATCATAAGCAGCCAGTGGAGTATAGCATTGCATTGTCCAGGCATTGATGTATCAGACCCAAATTAGTTCATTAGATGTCCAGCCTTTGTTGGGGCTGCCCTGTATCAGGAATGTATCAATCGATACATTCTACTATTCTGTCCTTTTGAGTTCAGGCATTAAACTTTAAGTCCATCTCTTTAGTTAGCTAACAGTCCACATTTTATCAAATTCATACTAATTTAGTCCACATTAGAGTATCTGTCCTGAATACATCCATGTTGACACAGTCTCCATATTCCTCTTGTTCAAATTGTTCAGTCTTGCCTTGTTGTTTGGATTAGTCAATTACATTCCATGTATTAACCTTAGTTTATACTGAAGTCAGACCTCTGGGTTTAGATTGTCTAGTCCTTCACTGTAATATCATGTTCAGAACATCTAATGCTCAGTCCTTGTATCATGAAGCCCTTGGCATTTCTGAATGTTCAGTCTTCATATTCCTTTGTTTCAGTCTATTTGTAATGATCAATCCATCATAACTGTTAGTATAAGTCAGTGGGGTTTCATCCATACCTATAGTTCAATCCTTAGATAGTTCAGTCAAATCTCTTTAGTTGATCATTTGGTTATGCATACCCAATTTGTTCAGCCCCAGTGATGGCTATATATTTCACATCTAATAGTTCAGTCTCATATCCTCATCCCTTTGGTTCAGAATGCAGGTGCATTCCAAAATGGTACTGTGCCCTCCATTTAGTGAAACTCATATTTCCATTTGGGTGATACATACTAGTATGCCACTTATATATGGGTGATATATACTAGTATGCCACTAGTATGAATATATATATATATATATATATATATATATATATATATATATATATATATATATATATATATATATACATATAATGAATTGCATGATGGACTATCAATAGAGGTATACGAGACCTAGATTATCAAGGTGCCGTAAGGAATCACACATAATATATATATATATATATATATATATATATATATATATATATATATATATATATATATATATATAATGGTTGATATATATAATGGTTGATATTGATTTATATATATATATATATATATATAATGGTTGATATTGATTTTAGGTATGTTATATTATACATATATTATAAGGTATATGATATATGTATGAGAGTTAAGGGCGGTTTGATATAGAGTTTGGATTATAGATAAGTTTAACCTATATTGGAATATGGTTTTGTACCACTTTAGCTGTAACATTAATAGTCTACTAGCCAAAAAACCCTAGAATAGGCTAAAACAAACCAAGTTGACCAATTATCTAAAGTTTGACCTAGTTGACTAGTGATGACCCAATTTGACTTCACTCACCTAGAAATGGCCTAGCAGCATGTAAACAACATATTAGATTTATTGTTTACTCTAAAACACCAAATACCATGTATATCTCATATATAGGGTTGTGTGATACCGCTTTGGGCATCGATTTTTATAAATTGCTTTAGACGACATGTGAGTATATTCTTTGATAGTTTTTATTTACTTGATGATTATCATGATTCAGCTTCTAGTATAGTTTTATTTGATTCTCTGACACAACACTGATTGGTATTCTGGATTCATTCACTTGCAACACATGTATTATACTTGTCTGGCCTCTACTTCTAGAACCACTCACTAGAACCCCCTATTGGAAACACTTTCTGGCACTACTTACTTTCTGGCTGGACCTGTACTCTATTTATGTGTCGGGATATGGATTCATTTGTATTAGTCGGGGCAGAAAAATACTCGAGTAGACATATAAACATTCCCAATCATACTGGAACCACTCCTAATGTTCTAATATGGAAAGATAGCCATTGCACGCTTGTCAAGCGTGTGATGTGCCGTATTTAACCTAGCTGTTTACATATCGAAAGCGGTATTTCAAAATACACTGGATTTGTGTCTTGTACTAGATTCACATTTGATTCATGTTTTTCTGTCTGGACTCACATCACCTCTATTCTAGTTCAGTTATCTCTATTTTCAGTCTTCATTGCGACGCTCTTCTGATTTACTGTATTTTCTTTCCTTATTCTTTAGTTAAACTGTTGTTCTATTTCATTTCCTGCCTCAATCTTTTCAAGTTCATCAAGTATTACTTACTATAACTACTTTATAGTCTTTGTTATTTATTTGGAACTGCTAGAGGAGATGTGCTCGTTCCATCCTGACTGGATATATTTTTTAGATGATTGCTCAGGGAACCTGTGTCCTACTTATTACGGATTCGAGGAAGGGATAGCCACTATGGGTCTGGATTCTTAGGAGTGACCGAGAGACTTAGTTCTAGCTTTGACTTGTTTTAGATTCTCTGTTAGAACTTTTGACTTGTAATAATGGAGATTTTGTTATTTAAATTTGAGACTTGGATTTTGATCCTGTATTAGTTGTTGTTGTTATGATTTTGTAGTTTATTAGACTTCTTTGATATCTTATCGTGCTTTAGATTGTGATTAAGTATTTACCATATCATTATACTTGTCCTCCATTCGGAGTTGAGATCTATGACAAGTACATTATATCATTGTGTGAGTTTGTTAGTTAGCAACCTAGACATCATTCTACTGGCGATTCTGTAGTGTAAGCTGGGCGCTGATACGCACTCGTGCCCCTATACCGGGTGCGGGTCGTGACACCAGTGTGATTCCTTACGACGCCTTGATAATCTAGGTCCCGTATACCTATATTGATAGTCTATTATGCAATTCATATTACTGATTCATACTCCTCGACGTAATTAGCCATTCGAACTATTCCTCAGAACCCAACACCATTCTCTGTGTTCGCCTTAGCATTGGTCCGATAGCGTCTCTATCGATATACACTATAAGTGTAACGTATTCTCGTCTGAGCGATATTCAATCTCACTCGTAAACTCGTTGGTACCAGAAGCTCTAGGTGCGCGATACTCAGCACAATTTAGCCAAAAGGCTGTGTGTATAGCCACCCCATTTGAACTATACTCCGATCTCGCACACTTATTCACTTGTGTCAGCATAAGGTTATTCAAGTACGCCCACCATTTGCTAACTTTAGCATGGATTCCTTTCAACTCGTCCGACACAGTTCGGCACAAAGGCCTTCGCATATCGATCCTATTTGACCGAATACTTGTACGAGCTTTTGAAAATATTAGACTTATTGTATGAAACATCCTAAGGAACAACGTGAGAGAGCATACACTTATTTTACCCACGAACGAGCTTTCAAAACTAAGATAATTGACATGAAGTCCAAGGACGTAAAGCCATGCTCTGATACCAATCTGTCACACCCCGCTCCCGGAGGAGCGACCGTCCTCACTTGAGCGTGATGCCGTGTGAGCCTAAATTGATCTCGCGCAAGGCCAGGCCCTAAAACGGCCGATCGAAGCTAGGCCACAGAGTTGCACAGAGGATCCCTATTCTAGCGAAAAGTAAATGAATACAAGTTGAAACAAATTCAAGATCTTTATTGATATATAAGAAGTATTACAAGCGGCGCTAGGTCGAGATTACAATTCTCTCAAGCTCTCTCTTCTAAAATATAAAAGGAGTGCCACGTGGCTTACAATATGGAATGTTATATGGCGATGTTCTGATACATTATGTTCTGTATATGGCGCTTTAGCTCCTTTGCAATGCTCCAAGGCTACAAAGTTAGCTCCACACCTTAGCAAGTTCGAGAGAAGACTCCACACTAGACGAGGTTCTTTCGTACGCTGCAAGCAATCTGGGTGGTTATCAGTACATTAAATGCACTGGTGGGGAGGCTAGCTCGCCCGCTCGCTATTATTACCAAACACGTTCAATTTAATTTCGTGCACTAACTATCAGTTGTTATCTTTTTAATCTTGCCTTAGGATCAGTTTCATGGCATATAGTGCAAAACCTATCTCGTGTTACAATTATCAAGTGTCGCATAGGGATAACATGCGCAACTTACCATACGATCTTTCCTGTCCAAGGTAAACCAAGTTAGCCAACATGTTACACAAAATGACTTGACTGATTGCATAAGAAAATACGAGTATCATGGGCGTATTTATGTCTCAAGTGGACGAGGTACTCAAGTTTTTAAGATGTGTTATACTCACGTTTTTTTCAGATGTTCATTCAGTTACTCAATTTTTTAGCTTACTCAGATTACTTGTTTCAATGCAAGGACTCGCACGCGGATTGCCGCTAGCGAGCCCACTTAATCTATATGCACCGGTCGCTGGCACCACAAGCCATTTGGACTATACATATGTGGTATTTGTAGTGGCTATCAGGCATGATAGCCGATACACCCTGATAGGCTACGCAATATCGGCATTACGTCGCTTGTGTGCCCAAACCCGCACCCAAGTCATCCGTAAGCCTTGAATTACTCCTAGGTCGGCATGATCCCTGGTCACCCAGCTTCTGATCGTTCGAGGAATCCTTCTTTCTCTTTTCTCGTACACAACTTGTTCTCGACCATTTTGTATTCTCTTTTCATTTTTAACTTATTGGACTCTCTGGGCCATAAAGAATTATCGACTAGGTTGGCAGCGACATCCGTGCAGCACGGGTAGCAAGCCTCGTTGCACGTCCCCGACATACGTGTCGCTAATCATTCTTTTATTCTTTCATTTCTTTCTTTCTTTCTTTCTTTCTTTCATGCCTTTCTTTCTTTCACTTATTCATTCAACCATTCATACATTCGTTCAATTATTCGTTTATTTATTTATTTATTCGTTCATTATCATTATGCAGCTTTTGGTACGGGACTGCCTTAGCGATCCAACGGTCCCGAAACCTTTCCATGTTTCCATTACTCGGTTCGGAACGACTATTTCGATAGTCTTCCTGCCTCGATTCAGTGAACCAATAATTGTTTTGTGCCTCAAGTTAGGGTACGATCTAACAAACAAGCATTTCATTCATAATTGAACGCATATGGAAATCTACTCGAAAATGTATACTGTGCCTTGGCACGAGCATGGAGTGCGGTACGAGGGTTCATGTAAATTTCCAAGTTCATTTCCATATTCTATACAAGCGATACAAGCTGGGATTATTCCCTTAGCTAGGTGGTTAAGTTCTTTTATTAGCATGCAGGGGGTTAATGCCTAGCGATCTTAGCAATGTTGTCCATGTTATTATGTGTCCAGGCTAAGCAAAGACATGTTCATCGGAGCCACCCACCTTAGCGATGATCGCATCGGCCAAGTAAGACTCCAAGAACGTCTTTTAAAGTATAAGTCTGGATTCTTCTGAAGGGCCAAGTCCATTGCCTTTGCCTCAAGCGAGTCGTTTTGTCGAGCAAGGCCAGATTGGGTCGTTACACTTGTGCCGTTTGAATCAGCATTCTGCTTGTGTGGAGCGGGTCATTACATACCATATTACGGGGAGTGGGAAGAACGAGTGCGTTATAATTGAACTGCTATTTTTGTTTTAGATTTTTCTCAACCTACGACTCTACACTACGGGTGGGAGTTGATTGTTTAAACTAACATGCGAGTAACACTAGGGGCGAGGGTTAGCGGTTTGCTCAAAGCTGCGAGTCCATACTAGGGGTGAGGGTTTGATTATTCGTTTAATTTTTTGCCATGTGTTTACTTAGGAACTTGGCATTTGTATTTGTTTTCTTTCCAGCAATTCATTTATGCGTAGTTATTCTTGTATAAATGTTTAGTTTTTTGCCTAGTTATTTTATTTCCTTCCTGGTTATTATTTATGCATGTTATTTACTGTTAGATAGGCATATATATTATGTATCTTGCTATGTCCCATGAGGACCTGGTGATCTCTTCATGTTTTGATAAGTTGCTAGACCAAAATGGTAGTTGGTGATTATTTCTCCAGGATTTCAGGTATATATTTGGTTGATATCTTCGTGATATTCATCCGTCATTTTTTTTTGTTACTTTATTCTGCGAAAATAGCCTAATTTTGCAAGCTTTATTCTTTTCTATGAGCTTGTTCAGACGGTTGTCATAGAGTCTGTTCCAATTTATTATATATTGTCTATCCTTATTTGCTTGTATGATCCGGTGTGTTAATGCCTGACCAACATTAGTGCACTTGGTCTTACGTGAGATTTACTTTCTTGGATTGAGATATAGAATTATTATAGTGATATAGAGTTATAACTGCATGACGTAGAAACGTATACGTATTCGAGTTGGACTGAAGTCTACTTGATACGTAGATGGCATGTTTACATATCCTAATCCTACGAATTTTGGTATTGGGGCGTGATAGATTCCATATAAAATGTCAATCTATTTTATGTATTCTTTTTGTCGGTAAATTTTTGTGTTTCTTTCAGATGATAAAAAGGCATATTCTTTTGTGAAGTTAATACGTTATGCTACTTGGAATGCTTTGCACAAAAATCAAATTACATGAATATGTCTGCTTTTCAATTATGGCTCAATTTATAGGGCTTTGATATCAATGTTTTTCTAGACTTTCAAGTTACTATGAATAGTTGAGAAGAAAGTGAGGAAAGGAGAGAACTGATGGGGAGATGAGTAGTAACTCGATCAATTGTTGGAAAAGTCACATGAATTTATTAGAAACGTCAAGGAAGGGGTATAGTGGTCCTAAAGTGGTAAAAAATGTCAAACAGGCGTTCAAGTATTGTTGATCGTGTTCTTACCTTTAAAAAGGGGTGAAGCTTAAAAAAAGAGGCGAGGGTGATTCTCTAATTCTTGTCATTCGAAAGGGGGTGAAAGTCTAAATCATCATTTCTCTTTTAATATACTTGTCTTTGTCTACAAATAGGATAATTATCAGAAACTCTTTTGAATTTTGATTGTTTATCTTAATTTCAGTCCAATTTGATTACGTTGATGGTGTATGATATATTTTGACTGTTACCTTTCCCTTCCAATTTTCCTCCTCCCAACTCTAATTGTAAACCTTAAATTTTTCTCCGATCTCTTAACCCACAGACGTTGAACTCTCTTGCCCATAGTTCGTTCCCAAAATTTAGAAAAATTAGATAGAATAAGATCCCAAATAATATTAAAAGTGACCCTGAGAATAAACAACATTGGAATTGGGAACCATTGTAGATAACTTTGGTAGGTTTTGCAAAACCAAATGTATTACAACATGGTATATGTTTATTAGTTGTCGAATTTTAAACCTTAAATGTTCTAAATTAGCAAACTTATTGACTATCTAGTTTGGTTTATAAAATTATGAGAAAAGGGGTTTAGTAACGTATTTGCACAATCTAATTAATCACTAAGTAATACTCCTTTATTTGATGGAAATATGAACATCAGATCATCATCGGTAGGTGAAGAGATTTGGAAAAGGTTAGGGATTAAAATTAGAGTTGGGGGAAGGAAAATAGGGAAGGATGGGTAAAAGCATTAAAAATGTTGTGTGCACTTAATTTGATGAAATGAACAAAAACTACGAAAGATGGATGATAGAGGTGAAGTCTAAGAAAAAGTTGATGGTTGGAGTGAAACCTAATACAACCAAACATAAGGGAGGTTTCCTGATAACTACATTAATAAATATTTCACTTAGTATCATATTTATTTGTGAAAGACCGGTGTGCCAGCTATAACTCTTGGACTGCATGAGCCATATTTAGCCTACTTGCTATTAAAAATAAGACCGGGACAAGAGATTTACTCTTTTCAAAATAAGCAAGGTCAGGCCACATCTCCAACACCTTATATTTATTTCCTTCATTATATTTTCTTGCTTTTCAGTTTTTTTCCTCGAGAATCACATGAGCATTATCACTCGAGCGATACTTTAAAATTGGTTTAATGACTTATTCAACAATTAACATTTTTGTAGATTCTTGAGTAATCGAACTAACTTATCCACATAAGACTTCTAGAGGCCCTTCGTATTACCAAAGACCCTGTCTTGGAATCGTACATAGATCAAAAATCCTAGGCCCAGATTTTTTTGGTTCATTTGTAAGACAATAGTACATCAGTAGTATATCAGAGGTATACTACTAGTATACTATTTGGACTCATTTGAGCCCAAATCTTCTTATTGTCTTGTGTTTCCTTATGTCCCTTCGACACATGGCCATCCGTGGATGGTACAGATATTATAAAGGCATGAATTGGGCCCAGTGGTGCCAATCTAGTGGCCAAGGGTTCTTAAAACCTCTTTTTTTCCCAACTACTAAAATAAGTGGAATTAGTGACGTAATTTGTAACTCCACAAAAAGATGTCGCTAACTATATCAAATTTAGCGAGTCTATGTATAAATGTCACAAATTATGATGCACATGCGACGTTATTAACATAATATGTATCAATGATGCGATAGCGATACATTTGGCGAAGTAAAATGTCCTACGTTTGAAAAACTACAACATTGTTAGTGATGTCGTTGATATCACAAATTTGTCAACGTCATTAGCGATGCTTACCACGTTGCAATTTTTTTAATAACAACCTGACTTTTACATCCTCAATTCTCACTCTTCCTAAAATTTTTGAAACCCGCACATTTCCTCCCTAATTTTGTCACGCTTGGCGCCTGTACTAATGAGTACGTCTTGTGATCGCGTCCAGCTAACGTCGCAGAATCGGCTGTAGTAAGCTGTCTAGACCTCAATAATCACCAATACATATCAGAAATCATAAATCGTGCTCAATCACAAACCTAAAGCAAGAGATATTACACTACACACGAACGTACACGATCACCACAGAGTCCACTAATAGTCTTTTTGTTATAGTAAATGTTCGTCTCATCCCGAAGACAAATCCGATAAATCTCTTAAATAATATACAACATGAATAATACATCAATAACCTAAGTTAACTCTAACTCTAATCCTCCAAAGCAACCTTCCATGCTAGTCTGTCATCATCTGGTAGATAATAATCCAATCAGAAAAAAAAGCAAAGTACATCCCCGTATAAATGTCACACCATACTAAACAAAGCAATAAAAGTATATAGAAAACTGAACCAGACAATGCAATGAAATACTATAATGAAATGTAACCTACAACACGAGAAACTATGAGAATCATAATGAAACATGATAAACACAACTAATCACAGAATCGGACAATGAATCAAGGATGCACAACTAACAAACTATGTGATTTAAAATACTATTTCTAAATATAGCTGGCTAAGGTTTAGATTCGGATTGGTCAGGCTTGGACATACGTGTAGTGTCTGTCAAGCTATGCTTCGAAATATACTGGGTTGAACACATATCTGCTCTCCCGTGATTCAAAAAAATTATGTCAAGCATGATTCGGAACTTGATGCCTTATGATTCATGTTAAGCAAGATTCAGAACTTGATGTCTTTGAATGCTTCATGATTTAGAAATCTATAACAAACAAGATTATGAGATGTCTTTGATTGAAAATCATGAGTTAAATCAATAATATGGAATCACGTGCCAGAAGTCGTGTCATAATATGATTCATAACAATTTAAGGAATAAAAGAAATTACATTTATTAAGTATTGAGAAGCATAAATACGTAGTACTTGTCTTAAGTCCAAGTTGTTGTAATTGCTCATAGTCGGCAACCTAACCAGAACCAAAATTTAATTATAAGGGTCCATAATAATCAAACACCTAAAACTCCGTAAATAGTTTAAGGCTAACTATTCTTATTAATCTGATTTCCTTAGTGGCTCAAAGCCCTATTCCCAAGATAGCCCAAAGGAATTACTCATACAAAAACCTATTGCTATACTTGTTGTTCAGTAATCTTTAACCCATATTAACTTAAACTAAGAAAAGAACTTCTTAATAAATTATTTATTTAGGCCCAGAAACGCTCTTCCTGGCCATGGATCTCACATCCCATTAACTGGCTCAAAGGAAAGCCCAAAAAGCCCACTATACATATCCCAAACCTTAAGGCCCCTTAATTCTGGCCCAATACTAACAACTAATATAAGGCCCAACTGAAATTCTTATTCCATCCATTAGGCCAAGCCCAGTCCAAACCCTAAAGGTCAGTTTAGAAACAATTATTCTTTTTCCTTAGCAAGGTCCATGGCCCAAGTCCAAAGAAACACCCTCCAAGTCCTAATCTCTGGAGGGAATGTTCCAGAGAGCACGAAGAAAAGCTTGAGAGGAGGAGGAAGAAGAAGACGAAGAAGAAGAAAGACTCACTTGACCAAGGCGGTGGCAGCTAGTTGCGACATAGAGATCCGGAGCATCGACGGATCCGGTAGAGGCGCAACCATGGAGGACGTCGAAGTCGGTACAGATCGATCACGACATGGTAGTAGGAACGATGGAGGAGATGACGGTCATGTGGTGGTGATGCTGCTCGGTGAGGAGGCGATGAGGAGCTCGCTGAACAATGGTAGTCGAGGTCGAGACCGCCGAGATGGTTCAAATCCACTGCGGGGTCTCATGGCGGCGAGCCATCTAGAGAGGTTGGCAGAGCTGTAGCGCCAAGGTTACTCGGTCGACAAACCGATGGTGGATAACGAAAAGGGTGGTCGACACTGGTGGCTGGGGCATGCGGCCAGATCTGGTGCTTGATGCTCGGTGACGAACGACGCAGCAGAACTGGATTGGGACATGGCGGTGGCGCTGGACCAGGAGTCGAGTCACCGGATGGAGGTCGCTTGGCCCAACGGAGGAGAGGGTCGGCAACTCCAATCGACGACGAGCGATTACAGACATGACGAGTGGACACAGGAAGCGACTAGAAAGGTTTGGTGGTGGTGGATGGCTCCGAAAAGGACGATGGTAGGGCTGTGGTAGAGGAAGACACGGCCGGTGGTGGTAGGCCAGCTGTAGCGGAGGAACTCCGGCCATGGCGGCGCCGGTAGAACTAGGGTTAGGGTTTAGGAATTCATATCTATGTCGGGGGACATGGACACAAGGACGTTGTACTGTGGGTGATTAGTGGTGTTCATGTCCTCGAGGTCAGACCCGGGGACACGAGGAAGGTGGAATGGGTATGTATATGGATTGTGCCATATCGGACACATGAAATTGGGATAGAATATAATCCTAATAGAATAGGAAGCTAATAAAATGGGATGAACTCCTAGGGTCGGACCTAAGGCCGACGCGACTTGACACGGGAATTGGTTGGACACAAACACAATATGGATGAAATTTTAGAATTGGAATGATTGATACTAATGCCAATTAGAGTATTTATAGGACGATTAGGACTAATCTAGAAAAAGAATATTCTAAGAATATTTTAAAGAATATTCCTTGGTTATATGCTAGATTCCAAGAAATATTTATTGGGGTTAAGTAAGGCTAATCCATAATTAATTAAGAGATTCTAGAGAGTTCCCACTAATTAGCTAGCTAATCTATTCATGACAACTACTACAAATCAAAATGCCACTTCACTTCTAAAAATTTACCGATTTGTCACTCCTCTATAATCATAAACTTTCAAATAATTACCAATAATGCCACTCTATATTAAATAATTATGACTTTGCCATTCCTTTCTCATGATCACATAAATATTCCCCAAATAAATCCTAGAAAACAAAATCAAAAAAATTAGGGATTCAAGAAAACTGTACATTTCGAAAATAGGGGTTACATATCTACCCACCTTCTAAAAATTTTGTCCTTGAAATTTTAAATGGCACGACTAGGAATAATTAATGTAACGACCGTAGTTCGTATTACGTATTTTGGTATACGTGTATGTATATTGCATGTCTCATTGCATGGTTTATCTGGTATTTTAATTGCTCGGTTGGTTTGGTTTGGCTTGGCTTGGTTTTTCATGTGAACCAACCCACCTACCCTCTTTTCCTTTATTAGCCGTCCACTCTTTCTATCTCTCCTCATTTTCTTTTCTCCGTTACTTCGTCTTCTCCACCATTACTCTCCGCCTACCAGAAAGAGGGCTTAGGCAAGTGCAGCTTGCTTCATGGGAGAACTCAGTTTTTATTGTTCCATTGTCTTCCCTACGAAATTCTAAGACACTTTAATACTTAGTATTTTTAATTTCCATGGTTCAATTTGAGTAGATCTAAGCTTGTTAAATTTTTTGGATTTCTTTGGTTTTGATCTATCTAACCTTATTATTTTCAAGTTTTGATGGTTCCATGTTGTAGAGAATTTGATTCTGCCCCATTTTGAACTATGGAAGTCCGAATTCTGACCTTGGATGAAGGATCTATGGAGCTTTGAAGCTATGGCTTTCCATATTTCTTCTTCTAGGACAAACGGAGAAGAAGGACAGTTCTCAGCCGCATGAAACCCTTAGCCGTATGACTTTCATGTGGCAAATCTCCATTGCCACATGGCATATTCTGCCGCATGAGCCCCAAAAATCCTTACCCGTATGGCACTGCTCCTCCATTGCCGCATGGCTCCTGGCATATTCAGCCGTATAGCATTTCTTGGCTCCTGAGCCGCATAACACCCATCCTCCCTGAACCGTATGAGCTCCCTTATCCGCATGGCTTGACTTAGCCGTATAACTATCATTTGTCCCAACCGCATGAAGTCATTTACCCCACAGCCGCATATGCTTGTTGTCTCGCAGCCGCATATACTCGCATCTCTCAGCCGCATGAGCTTGCTCTCCTGTAGCCACATATGCGCGCACCAATGAGCCGCATTAACCGTTTTCTTCCAGCCGCATGTGCCTCTTTCTTTCCCAGCCGCATGAGGCCGCACCCGCATGAGCTCCTGTTTCTATTCTATCGCATGAACCCCTTTGTCCCTGCTGCATGACCCCATTCCCTTTCCTGTCGCATATGCCAGTTCCCTCTCAGCCGCATGAGCTTGTTTCCCTTAGCCGCATGGCTCCTTCCATAATTCTTGTCCTCTTTTATATTATTATTATTATATTAGAATGCTATATTTATGTTCATATTTTCTGACCCTCTGTGAATGTCTATACCATGTAAATTCTGATATGTTTCATGAACACGATAGTGGCCCGCCGTGGCACACTCCTGACAAGTAAAACCTGACATGATATATCTCGACATGCTGTTACGATAGCTAGCCTGACATGATAAGTATGAATGACCTGGACACCGTGGACGATTGTGTTTGTACAAATAAATCAGTACTGTCTTGCATTATGTCTAGGATGGGATCCCTGAGTACCACGGTCAGGGGTACCTACTGAAATTGACTAAGGCTAATAACTAGAAAAACCAGTACTCATGGAGAGAATTCCCAGCTACAGGCAATCCCGTTATCTGGGCGTCCCATCATGGGATTTGTAGCCTACCGTCGAGTAGGGCACATTTCTAGCACACTGACAAGTGTTACAACCACCAAACTATTTAAGAGTACATGTATTTCTTGGATAATGTACCCACATGAATTCAATCCCCCTAATTGTGTCTGGATAACCTGGATGGTCTACAGGGCTTGTGGCTGTCGGAATAATCTCATTACATTTTGCTAGTAACTAGGCCTGTGATAACCCTAGTTAGTTAAAGTATCAAGCCGTACTCATTGTTTGGCCGTGATTGATTGGATGGAGTCTAGCACAACTTAGTCTTGTCATGATCCTGTACAAGATTGTAACATGACCTAATTTCTTGTACTTTACTTATCGATAAACGATGAGAAACCAAGTTCTGTTCAGATGAAGAGTTACAACCCCGGTCCTTGTTTGGTTTAAGGGTTGTAACTTGGTTATCTAAATAGTCCCATGGATTTCTTATCATATATCGTCATGATTATTTATGTTTATCTTAAGAGTAATGATCAGGGGTCCAGTTCTGTTCAAGCGAAGGGTTACAACCCCGGTCCTTATTTGGTTTAAGGGTTGTAACCTGGCTCCCAGAGCGGCTCCGTGTCCTCTCTTCATTTATTGTATTATTGCACCCTATGTCATGCTTGTCATGTTTTACTTTACCAACAAGTAATTAAGATAGGTTTCTATTCAGGTGAAGGGTTGCAGCCCCGGTCCTTATTTGGTTTAAGGGTTGCGACCTGGCTACTTGAATGGTTTTCTCGTACTTAATTTACTGTTGTCGTCCCTGTTATTATCAGATTCTTTTATAATTATCTTTAATATTCATTTATGTTATGCTGGTTTTAGTTCCTAAGTGAAGCCTCCTTTGTGGCACTTGCTCTTTCTGGGATCTGACCTAGCTGGTTTTGTGTGGCCAGATATCGGAGCAGCTCCAGAGGATCTACCTATCTTCCAGCCAGATGGTGACCACCAGGCGTAACCAAGGCAACGAGTGGGTTTCCCTTTTGTTCTCCCACTCTATTGTAAAATATTATTTTGAGGCGTTTAGCCGGCGAGCACGTGTTTAGCTCGTATTGCACCTTTATTTACTGTTTGCCCACGGGCTGTAACATGATTAACAAATCCTAGGGTTGATCATGTATGACTGAAACTATTGCTAGTCTTGAAATTTTGTACGACTAGCTTCATGATCATCCAAATATGTAATGTATGGAACGCCTTACTGTTGTAGATTTGGTGCTCTGATATCTTGTAATTGTTATTACTTGCTTGAGATTGAGACAATAGGCTTGTTCATGATCCTAGAGACTGATGGCTTGTAGTTAAACCCTCATATATCTAGACAGTCGTGACTGTATAGCGAGGTGGGTTGCACTTCAATATATGTAGCTGGCTATGTATGCTCCCGCTCTCCAGTATTCTGGTTCTGGGGCATTACATGGTTTAAGTAGTGGCCTATGCAGGTCGTGTAAATCAAGATATGTGAGGGTTTACCGAATAGATGTCTCAATCAGTACTCGCCCTTGATATCTGCTCGTATCCTCTAAATCCCTGAATTCTTGACATGATCACATGCTTGTATCTTTGATCTATCCTGGTCCTTCCTTATTGTTCCCTATGTCGTCTTCTTCAGCAGCATTGTTCCTGGTCCTACCGATCAGCAAGGCGGAGCACCTTCCGTGGACCAGCAGCAACCTGGAGATCAAGCCCAGCATTCAGGAGTAGCCTCCAGAGTCATGCCTATTGGGGGTCAAGAGCTACCAGTTCAGCCCGTCCAGCCTGTAGAGCTTGATGATGACACCTTGGTGGGTCTCATCAGGACATTGTTAGCTTTTCAAGATCGTCAAGGCGATGCATTATACCAGGCAGTGGCAGATGCTCTGACTAGAGGAGGTCATCAAGGTAATAGTACGATCAACAGTTTCAAGCGCTTGAACCCTCCCTTCTTTGATGGTAGCAAAGATGCTATTGCTGCTGATGCATGGCTTCAGGACACTGAGGTCATTCTAGAAGCAGCTAGGACTCCAAAAGATGAGAAGGTGGCCGTGGTGCGCCTGCAGTTATTGGATCTTGCCCGCAGCTGGTGCCCGACGTAGGCCGTTGGATTAGTGACACATATTGCCTGGGCAGTATTCCGTGAGAGATTCCAGGCCAAGTACTTCGATGTTGTAGCTCGGTACGATCTACAAACGAGGTTCACCAATCTGAAGCAGATGGGCAGGACGGTCGACGGATATACGACTGAGTTGTCGAAACTTAGTCTGTTTGCTCCTACCTTGGTAACGACAGAGTTCGACAGAGTCCAGCAGTTCCAGCAGGGACTCCATCTAGAGATTTTATTGGCAGTAAAACAGTTTGAGCATAAGACTTTTGATGCGGTATTAAGAGTAGCCAGGAACATGAGTATACCTCCCAGAGGATCGTAGATAGGACCGGAGGTCGAAAGCGATCCCATAGCCAGATGAATCAGTCTTCAGTACCAGCGCCAACAGCTAGGGCTTTGACCATTGGAGCTCCGAGGTGGGCGGCCTCAGTGACGTCGGTTCCATATTCAACCCCGACGTACCCTTAGCAGCAAAAGTATAAGCACTCTTTCGCAGTGGGTTGTTCACACTGCGAAAAGCCAGGGCATGTGGTATCAGAGTGCCGCAGAGCACAGGATTTATGCTTGGTTTATGGTACCCCGGACCACAGGGTTGGGAACTGCCCGAACAGGAAGAGTTCATCTTCATCAGCTTTCTCTAGTCCTTCGGTGAGAGGACCAGCACCAGTCTAGCAGCAGCAGTATCCGTTTTCGAGGCCATTACCGACGCAGGCCCAGGCATTCCAACAGCAGAGACCACAGCAGTATGCCCAAGCCCAAGCCCTGATCCAGAGCAGATAGAGAGATTTTCAGCAGAGGGGACCCCAACCTAGAGGACATGGTCAGTACTGGCTTTGACCATGGGAGAGGAAGGATTGGCACTAGGTGAGGTAGTGGCAGATACTATTCTCATCAACTCCTTTCCAGCATCAGCGTTATTTGATTCTGGTGGAATGGCATGAAGAGAAAGATAGCCCGGTTTGTCTCTTGGTGTTTGGTTTGCCAACAAGTTAAAGCCGAACATCAGAGGCCGATTGGACTTCTTCAGTCCTTATCAATTCCAGAATGGAAGTGGGAGCATATAACCATGGATTTCGTGACTGGATTACCCAGGTCCCCGGTAGGTCGAGATGCTATTTGGGTTATTATAGACAGGCTCACGAAGGTGGCTCACTTCTCCCGTTCAGAGTTGGTCAGTCAACGGCTCAGCTAGCGCAGATGTACCTTAGGCAGATCGTCAGATTTTATGGTATACCAGTCAGTATCACCTCTGACAGAGATTCAAGATTTATGTCGCACTTTTGGCATAGCCTGCAAGAGTGTTTGAGAACTCACCTCCAGTTCAGCTCAGCCTATCATCTGCAGACAGATGGTCAGTCAGAGCGTACCATACAAACCTTAGAAGATATGTTGAGATCTTGTACACTCGACTTCGGTGGTTCGTGGGAAAATCACCTGCACCTGGTGGAATTCTCGTATAACAAGAGTTTCCAGGCCAGTATCCAGATGGCACCGTTCGGGGCACTGTATAGCAGGAAGTGCAGATCCCCGCTAGCATAGGACGATATTGGAGAGAGGCAGATGCTAGGTCAGGAAATGATTACTCAGACAGTTGAAGTGGTCAGAAGAGTCATAGATCATCTTCGTGTTGCACAAGATCGCCAGCGCCATTGGGCCGATTCTTATCGGCGTTCCCTTGAATTTTTAGTCGGCGACCATGTATTGCTTATGATCTCGCCTAACCATGGCGTCATTCGTTTCGGCGTACGGAGAAATCATAGCCGTAGGTATATAGGGCCATTCGACATTCTGGAGCGAGTAGGTGATGTATCATATCGTCTTGCTCTTCCGTCGTCGCTACGTGAGGTGCATGACGTGTTCCATGTATCCCGACTACGATGATATATCCCAAACCCGAGCCACATCTTGGATCATTCAAAATTGGTTGTTGGTACCAACCTTTCGTATGAGGAGAGGTCCGTGTCTATATTGGACCGGAGAGAGAAGATACTTAAGAACGAGACTATCAAGTTAGTCCGTATTGCTTGGGGCTATCACTCTTTGGTGAGTCAACATGGGAACGTGAGGATGATATCCGATCGCGATATCCCGACCTATTTAACTTGTAAGGTATAATGTCTTCCTTATGCCTTATGCTCTCAGTTCTTTGCTTGAATGAATGATTGCTTGATTGATTGTCTTTTTATAGCTTGCCTGTGATTTGTATAGCTTGTCCTTGCCTCTCTAGCAGCTTAATTAAATTCTGAGGATGGAATTCTTTTAAGGTGGGTAGAGTTGTAATGACCGTAGTTCGTATTACGTATTTTGGTATACGTGTACGTATATTGCATGTCTCATTGTATGGTTTATCTGGTATTTTAATTGCTCGGTTCAATTGGTTTGGTTTGGATTGGCTTGGTTTTTCATGTGAACCAACCCCACCCACCCTCTTTTCCTTTATTAGCCATCCACTCTTTCTCTCTCTCCTCATTTACTTTTCTCCATTACTTCTTCTTCTCTACCATTACTCTCCACCTACCAGAAAGAGGGCTTAGGCAAGTGCAGCTTGCTTCATGGAGGAACTCAATTTTTATTGTTCCATTGTCTTTCCCACGAAATTTTAAGACACTTGAATACTTAGTATTTTTAATTTCCATGGTTCAATTTGTGTAGATCTAAGCTTGTTATATTTTTCGGATTTCTTGGGTTTTAATCTATCTAACCTTGTTATTTTCAAGTTTTGATGGTTCCATGTTGTAGAGAATTTGATTCTGCCCCATTTTGAACTATGGAAGTCCGGATTCTGACCTTGGATGAAGGATCTATGGAGCTTTAAAGCCATGGCTTTCCATAGTTCTTCTTCTCGGACAAACGGAAAAAAAGGACAGTTCTCAGCCGTGTTTGCCATTACAATCTTTTGATGTAATTTCAATACAAATAGAACAGTGTTACAATGTAGGACTTAGACGTAGTCCTAGGAGTACACTTTTGTTTAATCTGGGTCCCTCGTGCCGATGGAGCGAGTGGTAATGCATTGACTCCTTTGACGATCTGACGACGGTTCTCGGTTCTCTGAAGATCTGGGTTGCTCTAGGTGCAGGAGCTTGCGGAGAGAAAGAAGACGTTGAGTGTCTGTATCTGTCTCTCTATATGCTGCTGATGATTGCACGACGTCTCTGTCTGTGTGTGTATAAGAAAGAAATGATCCCTCTATTTATAGCTTTGCTGGCTGGCTGCTCATGCGCGCATGTAGGATGCGCCTGTACGTGGGAACGCCACGTGGTAGATGCTGATAGAGGTGCATAGGCGATGCGCCCTGATTGAGGAGTTGAACTCTTCTTGTTGCTGTCGTGGGCTGCGGCAGAGCTGGCACGTAGCAACAGAGAAGATCTTTCAGTTGTTGAGATCTTGGGTGATTAGCACCCCTTCATAGGCTGAATCAAGTCAAAGGACACGTGTCGTAGGTCCATGGCTCGAAGATCTCGAATTTGGTGGGGAGTGATCGGATAGGATGCGCCTAGGATTGGGCGCATGAGGAGGCTTTGGCTCGTAACCTTTAGGAGCCACGAACCAGTCGGGGCGCATGGCTTTTGAGGCGCATGCGGGGCTTCAGTAGTGACTTTACTTCTGTCTTTAGGGATCAGAGAAATGTCTGAGGCGTACGGCTTTTGAGGCGCATGCAGAGATTTGGGCGCATGGCCGTGGAGGCACATGCGAAATGGTTGGGCAATCACGTGGCTTGTAACCGCCGGAGGGGAGTAATGATGGTGCTGACGTTGGCGACGCTTCGTTTTCTGAAAAATCTGTCAACTGCAGTCCTTGGGGGACGTGCTGCCAACTCTGTCAGACTTCAGTATTTAATATTCTTTGACAGGTGATGGGTTTGTTGAGTGGGCGCATCGATCGACGTTCCACTAGGCGCATAGGGACGCACGGGGGCGCATCCTTATGTGGTTGATGGGAGCTGGACGTGTCAGTACGATACGCGGTCTGGTCGGCGAATCATCTTTGCATGACACGTCTTTTTGTGCCCGACTGTTACGTTCTTCGAGTGCTTTAAATAGCCGCTCTTGACTTGGCTGAATTCGAAGCGTCAGGTTCATCACCATTAATACAAATTCATTGCACAGGATTCGGAGAGCCAGCCACTTGGCGCATGGGTTTGATTTGCCCGGCCTATAAATAGTGGCATGGAGAGGGTTTGCTTCTCGTTCTCTCACGTTCTCCCGAAATGAACTTGTTTACTCGAGCACATTCTATTGATAAGATGCTCCCGAGGGTGAAGATGCGACGCATGATCTTCATTGGTGCACTTGAAGGTGACTGTTACATCCAAAAGTCGGAGTCGAGGGCTTCTGAGACAAGCAGAAGGTGCCTGTTGCATCCAAAGATCGGGATGCTCGAGCCTCGTCTCCGTTATGTTGGAAGAGCCGCAGATCGGAATTACGGTGCCCCGATAATCTTCCTTGGGCTTTGGGAGAGCTCCTCCTCCTACTAGGGTGGGTGTTGCCCATTCTGGTTGGGTTGAAAGCTGCTCCTTTAGCCGCAGGTTGGTTGCGGTGCTCTCCTCTTCCTTGGTTTGGGGAGCTCTTTCTCCAGCTAGAGGGTTAATTGCCACCCTCGTTCTGCTCAATAAATGCTTCATTAGTCGAAGCATTTGATGGCACATATGCTAACACTTCATGATGCGCCTGACTGGGACGCTGAAGGGTGGCACATAACTGAGCTGCTGAAGGAATGCACATAACTGAGGATGCACATAACTGAGCTGCTGAAGAGATGCACCTGGCTGAGAGCGCATGGCGAGATGCGCCTGTTTGAGAGCGCATGGTGGTTGCTGCGCTTAGCTGTAGACTTAGTGTCTTTTCTTTGTAGAAATCCTCCTTTGTACAGCTCTTTTTAAGACATGTAATAGACTTTTATATGAAATAAAAAACTTCTTTTAATGTCTATATTTTTGCTCTGCTGTGCCAACTACTCCTCTGAGCTCCCTGGCACATGTAATGTTTGGCGCATAGGATTTTTGGTACTGAAATTCCATGCTTCTACAAGACCCCCTTCAAAGTTTTCAAAACTTTTTGCCAAGTTTTGGAATACTTTGAATAAGAAGCATGGTGGTGTCTTCTACGGGGCGCATGACTGTTCGGGCGCATGACACTCCGCGCATCAGTGATGGGGCGCATGCTCCTCTTAGTAAATACGAATGATGACGCTTCGATAACCAAGAAGATTAATGATAATCTTTTTGGATTTATTTGCAGTTATCTCCTCACAGAACCCGAAGCGGCGACGGAGGTCACACTTCATCGGTTCACGCGTGCGACTGGGCCTATAAATAGGCGTGAGATGGAGAGAGAGTAAATTCTTCCTCTCTTTGCTTTCTTTCTTTTTAGAGTCCTTCCTTTGAAAAACCCTAACTTCCTTTTTTCAAGAAATGGCTCCCAAAACTCCTCGTGGCTGTGCTGGCAAGGGCAAGGAGCCTGCGGAGTTCGTCGAAGAGGGCGTTCCTGTCACCATTGTGACTCCGGCTGATGTTCGGCCTACGGTGACGGGTGGGTGTCATCTTTCAACCTTTTTAGACGAGTTTAGAGCACATGACTGAGTTGCGTCATATTGTCGTGCCCAAACTCTTTGTCGCCGACGCGCATGGACTTCCGTCCTGATGATGCGCCGAGGCTATTCCGCCGACGCGCATGGGTTAAAACCCTGATGATGCGCCGAAGCTCCACTGCTGACGCGCATGGGTTAAAACCCTGATGATATGCCGAAGCTCCACTGCTGACGTGCATGGGTTAAAACCCTGATGATGCGCCGAAGCTCTACTGTTGATGCGCATAGGTTTAAACCCTGATGATGCGCCGAAGCTCCACTGCTGACGTGCATGGATTTAAACCCTGATGATGCGCCAAAGCTTCACATATTTTGTCTTTTTAAAGTTTCTTGCCTGACTTTTGTTTTTGCTGTGTCAGCATCGATGACTATCCCTTTGCTGAATGAAGTCCTCCTGGATGCTTCTCTTTGTCAGATGGGAGTTGATTTTGACGATAAAGTTATTAATCCCGCGAAAGCTGGTATCCTATTGAATCAGCCATCCGAGAGAATGCTGCAAATCCAGAATCAGTCGCCTGTTTTCCTCCAAAGTATGATGGAGAGCGGCAAGCTGGAATCTGCTGAGTCTGAGGATGTGACCTTCTTGAAACCTGCCTTTCTGTTCGGTGATTGACTGATCTCCACCGAGGCGAAGATACTGAAGTTCAAGGAAGACTGGTTCTTCTCCGCGAAGGGCATGGTTCTGTATATGCGATAACTCGAACGCCAATTGCCACTGACGGCCTTCTACCGTCTGCTTCCAAGAGGAGGATGTCATGGGAACTTACTCCTTCTCAAGGAGGGGCAGTAGGGGTACTCTTTTGATTGACGTTACTTCGAATCAAAGGGATACCTTGGCTGCCTCGCGAGCCGATCCCTCATTCAGTTGTCGAACTTTGAGTCCTGGGAGCCTTTATAGTGAGGTCCCTAGTGACACTTTTGCCTTTAGTGCTTCGACCTTTGCCAATAAGATACTAACATCGAAGGTTATGTATCCGAAAGGTAGCTTTAGGGTTAAAGGTTGGTGTCACCACGTGCTGAAGTGGGACGAGTTGACCCTTTGGGTGTTATCGAAGTTCAAGGATGAGCTTAAAGATATTGGGCTGACGGCTGCTATCCGTGCCACACAGGCCGGCATGGATCTCAACAAGCATATGTTTCTTGCGCTCTTGGAGATGTTCAATACCCAGACTGGCACTTTCTTTACCCCAGTGGGGGAGTTGGGACTGGCTCTCCATGAAATGTACGAGGTGTCCAAGCTCCCCTGGGGCTCAGAATCGTACGAGGAATACTTCCCCTCAAACGAAGAGATCGTCGTTTTGGAAAGGAAAGACCCGGAGATGATGGCTATTTTCAAAGAGGTGGCGAGCCATCATTATTTAATGCAACGGAAAGACAAGGGTAACTCTCAGCCTCATGTCACTGCTTGGAGGGATTACGTCTTCAAGCAAGATTTGGCGGACCCCTCAAAGATCCGGTTTACGACTCCGTAGGGGCTAAAACCCGCGGAAGTAACTTTCGAAATGAGCCGACTGGACGAGAGAGCCTCCCGTTCAAATGAGAGTGGCAAAGACGCGTATAGTTGTTTCTGGCATTGTGTGCACCGGATGTCATCCAAGGCAGTATTGATTGCATACTTGATGATATGGCTCCGGGATTGTGTGTTCTCGGGCGGATCTGGCTCTGTGGGGAGGGTAAACCGGAATCTCATTTTGCCAGCAGTGAAATTGGTTTTTGGTCATCCTTTGGCTCTCCTCCCCGCGATGGTGTGTAACCTATTACGGGATTTGAGGACCTTTGTTGATGATGTGATCCATGGGAGAGGTAGGAACGACAACTTTCCCCGGGCCGAGCTACCATTCTATTATTTGATGGGATGGTTGATTCTGCATCACCCGAACATGATGAGTCCAGGTCCTGAAGAGGATCACGTTGAAGGTGACGCCTTTATCTGCCGCTTCTACAAGAGAAAGTGGTTGCATACCGGCATCCCCGTCTGCCGGAGAGTCTTATCTTACCTTCAGGGGTGGGAGATTGTCAAGGTCAGTCACATCTTCAAAGATTTTGAGGCCGACCAAGATTTGGAAGACTCTGGTGAGGATGCGATCACTCTACCGAAATGGGGGTTTCGTTGGTTGTAGATTGCGCCTCGGTGGTGGAGGAGGCAACTCCGGATGTTGATAGTCCCTTTGAGACGGGAAAGGACAAGGGCTTGCTGGTACAAGAGCCCTCTGTTGCTTCTTTGACTTGGGGGATGATATCGACACCCCACCCTACTCCTTCTGCCCTCTTGGCATCTAGAGCTGGTAGTGGAATTCAAGTTCCTGGTGCGGGAGGGTCTGCTGAGGTCGACGTTCAAGCCTCGCAGATTGAGATCGGCGGGTCTTCTTCAGGTCCGCCATCCAGGGCAGCTCCTCCAACTCCTGCCATGACACCACAAGTGCTGGCGGATGCGGATGAGTATATAAAATTCATCGTTGAGGCAGTGTACAAGATGCTGCAGAAAGGTGTATCGACAGTGATGAACGCCAATGGGAGTTTCGCGATGGCAAAATCTATGGCGCTTCCACAAATCGGTCTGATACGTCTCCACCAGGGCCATGATCATATGGCCGAGATTCTGGAGGCCTCGATGACTGAGCTGGACCAGCTGCTTTTCGAGTTTCAGCGTATCCAGCGAAATGATCTCTCCGCCCTGATAGACGCAGAAAAGGAGAAGCTGATTGCTGAGATTGAGTCGTCTTATCAGGCCACCGTGGGTGTCTGGGAACGCGAGGTGGCTGAAACTGAGGCTACGGTAGAGAGGCTATCTCAGTCCATGCAGGAGAAGGTGGAGTTGCAGGCCGCATTGGATGCTAGTATAGCGGAGGTTGATGCCAAGATTCGCCTCCTCAAAGACCAGCGGGCCCAACTCTTATTAGATGCCGAACGAGTCCAGGCTGATCATGTAGCATCTAAGGAGGAGGAAGCAGCTTTCACGTGCCAGGCTCTTACTCTGGCTCAACAGCGGCAGCAGTTGGACGAGAAGCATGAGGATGACACTTCTCCTAAGGCCATAGAAACGATGCGTCAAGAAGCCGAACGCCGGGTCCTGGCGACTGTAGAGACTCGGGCAGCAGGCTTGAAGCATCAGATTGAAGAGCTTTCGGCCAATCCCGGGGATGTTTAGGGATTGTAATCTCTTCTTCTTGTAATTTACAACTCTTGCTGGAGATGTAATCCTTTATTTTTTGAATAAAGAATACAGAGTTTTTATGGTGTGTTCATTTTTGTTGTCATGAACTTGATGATTTGTGTGGACCTATTATCTTTTGTGCACCTTGGTTTTTAGGTACAGATAATAAGTTTGAGAGAACCGACATGTTTACTCAGAGGTGATGTGGACGTGGCAAATATGGGATTCAAATGATAGAATCTTCTTACTCAGAGGTGTTATGGACGTGGTAGGAATGACTCTGGGGATACGCAAAACTACTCAGAGGTAATGTGGACGTGGAAGTTCTGCGATCAATATACGACAACGCAGGGGTTGTCTGTACGAGATGTTTACTCAGAGGTAATGTGGACGTGGTAAACATGATGGGTAGTATCGTCTTACGGAGCATAAGATTCCGCTTTGTAGGGTATAGGGGAACAACTCAGAGGAATGTGGACGTGGTTGTCTCTCTACTGGAAAATAGAACGCTATGGAACAGCTGGATTCCAGAAGCGTAAGATTTTGCGGGAGGTGTACTTGAGCCCTGATGATTGGGTCCAGAGACTCCCTTGTTGGATGGAGATAGAAGTACGAGTCTAAGGATGTCAAGAGTAGTACTTCTTTAGGAACTTGCCATTGATGGGCATCATGAACAAGTCCCCATTGGATTTGGCGAGACGGTAGGCACCGTTTGAGTATACCGTCTCTATGATGAACGGTCCTTCCCACTTGGGCTCGAACTTTCCTGGTGTCTTGTGAGTTAACACCATCGGCCTTCTGACTGCCAGAACCAGGTCACCTACTTGGAAAGTCCTCTGCTTGACCTTTTTGTTGAAAGCCTGTGATATACGAGCTTGATAGAGTTCGATGCGTTGTTGAGCTAGGAGACGCTTTTCGTCAAGTGCCTCCAATTCTCGCAGACGGCAACGTTGATTGTCTTCTTCTGTGAGTTGATTTGTGATTGCTACATGGAGTAAGGGTATCTGGATCTCGAGAGGCAGTACCGCTTCGGTCCCATAGACCAGGGAGAATGGTATGTTACCCGTCAGAGACCGTACCGTTGTGCGGTAGGCCCAAAGGCATTCGTCGAGCTTTTCGTCCCAGTCGCGTTTGTTGGATGACACGACCTTTTTGAGTAGCCTAACGATAGTCTTGTTAAATGCCTCAGCCAATTCGTTTGCTGCCGGATTGTAGGCGGTTGATGCCACATTTTGAATGCGATTCTTGTCACAGAATCTGCTGAAAACATGGATGATGAACTGAGGACCGTTATCATGGATAATCCTCCGGGGTACCCCAAAACGGTAGATGACATTGTGCTTGATGAAGCTGATCACCCTAGAGCTCTTTACTTTCGCTAGTGGAACTGCTTCTATCCATTTGGAAAAGTAGTCGGTGATGGCTAGGATGAAGCAGTGTCCCCTCGATGATGGAGGGGTGATCGGTCCTACAATATCCATGCCCCAGGCTTCGAAGGGCCAGGAGGCGACCGTAGGATGTAGTGGTTCTGATGGTGTATGGATGAAGTCAGCGTGAAGCTGGCACGCATGGCACTTTTTAGCATAGTCGACAGCGTCGGCTGCCATGGTTGGCCAGTAGTAGCCCATGCGTCGTAGTCGATCCTGCAACTTAGGTCCTAGTTGATGGGCCCTGCAGGTTCCATCGTGAGCTTCTCGAAAGGCTTCGGCTGCTTCTTCGTTGGATAAACATCGAAGGAGAAGTCCATCGTAGTAGCGTCGGTACAACATTTTAGTAGCTGTATCGTAGTAGAATCGAAGGAAGCGCCTCCTGACTGAGACGGCTTCTTTTGGGTCCTCCGAGAGAATTCCGTAGACAGCGAAGTCGATGAACGAGAATCTCCAGTCTCGGACATTAATACCAGCACTCGTTGACACAGCATAGGCAATTTGTGAGCATAGGTTATTCTTAGGACAGGCCAAGTCTCGGCCAACTACCGTGACGTAATGTTGAGTCCCGAGGGGTGCTGCCAATGAGGCTGCGAGGCCAGCTAGAGCATCAGCCTCCAGATTTTGTAGACGAGGTACATGTTCAATGAAGAACTTGGTGAAGGTTGATATGATGTTCAATGCAACCTCATGGTAAGGAATTAGATCTTCATGGCGAACTTCGTATTGCCCTCTAACTTGATTAACGACGTGTTTTGAGTCGCCGTAGGCTTCCAGATGATCCATCCTCAGCTATTGCACTAGCTGGAGTCCTATGATGAGCGCATTGTACTCGGTAACATTATTGGAGCACTGCTTCAAAAGGGAGTAGGCACGCTGGATGACCAGGTGATCGGGGGAGGCTAAGACTACCCCCACTCCTATGATGATCTGGCCTTTGGGGCCTGTTCTTGAAGCGCCATTGAAAAACATCCGCCAGACGGAGCTTTCTTCGATGACGTTAGATTCATGGACCTCATCCGGGATGTCTTTATAGAGTCTTGAAGATTCTGGGATGGGGTGTGCAGCTAAAAAGTCGGCCAGAGCCTGACCCTTGACGGCTTTTTGTGGAACGAACACCATGTTGTATGGTGTCAGTAGGATCGTCCATATAGCTAGTCGAGAATTTAATGACCCTGGCTTCGTCATGAGAACTCTGAGTGGATTGACTCGGGAGATGACATGAATCCTCCGGCCCGAGACATAATGGCGAGTCTTCTGGATGGCAAATTCCAAGGCCAAACACTCTTTTTTAACGGGGTTGTACCGGTGTTCGGCCCCGATCAGTGTTCTACTGAGGTAGTAGATAGCTTGCTCATAGCCTGTGTCGCTGTTCTGAGCAAGCAGAGCGCCGAGGGAATGATCCATGGCACGGATATAGAGGAGAAATGGTTTGTCGACGACGGGTGCCACCAGGACTGGCAGGCTCGTCAAGTAAGCCTTTATGTCGTCGAAAGCTTTTTGGCATTCCTCTGTCCAGACGTAAGAGACTCCCTTCTTCATGAGCTGGGTGAAGGGTTGACATTTCCCGAAAAGGTTTGCTATAAACCTCCAGATGTATGCCAGACGCCCCTGCAGGCCTCGAAGTTCTCGGAGGTTCTTCGGAGGGTCCATGTCAAGGATGGCTTTAGTCTTCTCGGGATCGACATGAATGTCTTTCGCCGTGATATTGAAGTCCAAGAACTTTCCGCTAGAAATCCCAAGGAAGGATTTAGCGGGGTTCATCTTGAGTTGATGCGCTCGCATGAGATCGAAGACTATCTTAAGGTCTCGTAGGTGATCTCCTTTGAGACGGCTCTTAACTGCGATGTCATCAACATAGCATTCAACTATTTTACGAAGATACTGACGGAAGATGGTGCTCATAGCTTGCTGGTATGTTACACCAATATTCTTCAAGCTGAAGGGCATCACTGTGTAGCAGAAGACCCCCTTCGGAGTCCTGAATGACGTGTGTTTTACGTCATCGGGGAACATCTTGATTTGGTTGTAGCCCGAATACCCGTCCATGAAGGACATGTATTCGAAGCCACATGTGTTGTCGATCATCACGTCGATGGTTGGAAGCGAGAATGCGTCCTTCGGGCAAGCAGTGTTGATATCCCTGAAGTCGATACAGACTCGTATCTTCCCATTCTTCTTGGTGACAGGGACGACGTTGGCCACCCAATCCGGATGTTGTTCCTCACGGATGAACCCGCTGGTCAGGAGTTTGTCTACTTCCTGATCGATAGCGTTCATGATGTCGGGACGAAAACGTCGCTGTTGTTGCTTTATAGGCTTGGCATCATGTAAGATGTTAAGCCTATGCATCACAATTTGGAGATTAAGTCTCGGCATATCTTCGTAGCTCCAGGCGAAGAAATCGATATATTCTTTAGCCAGCTGGATTAAAGATTCCCGATCTTCTCCTATTAGGCTTTCGCTGTTGAAGATGGGTTTAGAAAAAGTTCCATCCCCATGGTCGATCTGCCCGACTTCGTCTTCGGTAGGGGGTTCGCGTAACTCAAAACGAGACTCCCACTGTTCTCCTAGGCGTTGAGCCCAGGGTTCTTCTTCGAAGAACTCTGGCATTTGGTCTTGGCCTTCATCTTCTTGAGATTATGCAGATGTCATGTTGGCTGATAGCACTTTATTGAAGACTAATCCGATACTGGTATCGAAATCCCAAGTTGATGCTTCGGACGAGTGAGAATGCTCTGCTTCCTCTGCCTCCGAGTTCTCTGAAGTTGACGGCGGCGTGACATAGCCCATCCCCCGTCGAATTCGATGATAGTAGTCCTGCGACTTTCCTTTAGGTGTTGGAAGCCGGAGAGGAAGACGTCGACCCTTGCCGTAGTTCAGGCCTTTGTTGCTTTTTAGGTCGTAACCCATCTTTTGGATGAGGTACTTTGCCTTGTCCGTGTACCGATAAATTTATATTATGCCGGCATCTGGTTCTTGCTCGAGTGGCGGAAGGTCTTGATGATGCTCGACTTTGTCGAAGATGATGGATTCTTCGTCTCGATTTCGCGGTGGGACTACAAAATAGACCCCTTGGGACGAGACTACTCGATTTACACTAATGTATACATGGCATTCCAATGTGAAAGACTAGAATAATTAAAAGACACTCTATTATTGATGAAACACGAGATTTTGTCCTGCAGAATTACATTGTCCAGAGAGGGTACATCTACATCAGCAGAGATATATTTCCCTAGCTCTTCATCTGTGAGTACTGGGATTGGATCGGGAGAGTCCACCACAACTTTGATCTTGGGGTCCGAGAGGGCTATGTGGGCCTTCTCCGGCAGCTTGGATGAGACAGATGATCGCGGCGGCTTGCCCTTAAGACGCACCTTCAGAGGTGCCTCAACTGCGCCTTCGGTGATAGGTGCCTTCTCCTGTAGTTTTGCCACAAGGGGAGCCGATGTTTGAGGCAGCTTTCCCTTGAGTCGTATCTTCAAGGGAGCTTCAGTAGGTGTTCTACCTGGAGCAGTTGGTGCTTTTCCAGGTAGCTTGATGCTCATAGGAGGCAACGTCTGAGGCGGCTTCCCTTTGAGTCAAATTTTTAGAGGAGCGTCAGGAATCACCTCTGGCTCCATGTCGGGCTCTGCTGCCATTTCTCCTTCATCGTCAGCATCATTGGCTTCCTCTTCGTCAGGTGATTTGTACAAGTTGGAATCAATGAAGTAGGCTTCAACCCCCTTAAAAGGGTCGATGTCTGCGAACTTTGTCTGGATGATGTCATTGGTGGACACATATTTCATACATTGGTGGAGTGTAGAATGTACCACCATGTATTCATGTAGCCACGGACGACCCAGTAGGAGGTTGTAGTTGATATCGGCGTCCACGACATAGCAAGTGACCTCAGTTCTGAGGTTACCAATATGACACTTTACCCGTATTTTGCCCAGCGGCTCACTCTTGCTGGCATTGAAGCTACTGATCGTGGTGTTGGAGGGCGCCAGATGGTACATTGGGATCCCTAGTATTGAGAGCAGCATCTTTGGGATGATGCTGAGGGAAGATCCCAGATTGATCTGAATCCGTTTCACCTTGACGGAACCGATATACCTTGTATAATACAGAGGCCTGTTGTGTCGGTTGTGCTTAAGCAGCATGTCTTGTTGGGTGAAGGTTATGTTGGGGATAACTTCATCCGTACAATAACAATACACACATGTAGTCGGGAGATCTTCAGGCTGCTTGACCTGACTGATGAAGGACTCAGCATCCTTCAAGGCTTCACAGAGAGCTTCACGAGTGTCCTTGTAAAGGCGAAGAAGCTCAAACAGAGATAGGCGGGCAGGAGTGTTTGCCATTAAAATTGTTTGATTGAAAACTTTAATACAAACGGAACAGAGTTACAATGTAGGACTTAGATGTAGTCCTAGGAGTACACTTTTGTTTAAGCTGGATCCTTAGTGCCAATGGAGCGAGTGGTAATGCATTGACTCCGTTGACGGGCTGACGACGGTTATCGGTTCTCTGAAGGTGTGGATTGCTCTGGGTGCTGGAGCTTGCTGAAAGGAGGAAGACGTTGAGTGTCTGTATCTGCCTCTTTGATGATTCCTTGTATGTTCGTTGTGGATTCTGTCTGTGTGTGTGAAGGAGACGATCCTTCTATTTATAGATTTGCAGGCTGGCTGCTCATGCCCGCATGTGGAATGCGCCGGTGTGGGGACGCCATATGGAGGTTGCTGATGGAGGCGCGTAGATGATGCGCCCTGATTGAGGGAGAGAACTCTTCATACTGCTGTTGTGAGCTGGTACGTAGTAGAGGAGAAGATCTTTCTGTTGCTGAAATCTTAGACGAGTTGAGTCAAAGGACACGTGTCATCGACCCATGGCTCGAAGATCTCAGATTTGGTGGAGGGAAGTAATCTGGTGAGCTGCGCCTTGATTGGGCGCAGGAGGAGGTTGCGGCTCATAACCTTTAGGGGTTACAAACTGTTTAGAGCGCATGGCTTTTGAGGCGCATGGAGGCGACTTTCCTTCTGTCTTTCGGAATCAGAGATCAGTCTAGGGCGCATGGCTTTTGAGGCGCATGCAAAGCTTCAACTGGAGACTCTTCTTCTGTCTTTAGGAATCAGTAAAGGGTCTGAGGCGCATGGCTTTTGAGGCACATGCTGGTTTGGACGCATGGCCGTAGAGGCGCATGACGATTTGGACGCATGGCCGTAGAGGCGCATGCGGATGGCCACGTGGCAGTAGCCGTCGGAATAGAGTCATGATGATGCTGACGTTGCCGACGCTTCGTTCTCTGAAAAAGCTGTCATCTGTTCAGACTTTGGGAAGCGTGCTGCCAACTCTGGTGTCAGTTCAGCATTTAATGTTTGTGACGTTCGATGGACAGCTGAGTGGGCACATTGGTTGTTGTTCCACTCGGCATGGAGATGTGAGGGGGGGCGCATCCTCTGTGATGCGCCGGGTACTGTAGGGTGCGTCTGTGTGATGCGCCTGATGTTGGAGGGCGCGTCCGTGTGATGCGCTGTTTGGCTGGCGCATCCGACATGTCCTTTAATGACGCTGCTGTCTCGTTCCTCGAGTGCTATAAATAGCCGTTTGGCTGAATTCGAGGCGTCCGGTTCATCCATTTAATGCAAATTCATTGCACAGAATTCGGAGAGTCATCCACTTGGCGCATGGGTTTGATTTGCCCGGCCTATAAATAGTGGCATGGAGAGAAGGTTTGCTCCTCGTTCCCTCTCATAATTCCAACATGAACTTGGATATGCGGGTGCATTCTGTTGACGAAGTGCTCCCGAGGGTGAAGATGAGACATCGTGTTGTCTTCGATGCACTTGAAGGTGACTGTTACATCCAAAAGACGGAGTCGAGGGCTTCTGAGACAGGCGGAAGGTGCCTGTTGCATCCAAAGATAAGGATGTTCGGGCCTCGTCTCCATTGTTCCGGAAGAGCCGTAGATCGGAATGGCGGTGCTAGGTTCTCTCTTCCTTCAAAGTGGGTGCTGCCCACTTTGATTGTGTTGAAAGCTCCTTGTGCCATGATTTCGATCAAGGTCTTCCTTGGTCTTTGGAGGCTCTTTCGAAGCCTCCCCTGGCCACAGCTTTGCCGTGCTCTTCTCTTCCTTGGTTCCAGCCAGAGGGTTAAATGCTTTGTGTAATCGAAGCACTTATCAGGTGACCCTGGCTGGAAGAGCAGCACATAACTGGGCTCTGCTCGGCCAGGTGAGCCTGGTTGGAAGAGTTGCACATGACTGAGCTGCTGAAGGGATGCACATAACTGAACTGGATGCACATAACTGAGCTGCTGAAGAGATGGTGGGATGCGCCTGGCTGGAGGTGCATGGCATCTGCTGCACCTAACTGACAGCGCATGGTGACTGCTGCGCCTATCGGAAGGCGCATGGAGGTGGCCGCTGCGCCTATCTGGAGGCGCATGGTGGCCGTTGCGCCTATCTGGAGGCGCATGGTGGCCGCTGGCTATAGATCTAGGATCTTTCTTTTTGTAGAAATTCTCCTTTGTACAACCTTTTCTAGCCATGTAAATAGACTTTTATATATAAATAAAAAGTCCTTCTTCGAATGGCTTATTTTGATTTTGCTGTCTGAGTTCTGGCGCATATAGTGCCTGGCGCATGGGCTTTCTGGCTGTGAAATTCCATGCTTCTACAAGACCCCCTTCAAAGTTTTCAAAACTTTTGAATAAGTTTTGGAATACTTTGAATAAGAAGCATGGAGGTCAGGGCACTTGATTGTTGGGCGCATGCTTGTTCGGGCGCATGCTCCTTCCAGTTGATGATGATGACGCCTTGGTAACCCAAAAAGATTAATGATGTTTTGGTTGTATTTGCTGTTATCTCCTCACGGAATCCGAAGCGACGGCTGAGATTACACGTCATCGGTTCACGCGTGCGACCATGCCCTATAAATAGGTGAGGGTTGGAGAGAGAGAGTTTGTCTTCTCTGTGCCTTTGCTTTCTTTAGAGTTCTTCTTCAAAAACCCTAACTTTTTTTCTCTCAAAAAAATGGCTCCCAAGACTCCTCGCGGCGGTGCTGGCAAGGGAAAGGAGCCGGTGGAGTATGCCGAGGGGGATGCCCTTATCACCATTGTGACTCCGTCCGACGTTCACCCTGGTGTGACGGGTGGCTGTCGGCAGTGATGGACGCCAAGGGGAGCTTTACGACGGCAAGAACTCTGGCATTGCCTCATATCAACTTGATCCATATTCACCCGGGCTACGAGCATATGGCCGACATTCTGGAAACCACGGTGGCTGAGTTGGACCAGCGGCTTTCTGAATTAGGGCGCATCCAGCGGAATGACCTCTCCGTCCTGATAGATACGGAGAAGGAGAAGTTGCTCGTCGAGACTGTGTCTTCCTACCAGGCCACTGTGAGTGTCTAGGAACACGAAGTGTCTAGGATTGAAGCTACAGTGGAGCGGTTATCTCAGTCTACACGGGAGACAGAGGAGACGCGAGCTGCGCTGGACGCAAATATCGCGGAGATTGACGCGCAGATGCGCCGCCTTGAGGATCAGCGGGCCCGACTCCTATTGGACGCTGAACGTGTCCAGGCTGAACACATAGCATTCAAGAAGGAGGAAGCAGCTTTCACTCTCCGAGCTCTTACCCTGGCTCAGCAGAGACAGCAGCTTGATGAGAAGCACGAAAATGAAACTTCTGCTGAGGCTGTCGAAGCGATGCGTCAGGAAGCTGAACGTCGAGTCTTGGCGACTGCGGAGACTCGGGCGGCAGACTTGAAACGCCGAATTACTTTCCGCCAACCCTGGGGATATTTAGGGCTTGTAGTCTCTGCTTTTTTGTATTTTTGCAACTCTTGCTGGGGATAGTGTAATCCTTTACTCTTCCTTTTTTTAGAAATAATAAAGATGTACACCATTTTCTGCGATGTGTTCATTTTTGCTTGTCATGAACTTTGATGATTTGTGTGGACCTATTATCTTTTGCGTACCTTGGTTTCATATATAGATAATAAGTTTGAAGGACCCAATGTATTTGCTCAGAGGTAATGTGGACGTGGCAAATATGGGGTTCAAATGATAGAATCTTCCTACTCAGAGGTGTTGTGAACGTGGTAGGAATGACCCTGGGAGACGCACGGAACTACTTAGAGGTAATATGGACGTAGAAGTTCTGCAATCGATGTACGGCAACGCGGGGGTTGTCTGTACGGGATGTTTACTCAGAGGTAATACGGACGTGGTAAACATGAAGGACAGCGTAGTCTTACGGGGTGTAAGATTCTGCCTTGTAGGGTGTAGGAGGACAACTCAGAGGTGATGTGGACGTGGTTGTTCTTCTACTGGAGGATGCTACGGAACAACTGGGTTCCGGAAGCGTATGATTTTGTGGAATGGAAGTACATGTCTGAAAAGATGTTAAGAGTAGTACTTATTTAGGAACTTGTCGTTGATGGACATCATGAACAAGTCCCCATTGGGTTTGGCGAGACGATAAGCACCGTTTGAGTATACCGTCTCGATGATGAAAGGTCCTTCCCATTTGGGCTCGAACTTTCCTGGTGTTTTGTGGGTCAACACCATTGGTCTTCTGACTGCTAAAACCAGGTCACCAACTTGGAAAGTCCTCTGTTTGACCTTCTTGTTGAAAGCCTGTGATATACGGGCTTGGTAGAGCTCGATGCGTTGTTGAGCTAGGAGACGCTTTTCGTCAAGTGCCTCCAGTTCCCGCAGACGACGACGTTGATTGTCCTCTTCTGTGAGTTTGTTTGTGATTGCTACATGGAGCGAAGGTATCTGTATCTCGAGAGGCAGTACTGCTTTGCTCCCGTAGACCAGGGAGAATGGAGTGTTGCCTGTTGGGGTCCGTACCATTGTGCGGTAGGCCCAAAGGCATTCGCCAAGCTTTTCGTCCCAGTCGCGTTTGTTGGATGACACGACCTTTTTGAGCAGCCTAACGATAGTTTTGTTGAATGCCTCAGCCAATCCGTTTGCTGCCGGATTGTAGGCGGTTGAGGCCACGTTCTGAATGCGATTCTTGTCACAGAACATGCTAAAAATGTGGCTGATAAACTGAAGACCATTGTCATGGATGATCCGCCGGGGTACTCCGAAACGATAAATGACATGGTGTTTGATAAAGCTGACCACCCTGGAGCTTTTTACTTCTGCTAGTGGAACTGCTTCCGCCCATTTGGAGAAGTAGTCGGTGATGGCCAGGATGAAACGGTGTCCTCTCGATGAAGAAGGGGTGATTGGCCCTACAATGTCCATGCCCCAGGCTTCGAAGGGCCAGGAGGCGACTGTAGGATGTAGCGGCTCCGATGGTGTATGTATGAAGTCTGCATGAAGTTGGCACGCGTGGCACTTCTTAGCATATTCGACAGCGTCGGCAGCCATGGTTGGCCAGTAGTAGCCCATACGTCGCAGTCGATCTTGCAACCTAGGACCGGGTTGATGAGCTCCACAAGTTCCGTCATGAGCTTCTTGAAGAGCTTCGGCTGCTTCTTCGTTGGACAGGCATCGAAGGAGGAGCCCATCGAAGGAGCGTCGTGTTGTCTTCGATGCACTTGAAGGTGACTGTTACATCCAAAAGGCGGAGTCGAGGGCTTCTGAGGCAGGCGGAAGGTGCCTGTTGCATCCAAAGATAAGGATGTTCGGGCCTCGTCTCCGTTGTTCCGGAAGAGCCGTAGATCGGAATGGCGGTGCTAGGTTCTCTCTTCCTTCAAAGTGGGTGCCGCCCACTTTGATTGTGTTGAAAGCTCCTTGTGCCATGATTTCGATCACGGTCTTCCTTGGTCTTTGGAGGCTCTTTCGAAGCCTCCCCTGGCCACAGCTTTGTCGTGCTCTTCTCTTCCTTGGTTCCAGCCAGAGGGTTAAATGCTTTGTGTAATCGAAGCACTTATCAGGTGACCCTGGCTGGAAGAGCAGCACATAACTGGGCTCTTCTCGGCCAGGTGAGCTTGGTTGGAAGAGTTGCACATGACTGAGCTGCTGAAGGGATGCACATAACTGAGCTGGATGCACATAACTGAGCTGCTGAAGAGATGGTGGGATGCGCCGGGCTGGAGGCGCATGGCATCTGCTGCGCCTAACTGACAGCGCATGGTGACTGCTGCGCCTATCGGAAGGCGTATGGTGACTGCTGCGCCTATCGGAAGGCGCATGGAGGTGGCCACTGTGCCTATCTGGAGGTGCATGGTGGCCGCTGCGCCTATCTGGAGGCGCATGGTGGCCGCTGGCTATAGATCTAGGATCTTTCTTTTTGTAGAAATTCTCCTTTGTACAACCTTTTCTAGCCATGTAAATAGACTTTTATATATAAATAAAAAGTCCTTCTTCGAATGGCTTATTTTGATTTTGCTGTCTGAGTTCTGGCGCATATAGTGCCTGGCACATGGGCTTTCTGGCTGTGAAATTCCATGCTTCTACAAGGAGTACTGGCAAGTTGTGCCAGTATGTCGAAGTTGTGGGGCTTGGCTAGCCCCGAAGCATTCTCTTTTCATAGAGGTTTGTCGAAACGGACCTCTACATGCTTCTGCTTATTGACTGCTGGAGGCTTGGACGGACCCCTTTCTTCGGCTGCAGGGGCAGTGCAGGAAGGCACTACCTCGACGCCAGCTTCGTCGGGTTGGACGTTCAACTGCGAACGAGTTTGAACAGAAAGAGCCTCTTCTGCAGAGGAAGAGACCATGCGACAAGACTTGATCTTCCTGCCTTTGGTTTTGGAGGCAGAGCATACCTCCGGTTGAGTAACCTCGGAGACGAGATCAGGGTAAACCCATAAGATCTCTCCCCGAGATGTGGTGAGCGGGGAGAGTCCACTCACGTTGTCACGAGTAGGTGGTAAGTTAACCACCTCCATTGTCGCCTTAGGGATGGGGACGACGCCATCTTGTGTTGTGGTCGGTGGCAAGGTGCCAAATTGGAGTGACACCAGATTGGTTGAGACCGTTTTCTCTTCGTAGTCGACGGAGATAACATCCGTATTGATCATGCGCTGGATGTAGTTTTTGAGGACGTAACAGTCCTTAGTTGGATGTCCGACAAATCGATGGTAGTGAAAGTACCTCGGATTGTCCAATTTCCCAACCTCATCGGGACGCTTCGGGTCCGACAATTTGATCTTGTCACCCTGCTTCAGTATCTCAAAGTGTTGCAGGGTGTCTTCATCGTTGAAAGAATAAACCTCCTTTGGCCTTGGTGCAAGTGGAGGCTTTTGAGTAGGTGCTGATGCACCTTTGGAGGCATTGACAGTCAACGCCTGTTTTCCCTTCGTTTTTCGTCCGGGGTTGTTGGCTGCAGGCCGTTTCCCCTTATCCTCAAAGGCAGGGAAACTAACTCCCAGAAGGCAAGCATTGGACGCCTTCTTTTCTGCTGCTTCGGCTTCGATGATCAAGAAACTCCAGTCGGGAGGAGGAGTGGAGTTCAGCCAGAGTTTGACTGCAGGTAGCATGTTCATGCTGTAGGAGGAGAGGAGTGCATATTCTGGCATGCCCGGGACAGTCTAAAGCAGGCCTGTTGGAAGCGTTCGATGAATACTCAAACTGTTTCCTTCTCCTTCTGGCGTATCTCTATGAGGGACACCATTTTCAATTTCTTCCCGCCGTCGTAGAAACGGTCGAGAAAGAGGCGCGTCAAGTCGTCGATGGAGGATATAGAGTTATCGGGGAGGCTGCAGTACCAGTCGTGCGCTACTCCTTTTAGTACCCCGACAAATATGCTGGTAAGTAGTGCATCCTCCTTCGGGAGATGTACCATTTGGGACTGGAAGTACGTCAGATAGCAACACGGAGAGTCCTTCCCATCGTACGGCGTCAGAGTTTGTGGTTTATATTTAGGAGGATAAACCACTTTGTTCCATTTGAGGGGATAGGGTTGGAGGATGACCATCTTTTGGCACTCCTCTTGTCTATTCTTGGACTCAAAGCGCTCGCGCAAGTCCCTGATCATCTCTACCACGTCTTCCATGGAGCTGGAAGTCGGGGAAGGTGGTACAGCCTGGAGTTGAGCATTTGATGGCTCCGACGTCCGAGGTGCTTCACGACGATCCGTATCCAAGGATACCCATTGAAGGGATACACTTGATTCTCCATTGGCCCCTGGGTCAGGACCGGTAGAAGATGCCGTGGCCAAAGCTGACAGTATCTCGAATACTGCTTGAGTCAGTGTTTGCATGGAGACAGAAAAGATTTTCAGCCCTCCCTCCAGAGTATCCATGCGCTGGACGAAGTCTGCTGGCGGCGCATCTGACTCGGAATCACCCCCAGTCATGTATACTGTCATGACACGACTGGAGTCGGATGGATCAGTTGAGGCTTTGCTTTCCCCCTCGCTCTCTTGTAGGGAAGTTGTCTCTCCTAGAGTTTCGGCCTGGTTACCCCCAGCTGCGTTTTGGAGGACACCCTCGTCTTCGGGAGAAGTATCCGCGAGGGCCTGATTACCTCCGGTTCTGTCTTGGAGGACTTCCTCGTCTTTGGGAGAAGTATCCGCGAGGGCCTGATTACCCACAGTTCTGTCTTGGAGGACATCTTCGTCTTCAAGATGCAGGTCCACAGGGGCTAGACTACCCCCAGCAACATCCAGAAGGTTGACTTCTATCCCAGTTGTGCTCTGTAGGGCATCTTTGTCTTTAGAAGGAGGATCAACAAGGGCTTGACTACCCCCAGTTTCCTCCAGGATCTTTCTTCTCCCCCGAGTGCCTTCGAACACTCCAGAGGATGGAACAGTTGCCTTGGTTCTCCTCGGCTGACTCTTGGACGAGGTCGAGGAATGGCCGGTCGCCTTTCGGATTGACGAGGAATTAGAGATCACATTGCATGAAGCAACCTTTGGTTCCTCTTCAATTGACATTTTCTTCTCAAGGCGACGTCAGAGAGGTGTTGGTGATTGCAGCCGCTGGAACACCGACTGCCTTGGTGGCGGGACTGCTGTTTTGCAACAACAGTTGATGGTGACTACAGCACAGGCGTGCCCTGTGAGGGGCGTATTGTGTTTGTCAGTCGACTCCCCTGACCGGCGTTTGTGAGTGATCACGTTACGCAGATCGTTGGAGGAGAGTGCCACCTTCGTACCTCCATCAGGCGTATGGCAAGGCCAAGCGCCGGGGTGGTCAAGTGAATGCTGCGTCCCCTGATCCAACACCAAACAAGTGTTCAGATCAATAGTAGGGGAACAACATTTACAGTGACTTGAACGAACCTCAAACGCACAACCAGAGGAGGCGTGGGAGTTCAAGACCACAGGGTTTGCCTTGCTCGACTCGGTTGTGAACGCAACAGATGTGCCCAAGTGTGACAAGGACTTTGAAGGTCGACTCTTTTTCGGCACAGAAGCACCCGAGTCGATCCTGTACAACTTACCATCAGCAGCGCGCCTGATTGTGAGCGCATGCTTCTGGTTTGCTGCCGGCATAGCACGTTTGAGGCGCATGGCCCGTGCTGCCTTGGACTTCTTCGTACTAGCCCGCTAGGGCGCGTAGTACTCAGAGTCCAAATTCTCCTCGCCACTATAGCGAGTGAGTCTGTCAAAGACAGAGATGTTCTGCGGCACATCAGAGGTGATGTGCGGAGCATTAGCTGTGCCCCTATCCCGTCGACGCATCTTCTTCGCCTGAGAGGGAGATGGCTGGAGAATGTGGTTAGCCGCACGTTCCCCCGAGAGATGCGCTGCACCAATGGGCGCATCTTGGTTGCTGAGGACGTCAGCAGGAAGGGAAGGCTACATTGGTGTATCCCCTTCGGTGGTGGTGCCAGAGGCGTCGACCTTGCGCACCCAGACTTGGCGAGTCTTCTTCGGCTTTGGCAGCCGCTTCGAAGGACTCGTACTGCCTTCAGAGATGAACTCCTCATACGCCTGTTGATTGAGGCGTATGACCAGCGTCTTGTGGGAGGAGCCCACCTTTACGTCGTCGGATTGCGATACAGCTTTCTCGGTGAAGGGGAAAGAAGTCTCCAGCAGATTCGCCAGCTTGTTTGCCATTAAAATCTTTTGATGTAATTTTAATACAAACAGAACAGTGTTACAATATAGGACTTAGACGTAGTCCTAGGAGTACATTTTTGTTTAATCTGGGTCCCTCGTGCCGATGGAGCGAGTGGTAATATGTTGACTCCGTTGACGATCTGACGACGGTTCTCGGTTCTCTGAAGATCTGGATTGCTCTATGTGTAGGAGCTTGCGGAGAGGAAGAAGACGTTGAGTGTCTGTATCTGTCTCTCTATATGCTGCTGATGATTGCACGAAATCTCTCTCTGTGTGTGTGTATAAGAAGGAAATAATCCTTCTATTTATAGCTTTGCAGTCTGGCTGCTCATGCGCGCATGTAGGATACACCTGTACGTGGGGATGCCACGTGGTAGTTGCTGATGGAGGCTCATAGGCGATGCGCCCTGATTGAGGAGTTGAACTCTTCTTGTTGCTATCGTGGGCTGCGGCAGAGCTGGTACATAGCAACGGAGAAGATCTTTCAGTTGCTGAGATCTTGGGTGATTAGCACCCCTTTACAGGCTGAATCAAGTCAAAGGACGCGTGTCGTAGGTCCATGGCTCGAAGATCTCAGATTTGGTGGAGAGTGATCTGATAGGATGTGCCTGGGATTGGACGCATGAGGAGACTTTGGCTCGTAACCTTTAGGAGTCACGAACCAGTCGGGGCATATGGCTTTTGAGGCGCATGTGGGGCTTCAGTAGTGACTTTACTTCTGTCTTTAGAGATCAGAGAAAAGTCTGAGGCACACAGCTTTTGAAGCACATGCAGAGATTTGGGCGCATGGCCGTGGAGGCGCATGTGAAATGGTTGGGCAGCCACGTGGCTTGTAACCGCCGGAGGGGAGTAATGATGGTGCTGACGTTGGCGACGCTTCGTTTTCTGAAAAAGCTGTCAACTGCAGTCCTCGGGGGACGTGCTGCCAACTCTGTCAGACTTCAGCATTTAATGTTCTTTGACAGGTGATGGATTTGTTGAGTGGGCACATCGATCGACGTTCTACTAGGCACATGGGGACGCATGGGGGCACATCATTATGAGGTTGATGGGAGCTGGGTACGTCAGTACGATGCGCGGTCTGGCCGGCGCATCCTCTTTGCATGACACGTCTTTATGTTCCCGACTGTTACGTTCTTCGAGTGCTTTAAATAGCCGCTCATGACTTGGCTGAATTCGAAGCATCAGGTTCATCACCATTAATGTAAATTCATTGCACAAGATTTGGAGAGCCAGCCACTTGGCACATGGGTTTGATTTGCCCGGCCTATAAATAGTGGCATGGAGTGGGTTTGCTTTTCGTTCTCTCACGTCCTCCCAAAATAAACTTGTTTACTCGAGCACATTTTTTTATGAGATGCACCCGAGGGTGAAGATGCGATGCATGATCTTCATTGGTGCACTTGAAGGTGACTATTACATCCAAAAGTCGGAGTCGAGGGCTTCTGAGGCAGGCAGAAGGTGCTTGTTGCATCCAAAGATCGGGATGCCCGAGCCTCGTCTCCGTTATGCTGTAAGAGCCGCAGATCGGAATTATGGTACCCTGATCTTCCTTGGGCTTTGGGAGAGCTCCTCCTCCTACTAGAGTGGGTGTTGCCCATTCTGGTTGGGTTAAAAGCTGCTCCTTTAGCCGCAGGTTGGTTGCGGTGCTCTCCTCTTCCTTGGTTTGGGGAGCTCTTCCTCCAGCTAGAAGATTAATTGTCGCCCTCGTTCTGCTCAATAAAAGCTTCATTAGTCGAAGCATTTGATGGCGCATATGCTGACACTTTATGATACTCCTGACTGGGTCGCTAAAGGGTGGCACATAACTGAGCTGCTGAAGGGATGCACATAACTGAGGATGCACATAACTGAGCTGCTGAAAAGATGCGCCTAACTGAGAGCGCATGGCGAGATGCGCCTAACTGAGAGCGCATGGCGAGATGCGCCTGTTTGAGAGCGCATGGTGGTTGCTGCGCCTAGATGTAGACTTAGGGTCTTTTCGTTGTAGAAATTCTCCTTTGTAGAGCTCTTTTTAAGACATGTAATAGACTTTTATATGAAATAAAAATCTTCTTTTAATGTCTATATTTTTGCTTTGCTGTGCCAAGTACTTCCTCTGAGCTTCCTGGCACATGTAATGTTTGGCGTATAGGATTTCTGGTCCTAAAATTCCATGCTTCTACAAGCCGCATGAAACCTTTAGCCGCATGACTTTCATACGGCAAGTCTCCATTGCCTCTTGGCATATTCTGCCGGATGAGCCTCTGAAATCCTTAGCCGCATGGCACTGCTCCTCCATTGCTGCATGGCTCCTGGCATATTCAGCTGTATAGCATTTCTTGGCTTCTGAGCCGTATAACACCCATCTTCCCTGAACCGCATGAGATCCCTTATCCGCCTGGCTTGACTTGGCCGCATAGCTATCATTTGTCCCAACCGCATGAACTCATTTCCCCTATAGCCGCATATGCTTGTTGTCCCGCAGCCGCATATACTCACATCTCTCGGCCGCATGAGCTTGCTCCCCCGTAGCTACATATGCGCGCACTGCTGAGCCGCATGAACCGTTTTCTTCCAGCCGCATGCACCCCTTTTCTTTCCAGCCGCAAGAGCCCACAGCCGCATGAGCCCCTATTTCTATTCTGCCACATGAACCCCTTTGTCCTTGCCGCATGACCCCATTCCCTTTTCTGCCGCATATGCTAGTTCCCTCTCAGCCGCATGAGCTTGTTTCCTTTAGCCGCATGGCTCCTTCTATAATTCTTGTCCTCTTTTATTATATTTATTATTATTATTATATTGGAATGCTATATTTATGTTCATATTTCCTGAACCTCTGCGAATGTCTATACCATGTAAATTTTGATATGTTTCTTGAACACGATAGTGGCCCGCCATGGTGCACTCTTGACAAGTAAAACCTGACATGATATACCTCGATATGCTGTTATGGCAGCTAGCTCGACATGACAAGAATGAATGATCTGGACACCATGGACGATTGTGTTTGTACAAATGAACCAGTATAGTCTTACATCATGTTTAGGAGAGGGACCCCTGAGTACCACGGTCAGGGGTACCTACTGAAATTGACTAAGGCTAATAACTAGAAAAACCAGTAGTCGTGGAGAGAATTCCCAGCTATAGGCAATCCCGTTATCTGGGCACTCCATCATGGGATTTGTAGCCTACCGTCGAGTAGGGCACATTTCTAGCACACTGACAAGTGTTGCAACCACCAAACTATTTAAGAGTACATGTGTTTCTTGGACGATGTACCCACATGAATTCAATCCCCTAATTGCGTCTGGATAACCTGGATGGTCTGCAGGGCTTGTGGATGCCTGAATAATCTCATTGTATTTTGCTAGTAACTAGGCCTGTGATAACCCTAGTTAGTTAAAGTATCAAGCCGTACTCATTGCTTGGCCGTAATTGATTGGATGGAGTCTAGCACAGCTTAGTCTTGTCCTGATCCTGTACAAGATTGTAACATGACCTGATTTTTTGTGCTTTACTTATCGATAAATGATGAGAAACCAAGTTCTGTTCAGATGAAGAGTTACAACCCCGGTCCTTGTTTGGTTTAAGGGTTGTAACTTGGTTATATGAATAGTCCCATGGATTTCCTATCATATATCGTCATGATTATTTATTCTTATCTTAACAGTAATGATCAGCGGACCAGTTCTGTTCAGGCGAAGGGTTACAACCCCGATCCTTGTTTGGTTTAAGGGTTGTAACCTGGCTCCCGGAGCGGTTCTGTGTTCTCTCTTCGTTTATTTTCTTATTGTACCCTACGTCATGCTCGTCATGATATACTTTACCAATAAGTAATTGAGACGGGTTTCTATTCAGTTGAAGGGTTGCAGCCTCGGTCCTTATTTGGTTTAAGGGTTGCGACCTGGCTACTTGAATGGTTTTCTCGTACTCAATTTACTGTTGTCGTTCCTGTTATTATCAGATTCTTTTATAATTATCTTTAATATTCATTTATGTTATGTTGGTTTTAATTCCTAAGTGAAGCCTGTAATCCCAGTCTCAAAATACGTAGGACCAAGTACGTGAACATGCCAGGTGCACATATACGAAGAACACTCCAATATATGGAATCCTCATATATGCACATAGGCTGTAAATAAATAATCACAGGCCAGAATAATATATCTAATCTCATCACAGCTCAACACAGAAGATAATAAAGTCCAAATAAATAAATAAGAGTATCAAAAGATAGCCGGGTGAACATACTCACTCCAAACAGCTATGAAAAATAGTCTCACAAGATCGGAGTCCATCCTTCGTAAAATAGAAAGAAAAGAGATGTAAAATAATGTCTACAACTGTCTCAGATAAGTAATAGACTAGGAATCATAAGGCACTGCCTCATCATCAATGCAGGATAGCTCCAATGCCACTCCGTACTCCTGTGGAAACTCGTCTAAACCTGGAGAGATAACCAGGTCCTCAGGGGACATAGCAAGATACAAGAAAACACTATGTCCTATGAATGTGATAATATAATAAGAGAAAGGTATGCATGCAACCGGGTTCCTGACCATTCTACTGTGAGTATGCAGTTGAGATACAATTCTTCGACGCATGAGCCCTGGCTGTAAGTGGGATCGGCATAGTTCCCATAGAGGGTACCAGGGGCCTACGTCCATAACGCTCGGGAAGTGTCAGAGGGCACCATGTGCAAGGGCTACGTCCATAACGCTCTGGGAAACGTTAGAGGGCGCCTGGAGCCTGCGTCTCCGGAGGAGCGCACAGGTAATCATGGAAGTGTAAAGAAGCCCATACGTCAGGTATTGTTCTTCCCACCCAATGCCTAGTATCATTATCTCTATGACTGATATGAACCTCTAGTAACCGCCAAGTCTTCTAACATGCAATACTATTGGTAGTTACTCCTATCCGTCGCACGCTCCATACGTATCGATGGCCAGCCAACTATGCGAAAACATATCCTACATGTGACTCACATCACGTGATACAACAAGTGTCAAGGCCATATGAGATATACCAATACCTCAACATCAATGGGTGGTCAATAAGCTAAGTTAATGCAAGAGAATAAATAAAGTAAAAAAAACGACCGATAGAGTCGCTTGTACCCAAGTGTGACTCGGACGCACAGTTTAAATATCACAAAATAAAATGCTGAATATAACAACTGAAAATAAGAATATAATAATCACAGAGTAAGGTGGCAAGGTATCTTGCTTGGTGGTGCAAAGTGGCAAGTCCAAGAGTAGCAAGTGTCAGCACCAAAACTCACAAATCACAGATGACTCCAAACGCTGAAACAAACATTAAAAATTATCTCAGTGAAGAAGATTTACCTAGGAAATGCCTGTCCAAAAGTCAAATTCTGGAACAGAGCAAAATCGTAATTTCGGGTCAAAACGATGTCCGCCGTTGGACCCGCTTTGCACCGAAACGCGTGCCAAAGTCTACGATCTCTAAAGTCATCAAACTACATGTTTACAATTTTAGTTTGAGGAGAGGAACTCAACGGTATGTCCAGTTTTGGATTCCGAGGAGCCGTGTATAAAATCGCCCGTTTGAGTGGGTCGCAGACCCGCCAAAATTGGGTTCCGATTCGACCTTCTCAGAATCGAACCAAACTTGGCATGCAGGACCAGAATTTTGATCCGGACCTGTTGGCATAAGTTTTGTCTCGATCCGACGAATGTACACGAAGTTATGGGCAAGTTGGCAAAACGTCGATACAGGGGTATCTCGACGGATACGCGTTGATTTCGTCGCGCACACGCAACGAAACTGAGTTCCGTTAGTTCCCACACGTCCGCAACGTCCATACGCTCCTTTCGATGCCTATAGGACATGACCATGTCGCCCGGTTTGTCGGTGCGTACGTCGTATCGGACAAAATCTACTGAAATTTATTATTTCAAAAATAGTTTTTCACCCAAGTTTAACACGAATTTAATTCTTGCACAGAAATCTAAATACCGATCTACCAGTTACGTTTCAATTGTGGTTATGTTGTCTTCTCATGTGTTTAATTAAATTTACAAAATAGTCGAAGAATCGCCAAGATTTTGGCTTCCAAATCGGGGTTTGGGACTGCCCTGAAACTGTTCTGTTTCGACAGTTTTTCGGGAAATTTGGGTTCGAATACCGAGCGATATATGGGGTTTCGCTCGATTCTACCAGAAAGGGTTTTGAGAGGGTTATGTCTACTATGTACAGCATTCGATAGAGCAAACTTTCGTCAAACAGATTTAAAGAAATCGGAATTGGAAGATGGGTACCTGAGTTTTTCGAAAACAGAGTATCCTCTGTTTACTGTCGACTCCGAGCGATTTGACGGAGATCCAGACGTCGGTGATGACGGACATGAGGTCGACGGTGAGCGCGAGGTGTGGGGGAAGGTTGGCGGCCTTGGGGTCGAGAAGTTTTTGATTATGATAGGGGGGTTAGGGTTCGGTTTTGGCTTTGAGCGGGTATATACTTGGCCGCTGCTATATTATTCCGAATAGGAATAGCTAAGGGGGGCTCGGGTTATACTCCTAGTAGCAGTTGCTGCTATACCGTGTATTTAGTGGAGGTGTGGGGTCGGGCCCACCCACTTGCAGCTGCTGCTGCGATCAATTCTATTAAGGGGGTCTCGAGCTGAGGTGGACCGGCCCACGTGGCTGGTCCCTTCCAAACACTTATATTTATTTATTTTTTTCTTCAATAACTATTTATATATATATATATATATATATATATATATATATATATATATGATTAAAATTCTAAAAATCCTAAAAATCTTTAATACGTAACAAATTTTTTTTAATAATTGAAAACTATATTATTAACAATTAAAAATATCTAGCACAATCATACATTTACTATATATCTATAATTACGAATATACCAATTACCACATTAATTCCTAATGATATAAAAAAATTATTTAAAACACTAATATAATTAGAAAATATTGGGGGTTTACATCCTACCCAACTTAAAGAAAATTTCATCCTCAAAATTAAACTAAGGTCGGGGGATCAAATGCAATGCAAGGAAATATAATAGCACTTAAAATGAAAGACATACCTTCGTTTTTGAACAACTATGGGTAGTGATTTCGGATGTCGTCCTCGCGCTCCCAAGTAGACTCCCCTGGCGAGTGATGCTTCCATGCCATGCGAACCAATGGACGCAACACCTTCACTCGACGATCGAGGATACCTACTGGTTGCTCTTCGTACGACAGACTCGGTCCAACTGTGATCTCGGAGTGATCAAGCACATGATTGCTGTCCGCCACGTACCTCCTCAGCTGAGATACATGGAATACGTCATGTACTCCCTCTAGTGACGGTGGCAATGCCAATCTGTAGGCAACCTCGCCAACACGTTCCAAGACATCGAAAGGCCCGATGTACCTTGGACTCAACTTGCCACGTCCTCCGAATCGAATCGTGCCTCTAGTGGGGGATATCTTCAAGAACACATGGTCACCCTCTTTGAACTCCAAGGGTCGACGACGATTATCTGCCCACTGCTTCTGACGATCCTGTGCTGCTCGCAGGTGGTCCTGAATCTTCTTCACTGACTTCACTGTGCTCAAGACCAATTCGGGACCCAATAGCTGTCGCTCTTCTATGTCGCTCCAACAAACAGGAGACCGACACTTCCTATCATACAATGCTTCAAATGGGGCCATTTGAATGCTCGCTTGATAGCTATTGTTGTAGGAAAACTCAACAAGATGAAGATGGTCCTCCCACGAACCGCCAAAATCAAGCATACACGCTCTCAATATATCCTCTAGCGTCTGAATGGTACGCTCCGACTGGCCGTCTGTCTGCGGATGATACGATGTGCTAAACTTCAATCGGGTGCCCAAACTCTCTTCCATGCTCTTCCAAAAATGCGAAGTAAATCTCGAGTCACGGTCCGACACAATACTAACAGGCACACCGTGCAATCTCAAAATCTGCTCCATATACATCTCTGCCAATACCTCTGTCGACTGGCCTACTCTAAAAGGTAAGAAATGGGCTGACTTCGTAAGTCTATCAACAATCACCCATACTGCGTCACGTCCTCTAGGACTCCGAGGAAAACCTGTGACGAAATCCATAGTAATGTGCTCCCACTTCCACTCGGGAATGGGTAGCGGCTACAATAATCTGACCGTCCTCTTGTGCTCTGCCTTCACTTGTTGACATACCAAGCACTTGGCAACGAAATGAGCTATCTCTCGCTTTATTCCATGCCACCAATAATACTGTCGTAAGTCGCGATACATCTTGGTTCCTCCGGGATGAATAAAGTAAGTCGAACTGTGAGCCTCTGCCATAAGCTCCTGACGTAGCTCTCCATTGGGTACATAAATGCGATCACCAAATCGCAGTGTCCCATCTGAGTGGATCCTCAAACCTGTCTGATCTTCTGCTTCAGTCCTCTCTTTCAGCCGTCGAAATCTAGCATCATTAGGCAATGCTGCCTTGATGCGCTCTACCAATGATGATTGCACTTGAAGGTTGGCTAATACGCCATCTGCTCCCGGTAATACTACCTCAATACCAAGCTGCTCCAAGTCTCTAATCAACTCCTTCTGTGTAGTCAAAAAGTGTGCCATGGGCTTACGGCTTAATGCGTCTGCCACGACATTAGCCTTGCCCAGATGATAATGAAGCTCGATCTCATAATCCTTTATCAACTCCAACCAACGTCGTTGTCGCATATTTAACTTCTTTTGTGTGAACACGTACTTGAGGCTCTTATGATCAGTGTAGATATCAACCTTCTCGTCGTACAAGTAGTGTCTCCATAGCTTTAAAGCAAAGATAACCGCTGCGAGCTCTAGATCGTGAGTCGGATAATTCTTCTCATGCACTCTCAACTGTCGCGATGCTACTATGCGATTGTGCTGCATCAATACACATCCTAATCCCTTTTCGGATGCGTCGCTGTAGATCATAAATCCTCCTGGGCTAGATGGTAGTGTCAAGATCGGTGCTGTGGTCAATCGCTTCTTCAACTCGTCAAAAGCGGCTTGACACTCGTCTGTCCATACAAACTCCTGATCCTTGCAAGTCAATCGAGTCATGGGCTCCACTATTCGAGAGAAATCTTCTACGAACCGTCGGTAGTAACCCGTAAGTCCGAGAAAACTTCTCACCTCAGAAGCTGATGTGGGAGCGAACCATGATTTGACTGTTGTGATCTTCTCTGGGTCTACTGATATACCATCGCCCGTAACAATATGACCAAGGAATGATACTTCCTTGAGAAAGAAATCACACTTGCTAAGCTTCATAAAAAGTCGCTCATTCTTCAACGTTCCCAACACTATCCGTAGATGCTGCTCTTGTTCCTCTTGACTCTTGGAGTAAATCAAGATATCGTCTATAAAGACTACTACAAATTTGTCCAAGTATTGGTGAAAGATCTTGTTCATTAAATTCATGAAAACTGCGGGAGCATTGGTCAAACCGAAAGGCATGACCAAGAACTCGTAGTGTCCATACCTCGATCGAAAGGACGTCTTTGCAATGTCTTTCTTTCGAACCTTCAATTGGTGATAGCCCGATCGTAAGTCAATCTTGGAGAATACTTTTGCTCCACTCACTTGATCGAATAAATCGTCTATACGCGGCAAGGAAAACTTGTTCTTCACCGTCACGGCATTCAATGCTCTGTAGTCAATGCACATGCGCACTGACCCGTCTTTCTTAGGCACAAAAAGAACGGGTGCTCCCCATGGTGATGCACTGGCACGAATAAATCCTTTCTCTAATAAGTCATCAATCTGTGTCTTCATCTCTACCAACTCCTTGGGTGCCAGACGATATACTCTGGATGAAATAGGCTCGGCTCTGGGAGTAAGCTCAATAGAAAACTCAATATCTCGGTCAGGTGGTAATCCTGGCAACTCCTCGGGGAATACATCCTCGAACTCGGTGATAATAGGGTGCTGGGGGGTGTCATGCATCACCATGTGAGTTTCCGATGTGGGTGCATCACAACTCTCTCCGTCTTCTTTGGTGAACTCAAACTCTGTCGCATTCGGGGGTCTAAAGATAATACTGCTCCTATGGCAGTCTATGAGAGCGAAATGCTGGCTCAACCAGTCCATTCCAAGAACCACATCAAATGTCGGCATAGGAAATATAAGAAGTTGTGCCATCATCTCTCTGCCATTTATCACTACAGGACAAAGTCTACAAACACCACTAACATGTACAACTCCTCCCCCAGTGAGGATTTTAACATTCTTAGCTAAGGTGTGATGGGAATGTTGTGTCTAGGGGCAAAACTAGTGGCTATAAATGAATGTGTGGCTCCAGTATCAAATAATATAATAGCAGAAAAAGATGCAACTAGAACCATACCTGCTATAACCTCCACCTCTGTCTCAATATCCTCATCAGCAAATGAGAATGCCTGCCCAAAATTTTGTCCCGGGCCTTGGGCTCTGGCCTTGTTGTACTGTGTGCCTTGGGGAGGCAATGGTGGACGAGGTGCTCCTGCTATAGGCCGTGGTGCTGGGAGAGCTGGGGCTGTGGGCCTCGGATTTTGCCGAGCTTGTACTATTGTATGTTGCTCCGTACAATCCTTGAGCATGTACTGATTGGATCCACATCTCAAGCATAATCCTAGGCGAGTCCTGCAGTCGTTCTGGATATGTCCTTGTTTTCCACAGTAATGGCAAACAGGCTTCTGATAAGGTGAGGGCCTCTGCTGGAACTATCCTGTGGTCCTCCTGATAGGTCCACTCTGAGTGGCTCGGGCTGGTGTAACTGCTGGGGTATGGCGCCTCGATGTCTGCTACTGTTCCTTGCAAAGAATCTCCTGAGCACGAGCTTCTTCCAAGACAGCTGAATGGGAGACTCAAGACTGAGTAGTCATATAAGACTTGAGCTCTGGTGCAAGCCCCTGGTGAAATCTTCTCGCCTTCTCTAACTCTGTTGGAATCAATCCCGCGCCAAATCGACTCAGGCAATTAAATTCCGAGTCATACTCATCAACTGTCATATTCCCTTGCTTCACATAGAGGAACTGGTCGTAGAGACCATCTCGAACATGAATAGGAAAGAATCTCTCATAAAATGCATCATAGAATCGCTTCCAGGTGATCCCAGTGCCTAATCGTCTCTCTTCCGTCTTCCACCAGTGGTGAGCATTGTCTTCTAACAGTAGGTCCACTGCTGTCATCCAATCTCGAGCTGGCAACTGGGATGCCTTTAGTAGCTTCTTAGTACTAATAAGCCACTGTGACACCTCTAATGGCTTCTCCGTTCCTCTAAAGGCCTTGGGGTTCATATTTGTGAAATTCTTGATAGAGCCTTCATAGGGATGCAGAGCCGGTGCTGGTACTGGTACTGGAGGTGGTGGTGGAGGTCTAGCTATAGCTGCCATCATCGTCTGTCTCATCAGCTCAGTCTGTTGCCACTGAGCCTGTATCATGGTATACATAAACTGAGCAATAGGACTCCCATCAGTCGGTGGTGGAGGCATCTGAGGTCCCGACTGTGGGGGAAACTGCTAAGGGCATGGTGGTGGTGGAGGCAGTGGTACATTCCCTCCCGGTGGCATGGTAGTAGTCTGTCCAGCCTGGCTGCCTGGGGGTGCTGCGATCTCTGGGTACTCCGTCGTCGGTGTCGTAGTAGGCAGCGACAGTCCTGGATGGTAGGGTGTCGCTGGAGTCATGGGAGGATTCTGTCCCTCCGAGGTAGCCTCCTCACCAGATGTGAGGGCCAAGGCAGAAGTGCGTCCGCTTCGTAGATTCATACTGTTGGCACGAGGAAGATAAGTTGATATTAGGAAAGATTAGATATGAAGTAAATCGAATAATCAAGAAAGTTTCGAAAAGATTGGAAGTCAAGAGATAGTAGTAGTTCTGGATGAGATATTCCTATTCCTATATGCAGGCTTGTTGGCACAGTCATGTAACCCAACAATATTAAATTTCACCTGCATGGGCCACCACAAAAACATGTAACGCCCCAGTCCCAAAATATGTAGGACCAAGTACATGAACATACCAGCTGCACATATACGAAGAACACTCCAATATATTGAATCCTCATATATGCACATAGGCTGTAAATAAATAATCACAGGCCAGAATAACATATCTAATCTTATCACAGCTCAACACAGAAGATAATAAAGTCCAAATGAATAAATAAGAGTATCAAAAGATAGCCGAGTGAACATACTCACTCCAAACAGCAATAAAAAATAGTCTCACAAGATCGGAGTCCAACCTCCACAAAATATAAAGAAAAGGGATGTAAAATAATGTCTACATCTATCTCAGATAAGCAATAGACTAGGAATCATAAGGCACTGCCTCATCATCAATATAGGATAGCTCCAACGCCGCTCCGTACTCCTATGGAAACTCGTCTAAACCTGGAGAGATAACCAGGTCCTCAGGGGACATAGCAAGATACAAGAAAATACCATGCCATATGACTGTGATAATATAATAAGAGAAATGTATGCATGCAATCGGGTTCCTGACCATTCTACTGTGAGTATGCAGTTGAGATACAATCCTTCGACGCATGAGCCCTGACTGTAAATGGAATCGGCATAGCTCCCATAGAGGGTACCAGGGGCCTACGTCCATAACGCTCGGGAAGCGTCAGAGGGCACCATGTGCAAGGGCTATGTCCATAACGCTCTGGGAAACGTCAGAGGGCGCCTGGAGCCTGCGTCTCCGGAGGAGCGCACAGGTAATCATGGAAGTGTAAAGAAGCCCATACGTCAGGTATTGTTCTCCCCACCCAATGTCTAGTATCATCATCTCCATGACTGATATGAACCTCTAGTAACTGCCAAGTCTTCTAACATGCAATACTATTGGCAGTTACTCCTATCCGTCGTACGCTCCATACGTATCGATGGCCAGCCAACTACGCGAAAACATATCCTACATGTGACTCACATCATGTGATACAACAAGTGTCAAGGCCATATGAGATATACCAATACCTCAACATCAATGGGTGGTCAATAAGCTAAGTCAATGCAAGAGAATAAATAAAGCAAAAAAAAAACGACCGATAGAGTCGCTTGTACCCAAGTGTGACTTGGATGCACAGTTTAAATATCACGAAATAAAATGCTGAATATAACAACTAAAAATAAGAATATAATAATCACAGAGTAAGGTGGCAAGGTATCTTGCTTGGTGGTGCAAAGTGGCAAGTCCAAGAGTAGCAAGTGTCAGCACCAAAACTCACAAATCACAGATGACTCCAAACGCTGAAACAAACATAAAAAATGATCGACAGTTTTTCGGGAAATTTGGGTTCGAATACCGAGCGATATATGGGATTTCGCTCGATTCTACCTGAAAGGGTTTTGAGAGGGTTATGTCTACTACGTACAACATTCGATAGAGAAAACTTTCATCGAACAGATTTAAAGAAATCAGAATTGGAAGATGGGTACCTGAGTTTTTCGAAAACAGAGTATCCTCTGTTTACTGTCGACTCTGAGCGATTTGACAGCGATCCAGACGTTGGCGACGACGGACAGGAGGTCGACGGTGAGCGCGGGGTGTGGGGGAAGGTTGGCGGCTTTGGGGTCGAGAAGTTTTTGATTATGATAGGGGGGCTAGGGTTCGGCTTTAGCTTTGAGCGGATATATACTTGGCCGCTGCTATATTATTCCGAATAGGAATAGCTAAGGGGGGCTTGGGTTATACTCCTAGCAGCAGTTACTGCTATACCATGTATTTAGTAGGGGTGTGGGGTCGGGCCCACCCCCTTGCAGCTGCTGTTGCGATCAATTCTATTAAGGGGGTCTCGAGCTGAGGTGGACCGGCCCACATGGCTGGTCCCCTCCAAACACTTATATTTATTTATTTTTTTCTTCAATAACTATTTATATATATATATATATATATATATATATATATATATATATATATATATGATTAAAATTCTAAAAATCCTAAAAATCTTTAATACGTAACAAAAGATTTTTAATAATTGAAAACTATATTATTAACAAATAAAAATATCTAGCACAATCATACATTTACTATATATCTATAATTATGAATATACCAATTACCACATTAATTCCTAATGATATAAAAAAAATATTTAAAACACTAATATAATTAGAAAATATTGGGGGTTTACAAAGCCTCCTTTGTGGCACTTGCTCTTTCTCGGATCTGACCCAGTTGGTTTTATGTGGCCAGATATCGGAGCAGCTCCAGAGGATCTACCTATCTTCCAGCCAGATGGTGACCACCAGGCGTAACCAAGGCAACGAGTGGGTTTTCCTTTTGTTCTCCAACTCTATTGTAAAAATATTCTTTTGAGGCGTTTAGCCGACGAGCACGTGTTTAGCTCGTATTGTACCTTTATTTACTGTTTGCCCACGGGCTGTAACATGATTGACAAATCCTAGGGTTGATCATGTATGACTGAAACTCTTGCTAGTCTTGACATTTTGTACGACTAGCTTCATGATCATCCAAATATGTAATATATGGGACACCTTACTATTGTATATTTGGTGCTCTGACATCTTGTAACTGTTATTACTTGCTTGAGATTGAGACAATAGGCTTGTTCATGACCCTAGAGACTGATGGCTTGTAGTTAAACCCTCATATATCTAGACAGCCGTGACCGAATAGCGAGGTGGGTTGCACTTCAATATACGTAGCTGGCTATGTATGCTCCCGCTCTCCAATATACTGGTTCTGGGGTGTTACAATTAATGACACGATAATGATCAAAATTAGTTATGTCTGATTGTGAATAGAATCGAACTAAAGGAAAGTTATGATTTGGCACAATCAAAAGTAGGGTCGAAATGGTATAGTCACTACTAAAATCTGATCAAGGATGTGATCGTCACAAGATCAAAACACCGATCAACTAATAGGGAATGACTAAGAATAATCAAAACCACGATCATTTAGATATTGATCAAAGGAATCATTTTGTTATGATCAAAGTCATTCAGGCACAATGAAGAATAAAATCTAACTCATTTAGGCACGAATATGATCAAAATCCTTTAGGCAAGATATAGTCACGACTAATCAAAATCGTATACGCACGATCGAATGCATAACCAAAATCATCTAAGCATGGTCAAAGTCAAATCATTAAGCACGATCATGGATATAATCAGAATTGAATCATCTAAGCATGTAAAGTCATCTAGGTATGATAAACATGATCAATAAAATCTATTTAGATACGATCTAGTAGAATAAAGTCAAAATAAGATTACAAAATAGGGAATACAAAAAGTTATAATTAATCTGAGTTTTTGTCAAAATCTCGGCAATAGAGGAATAGTGATAAAAATCACATAAGCTGTGATTGAGCATTCCCAGTTCGCAGGCTTCCAATGGTACTTCAATCCAAAGTACTATTAGATGGACCTACATTGGCTACCATAAAAAATATGTCATGCCCCGTGCCCACGCTAACAGGTACGACTTGTGTGCGTCCAGCCTAGGCCACAAAATCGACAGTAATGAACTGTCTAGACCTCAACAATCGCCAATACATATCAGAAATCGTATATTGCGCTCAATCGTAAAACTAAAGCAAGAGACATTATACTATCCACCCACGCATGCGATCACCATAGAGTCTACTAATAGTCATTTATGTACATAGTACATGTCCGTCTCATCCCAGAGACAAATTTGATAAATCCCCAAAATAATATACGACATGAATAATACATCAATGATCAAAGTTAACTCTAACTCTAATCCTCCAAAGCAATCTTCCATGCTAATCTGTCATCACCTGTTAGACAACTATCCAATCAGAAAAGAAGCAAAGTATATCCCTGTATAAATGTCACACCATACTAAATAAAGCAATAAAAGTATATAGAAAACTGAACCAGACAATGCAATAAAATGCAACCTGCAACACGAAAAACTATGAAAATCATAATGAAACATGATAAACACAAATAATCACAATCAAACAATGAATCAAGGATGCACAACTAGTAAACTACGTAATTTGAAATACTGTTTCAATATGTGTCCGACTATGGTTTAGACTCGGACTGGTCAGGCTTGGACATACGTGCAGTGTATGTTAATCTATGCTTCGAAATATACTGGGTTGACCACATATCTACTCGATATTTCCTTCTTCTTCGTGATTCAAAAAAATTATATCAAGCAAGATTTGAAATTTGATGTCTTATGATTCATATCAAGCAAGATTTGAAACTTGATGTCTCTAAATGCTTCGTGATTCAGAAATAAATAACTAACAAAATTCATAGATATCTTTAATCCAAAATCATGAATCAAATCAATAATACGTGTAAACCCCCTGAATTTTCAAAAAAAGTACTTATTTTTATTAAATATAATTTAGGTAATTTTCTTAATTAAGAGGATTTTGGTATATGGTAAATTGAGTTTAAGATCTTTTATTCAATACTAAAATATAGTAAATATTTTTTTATATGTTATATAAGTGAGGAGTTTTTTTACAAAAATTCTTTTAGTTAATTTAATTATTTTTTCTATTTTTAGGGAATTTTAGAATTTATTGTTTTAGGGACTTTTATCTATCTATTAAACAGAAAAGAAAATAAAATAAAAGAAAATAAAATAAAAGAAAATAATTTATCTTGAGAATCTCAACTTCTCGCGAGTCAGCCACCCTCATTTACCCCACTAGCGAACCAATTAATTACTCAATTTTTTTTTTATCAAATCTTCTCAAGTTTAAATCTATTCAAATCTAAATCCTTCCTCTCCAAGATCGAATTAAATTTATAAGAATTCAAATCCAATCCAATCAGGAATAGGAGTTAAATTCCTTCATATAAAACTGAGAATCTGTCAAGAAATTTCACAAACCCTTCGAATCTTCAAGTGGACTTTGTACGACGACCCTAGAGTAACCCCGACCTCAGGTGACCCAGCCCTACCGTCTGTGACCCTACGCCGTCGCCTCAATCGTCGACATTCACCGAAAATTGAGAAGAACATACCCTGCCTGTTCTGAACCGAACCCCGAGGTATGATATTGGAACTCGATTTACTTTATGGTTTCTCGAGTATTTTTGAATATATAAATGCCTATAAAAAGCCTACATGACCATCTTAAAATTGCAGTAATTAGGTTTGGGGTGTAGTCGAGCCAATTGCCCAAAAAATTGACTCAAAGTCGATGAAAAATTGTTCAAAACTAAGCAGAAAATTAATTCCCAAACCCTAACTTAGAAGGCCGATTCATGATAGGATAGATAGAATTTTTAAAATCGAATCGAAGGGACTGTAAGACAACCTAAACATCAACAAAACCTAGATTAGTTTATTTTTTACTGGTTTATTTTCTGTTTATTTTTAGTCCCAAATAAAAAACACAATTTTAAAAAACAACCAATATCATTATAAAATCAAGTTATGAAGTCTGTTCCGACAATTCGAGCGACTTGGTCGCAAACAAAAAACATCAAAATGTACGTATTGACTTCGTAGATGTGTAGGATTCAACAGAACTCGAATTGGTTGCATGTGTGCAACGAACTTAAGGTGTATCCGTCGAAGAACACGATATTGGTGAATTTCCAAAGCAGCCAATTATTTTGTGCACGATCGCCACATCGTGATGAAACTTGCACCATTAGACTCATATCGTTTTTTTGGTTCTGTGATCCAAGTTTGGTTCGATTCTGAAACAGTTGATTGGATCGCCATTTTGGCTGGCCCACGATTTGATTCAACAGACAATTTTGTGCACGGACCAACAAAAATCAAAATTGTACATATCGTTAGATTCGTATAAAAAACTGGACCTGTAGACATATAACTTGTTGACTTTAGAGACCATATGATTTGGCATACTTTTCGGCAAAGCGAGTCCAACGACAGACATAGTTTTGACTCAAAATTAAGATTTTGCTCCCGTATTCCAAAAACTGGACTTATGGGTAGTCGAATCGAGATATTTATCTTATTACGAAAATGTTGGTGATGTCTATTTCAACATCCGAAGACGTTTGCAGACGTCCCACCTTTTTTGCTTCCATCGGCTTGTCGTGTTTGTCTTCTGGAAGTTGTTAGATCATTACACCATCACTAGACAAGTATACTATGCCACTTTATTCTAATTATTTACTCTTTATTTTAGCATATTTTCTTGTTTAATTGCTTATTTTTTTATTTAAACTGTGCTTCCAAGTCAACTTGGGTGCAAATGACTGTATTAGTCATTTTCGTTGTTTTTTCTTTATTTTATGCTTGTCGACTTAGTTTTAGGAGACCGTCCCATTATTGTGATATATTATCTGTTAGTAGCCGAGGAACATGGTCTGTCGTGGTACGTGGTTCAGTCCATGTCCTTGTTTGGTTGTTGGGCTGGGCTATTGTGCTTCGATAGGCTATAAACTGAGGTTGCAAGTAGAACTCATTGCTATGAGATATTGCTATATCTCCTTTGGCCATGACACTTATATTACACGAGTTGTGAGTCTCATATAGGTCTCGGACTTGTGTAGTCAGCTGGCCACCGGTACGAAAAGAACATACTATAGGGTATAACTGGTAATAAAATTGCATGCTAGAAGACTTAACAATTATTAGTTTTACTATATAGGACATTGGGCTGGGAGAACACGAATGGATGTTGACTACCTCCCTATCTATCGTAGACTTGCTCACTATTGAGGAATGATAGGTAGACTATATGCTATAGACTCGTTAGATACTGATGAATGGTATATACACTTAGACTCGCGACTCAGGTATTTTATTTCTTCCACTGGACTTGGTGGTCATGCGGACATGCACTATTCTCGAATTGCATCACATATAAAATGGTTAGGAGTCCCTTAGATTATATGTATTATATTTGGTTATTTGTTTTTACTTTTAGTCATTTATATATAAATATATTGTAGCATATTTTTCTGTTTCTTGTTACGTCCCTCTGAGGACATAGTGATCTCTCCAAGTGTAGATGGTCAGGACCCACAGGACTACGGACTTGGGTGGTCATCTTCTTCGATTTCTGTTGAGGAGATCTTACCCTCCGATGTTGCTTGATTCTTTGTTAATAGAACTCTTTAGTTGTTGATTACTTCTTTCATTTATTTTTAAGAGGTCGGGCTCCATTCTCATTCTAGCTTGGTAATGGATTTGTGTAACAACCCGCTCCGCGCAAGCAAAATGATGATTCAAACGGCACAAGTGCAACGACTCAAATCCTGCTTTGCTCTACGAAATGACTCGCTTAAGGCAAAGGCAATGGGCTTGGCCCTTCATAAGAATCTAGACTTAGACTTTCAAGGGCGCGCTCGGAGTCTCACTTGGCCGATGCGATCATCGCTAAGGTGGGTGGCTCCGATGAACTGGCTTTGCTTAGCCTGCACACATAATAACATAGATGGTATTGCTAGATCGCTAGGCGATAACCCCCTGCATGCTAATAAAAAAACCTAACGCACCTAGCTAAGGGAATAATCTCATCTTGTATCGCATGTGTAGAATATGGAAATAAACTTGGAATTTTACCTGAACTCTCGTACCGCACTCCACGCTAGTGCCAAGATACTGCTTACGTTTCAAGTAGATTCCCTTATACGCTCAATTGTGTATGAAATGCTTGTCACTTAGATCGTACCATAACTTGAGGCACGACACAGTTAATGGTTCACCGAATTGAGGCAGGAAGACTATCTAAATAGTTGTTCCGAGCTGAGTAATAGAAACATGGAAAGTCTTTGGGACCGTTGGGTCGCCAAGGCAGATCCCGTACCGGAAGCTGCATAATGATAACAAAAAAATGAATAAAGGAAAGAATGAATAAATGAATAAGTGAATGAATGAATAAATGAATGAATGAATGAATTAGTGAATAAAAGAATGAATGAATGGAAAAAAGAAAGAAATAAAAGAAGAAAAGAATGATTATCGACAAGTATATCAGGGACATACATCGGGGCTCGCTACCCGTGCTGCACAGAGGGCCGCTGCCAACCTAGTCGATAATCCGTTATGGCTCAGAGAGCCCATTAAGTTAAAAAAATAAAAGCAAATATGAAATGGTCGTGGACAAATCATACACAAGGGATGTGGATGAAGGATTCCTCAGACGATCAGAAGCTGGAATACTAGGGATCATGCTGGCTTAGAAGAACTTCATGTCGTACGGGCGATTTGGGTGCTGGTCTGGCCACACAAGCGACGTAATGCCAGTATTGTGTAGCCTATCAGGGTGTCCCGGCCATCACGCCTGGTAGGTAACCTCACTACGAATACCCCATATGTATAGTCCAAATGGCTTATAATGCCAACAACCGGTTCATATAGATTAAGTTGGCTTGCTTGCGATAATCCGCGTGTGAGTACTTGCATTGGAATAAGTAATATATATAACTGAGTAAACGAATGAAATACATGTGAACAAAGCTTAAGAATAATACATCTCAGAAACATGTATACCTTGTTCACCTGAGGCAGAAATACGCTCATGACACTCGTATTTTCTTATGCAAATCCGTCAAGTCATTATGTATAATATATTGGCTAACTTAGTTTACCTTGGACAGGGAAGATCGTGTGGTAAGTATGGTAAGTTGCGCATGTTATCCTTATGCGACACTTGATATCGGAAATATGAAATAGGTTTGTTCGATATGACAAAAGGTTGAACGAACTTTTTGTATATTGAACGTAAAAAAGAGTACAATCGATTCTTATACGAAGAAATCTAATTACAAAAGTTTTTGGAAAAGTGTGACGATGGAGATCGAGCACTGCAGCGGCTCCTTTACTCCGTTGATGATCTGATGATGATATGAGACTTGCTCTGACTTTCTGGTGCCTTCGATGGAACTCTAGAGTTGCCGATCAGGTAGGCGCCGAAGTTGAAGATTTTGACAATTTTGTGGATCTTCTTCTCCTTGTTGATCATGTTGTTGGAGGAAAACCTCTCCTATATATAAAGAAGAGAGGCACATATGCGATGTGTATTAGGGTTTCGAGATATAAAGGAATCTGCCATCCTTGTATGGTACGGGATTCTGTGGTGCTGACATATGGCGGGTGTTGAGATTCTCCTCAAATGAGATATCTGGTGGTTATCAAAATAACCGAAGGAGGTGGCATGTGGCGTGTGCCGATTTTCTTGTTCGGATGTAGCCGAGAAAATCTTAGGTTTTATCTCAGATTTGGATTCTGTGTAATCATCGTCTGAGATTTAAATCAATCTGATAAGATATTTATATTTATCAACTTGATCAATTCCAATCCTATCTTTGAGAGAGGCAGTTTAAGCAAACCGTTTGTATGGGACCATGCCGTCTGTGCTTCAAACAAGGCTGACTGCGCTTCTGGGGCGATGAGTAGACTGTGCTTCTGGAGACGACGGAGCCTCTGTGCTTTAGGACGACAAGTGGACTATATTTCGAAGACAACGGGGCCTCTGTGCTTTTAGGGGCAATGAGTAGGCTATGTTTCGGGTAAAGTCACTGTGCTTTAAGGCGACGAGTAGGTTGTGCCTTCAGATAGACCATTTTACTGTACTTTAGAGTAGCAGTTAGGCTTGTGCTGGAGGCAAACAGTGTCTCCCAAGTCTTTGCTGAGGAATGGGGCCGTTGAACGGGTCGTGTACTTGGATCGAAGCAACTGTCTATAATTCTAAGAGGGGGATATACTGTCTGGGCCTTGGAAGCAAAGGAACACAGTGGGATGCCTGCGCCTCCGGTTGGAGACAGCTTGGCTTTTAAGTCTTCTTTTCGGGAGAAGTAAATGACTACCCTTGAATGCATACACCTTCTTAATTGCCACTGTTAATTAGGGAATTCCAAGGAGCATTTGAACAGTTTAGAGACTCACTTGAATAGGCCTACTAATTGAGATCTATTGTGTCGAGTCCTAGGCTCATCCTATTAATAAAGGAATTTTGACCGTCGACCAAGTGACCTATAGTTTGGACCACTCCCGATCCTATAAAAGGGGAAGTGTTCCTCTGAAGAGTCACTATCTTCTTCCTGACTCCCTTTACCACCATGTTTGATCCATACTTAGCTTCAGACGGCCGCTGGCCTTGCATAAGTCGGCTGTTGGTTGGGGCTTCTCTCGTTCGAAGGGGCCATGTTCTTGTAGAAAAACTCTCTGTAGAAGGAGCCGTCACCGCTCTTGAGAAGTATCCAAGTATCCTCCCTAAGGAGTTTTACTCTGGACGACATCTTGGAGGTCTTGGAGGTCCAAGCTATGGGGATAGCATTGGTTGCTCATCCGATGAGCAGCTGGTCGTGCTTTGTTCTACTCGTTCTGGGCTTTGTGACCTACTGTGCCTTCAAGAAGCTCTGCTTGCTTTGGCCGAGCAATTGACGCGCATTTGGAGGGTTGCTCGTACAAGAAAGTCAGAATGTGCCTTGATGGAGATCAATCTTCTAGTATGCGTACAAAGAAGAAATATACCTGCACTTTGATGAGGACTAAGTCTATTATAGACTCCTCTAGGGTCTGCTGAACCTATGATCGATCCTTTGTAGAAGAAGTAGGATTAGTCCTTTATGTATAGCCTTGATGAATCTGTACTAGATCTTTGTAGCCATCTTAGTGACAGAACTTTTTTCCGTATCTTTTGTTGTCTTTTTAATACTCGGTCTGCACCTTTGTATCATCTGCTCATCTGCACTATGGTGGAGGAATATTATCACCTGAGATTTTTCATGCTTCTACAAGACCCCCTTCAAAGTATTCCGAACTTGAGTCAAGCTCAGGATACTTTTGACAGAAGTATGAACATGTGGCATGAGCGTATGTGCTTGGTGATATATCAGATTCTTGTCTCTGTCTATATAACTACGAAGAGTCTGTAATAGGTCTTTATAGCCACATGTTTTTGTATAAAAACTCTTCTGTTCCCTTACTTTTTCTTCAACATAAGGAGGGGTCATTATAGAAGACACGCCTAACCAGAGGTAATATGAACATGGTAGGCCTAATCTTCGCTGGGCTGTAGAACAACAATTCAGAGGTAATATGGACGTGAAGGGTTCTATAAATGACAACTATGGAGGATTGTCATGGAAAGGGTGATTTACTCAGAAGTAATATGGACATGGCAAGCATCCTTCTACTAGAATAATAGTTCAGAGGTAATATGAACGTTGTTGTATTCTAGGGAGTTATGACAACTTTGGGGTTATTGTAAGGGGGTGACTACTCAGAGGTAATATGGACATGGTAGACAGGGTTATAGAAGGATACTTCAGAGGTGATATAGATGTGAAATGTTTTCTATGTGGTAGTGATGGCACTGAGTCTTTACGGGAGATGCAACTACTCAAAGGTGATATGGACATGGTAGATGGACAACAGGGTATAAGAAAGCGATCCAGAGGTAATATGGACGTAGAGGGCTTTACTTACTGGGATTTAGTGTAGGAGGATTGATCAAGTTTTTACCAGGATCTACGAGCACTCATGAGGGCGTAGGAGCTCATGTTGGTGTTGCTGATGAAGATGGGTTTAGAAGAAGTTTTATCCCCTAAGTCGATCTGGATGACCTCGTCCTCGGTGGGAGGCTCTCGCTGTTCGAAACGACATTCCCACTGAAATCGAAGGCATTGAGCCCAGGGCTCCACTTCGAAGAAACTGAGTACCTGGTCTTCTTTCTCTGCGGGATCGTCTGTGGAAACCATGTTGACGGATAGTACCTTCTAGAGGTCTCGGCCTATACTGGTATCAGAATCCCAGGTTGAAGAGCCGAAAGATTGCAAGTGTAGTGGAGCCTCCAGTTCTGAACACTTTGAAGTAGTCGTGGGAGTAATATACCCCAACCCCCGATGAGTATGTTGGTAGTAGTTCTCAGGCTTCCACTTCGGAGTATGAACTTGTAAGGGAAGCCGCCAATATTTGCCTTAGTTCAGCCCTTTGTTGCTGTTCACGTCGTATCCCATCTTCTGGACAAGATATTTGGCTTGAGTAGCATAGCGGTAGAGTTGCATCTTGCCGTCGTCGGGTTTCGGTTCTCCTGGGACAGGCTGCTGCGGATGTTCCAGTCGACCGAAGACGATAGGTTGCTCCTCCGGTTTCCTTGGCGGGACTAGAAAGTAGGAGCCTTTGGAGGGGACAACTCGTGTAAAACCCCTCAAAACTTAAAGGAATATTAATTTTTTTTGACTTTTATTTAATTCTAATTAATTTTTATCTTATTTATATTATATAAAAGGACTATAGTCATGGTTGAGTTTGAATATGCAAGACGACTAGAAAGTATGACATGCCTAGCGTAGTCGGGTGCTTTAACTTACATGCTAGCCATGTTAGGAATGCCATGGTCATACAGTAATCTCTTGAATGTTAACCATTCAAATCATGGCACAAGTTATATTTTATTTAATTAATTAGTTAAAAAAGCCTTTATGACTTTTGAAGAGACCCGGTTGTACCAAACCTTCCCAAACCTCTTCCAAGCCAAATCCAACCCTATGTAGGCATGTTGGGCATTAATAAATATTAATAATTACATATATTTATATTTAATTCAGATTTGGATTGTATTTCATAGATAGAATTAATTAGTTCTATATTAGAAAAGACCTTTTTAAATCCTCAATCCAATCAATTAGCCAACTCACCAAACAACCAAATCATGCCAAGTGGACCCCCACCATAGCAAGGACCTTTGGTAAGAAATCCTAATCTTTCCATCTCAAACCCTCACCACAATTCTGTAGAAAATATGTTATTAATACTATAGAAATTATATTTTGATGGCTTTTGTTAAGTATAATCATCCATAAAGGTCCCCACAAAAGTCCCAGACGTCGTAATCCCGATCCCCAAGGCAATAATGGAAGTCGTCAACCAACCGCCAGCTCGCAACTCAACCCTGGTGCCACTCATGACTGAACGTGGTGAGATCATGTGGGTCCATCCGGACCTTGTGCAAGAGATGACACAGGGGTGGTATCTCCCAAAGCAAAAAGGGATAAAAAATACAAGTCATGCCATATGGTGTCTTCACCCATCTACGAGGTTCTATCTGGCGAGACGCGATCGGGGAAGGCTTATCTTCGGACATACGATCCTGCACAAGAAGAAGCAGTACCTTCTCAAGCTCCTACTGCCCCCACAAGCTCAGAAGCTGGCCCGTTTAAGCCTTCAACTACCGACAAAGCCAAGCAGAATGAGACACGGTTTGACAAGTCTCTGAAGGTACCAGCTTTTGAAGGCATGGATCGACCCTACAACTTTGACATACTGGCACAGCTAGCCAATACACCTGTCAGGTTATCTCTGTTCGATCTGTTGTGACTCTCCAAAGAAATACGGAAGGCCTTAAGTAAGGAATTACTACATGCCAACTTTTATCTCGCTGAAGTCAAAGCCCCCGTTAAAGACCCTGTCTCCTATCCTCACTGCCACAGTACTATGGAAGTGGTGCCCAATATGACCTTTTCATAGGAGGACATGCTACTAAAAAGCAATCGTCATGATAGACCCCTGTACTATATAGGGTATATCAGGGCGATCAAGGTGGACCACATGCACAAAGATCCAGGATCCTCCCTCAGCATCATTCCTAGAAGTTTGCTTAAAATTCTAGGAATCCCTCTGCACAAGCTATCTGCAACCAACACAACTATCATAGCTTTCAATGCTGGTCGAAGCCACCCGCTGGGCAAGATCCGTCTCAAGTGCCAGATCGGTGATCTTCGAACGGAGGTTTCTTGCTATGTGATCGATGCCAATGTATCCTACAATGTCTTGTTGGGACGTCCATGGATACACGAGAACATGATTGTTCCTTCCACACGTCACCAGTGCTGCAAATACGTCAACAACGACAGTGTCGTGAATTCGAAGTTTGTCGATGTCGATCCTTTTAAGGGCATCGAAGCCTACTATAGAGATTGGGTACTTTACCAATCTCAGGCCCCCAAGGATGACGGCAACGAAGCTGACAATGAAGCTGAAGCAAGTTCATCCTCCAATGATAGTCCCTTGATTATCCGAGTCAAAGGATGTACTACTCCAAAAAGTACTCCGAAGCCTCTCACAATCTGGGTGAAAAAGAAGAACCCTGACAAGGTCAAACCTCAGGAGGAACCTGCTGAAGTCCGTCCTCCCAATCCTGAAGAGTTACCCTACGTGGTGAACTTGGCCAAGACTGTGGCTCCTCTTCCAGATGATGATCCTGTCAATGAGTACATAAATACTCATAATAATGTACCTTCAGCGGGTGATGTTATCCCTGAAGAAGAACTTACGTATTTTCTTAGTAGAGGTTTATCTTTGAATTACTCCGATGTCTATCAAACTGTAAACCACTACATAGATACGATATAGGCTCTAGAGCACGGCATAGGACCACACCTCTGTATGTCGGTCATGATGCCTCACCTGCAGGAAAACGTTTACCCAAAAGATATCCACTACTTCATCGTTCCAGCCAGAAAAAAGGATGAAGAACTAATCATCTTCGGTCGTATAATTCGCGAAAGAAAGTTTGTTCCAGACTCTACTTCTCCCAAGCACAATACAGAAGCTGACTATGACTCTGGGAAAATGCAACTTTTTTGGTATAGTTGGCAGGCCAAGAATATCATCCATAACATGGGATACGACATCAAAAGCGACCAGGGGCTAAATTACGGTCGGGGACGACGGTTGCCAATACGATACTTCGCTCCTCCCGGCAAACCCGAGAACTACTATCAATGAAACGGTGTTGGTTTGGGTTATGTTACTCCTCCAACAACTCCCGAAATTTCAGATGATGAAGCAGATCGTTGTTCTCATTCTTTTGATTCCTTCCTCTAGGACTCAGACTCCAGCATTGGCGACATGTTCAAAGCAACTCAGTCTGTCAACATGGTTTCCGTTGACCAAATTACGAACGATGTCCAATCAATCGAGCTTGAATAATGGGCTCAAAAGATGGACACTAGGTGGGAGCTGCACTTCGAACAACGTGAACTACCTACCGAAGACGAAGTCATCCAAGTCAATTTAGGAGATGAATCATCTTTTAAACCAATCTTCATCAGCAAAAGTCTATCTGGCGATGATTTTCAACCACTTATACAACTTATAAGAGAATACATCGACGTCTTTGCATGGAGCTATGAAGACATGCCAGGCCTGGATCCTAAAGTCGCCATGCACCGCCTGAATATTTCGTCTAAATCTAAGCCAGTGAAGCAGCAACAACGACGATTCTGACCAGATGTCATAGAGGTCATCGAGAATGAAGTCAAGAAGCTCATTGCCAGCGGGTTCATTCGCAAAGAACAACACCCTGACTGGGTTGCCAATATCGTTCCAGTCATGAAAAAGAACGATAAAGTTTGAGTGTGTATCGATTACCGTGATTTGAATACTGCGTGCCCGAAGGATGAGTTTCCTCTACCGATCACCGATGTAATGATCGACAGTACTTGCGGCTTCAAGCGGATGTCATTTATGGATGGGTTCTCAGGCTACAACAAGATCAAGATGTTCCCCAACAACGAGAAGCACACATCTTTTCGAACACCGTTCGGGGTATACTGCTATACGGTGATGCCTTTTGGATTAAAAATTGCAGGGGCGACATACCAGCGAGCCATGAACATAATTTTTTGCGATCATTTGCGCAAAACTGTGGAGTGCTACGTAGACGATATCGCAGTTAAAAGTCGTCTCAAGGGCAACAACCTCTAAGACTTGAGAACGGTGTTCAAACTAATGCGAGCACAACAACTCAAGATGAATCCAACCAAGTCTTTTCTGGGAGTCTCCAGCGACAAGTTCCTTGGTTTTGTCATCACTTCAAAGGGTATACATCTTGACCCGGAGAAAGTAAAGGCTATCCTCGATATGCATCCTCCAAAAAACCTCAAAGAGCTGCGCGGACTACAAGGAAGGCTAGCCTACATCAGATGATTCATTTCGAACCTTTCTGGAAGATGTCAACCATTTAATCAGCTCATGAAGAAAGGCGTATCTTTCGTCTGGACTGAACAATGTCAACACGTATTTGACGACATCAAGAAGTATCTTTCAAGCCCCCCAGTATTGGTAGCTCCAATAATGGAGAAGCCCTTCTTACTATATGTCTGTGCTATGGACCATTCTTTTGGCGCCCTATTAGCTCAGAAGAATGAAGGCGGCCATGAACAGACAATCTACTACCTCAGCCGCACAAAAGTGGGTACCGAACACAGATACACACCAGTGGAGAAAGAATATCTTGAACTGGTATTTGCCATCCAGAAGACACGCCACTATGTGTCTGGGTAGACTATCTACATTATATCTAAAGTCAACCCTCTCAGAATACTCATGACTAAACCGGGCTCTCTCAATTCCCATTTAGCTACATGGGCAATGTTGTTGACTCCATACGATATGCTCTTCGTTCCTCAGAAGGCAGTAAAAGGCCAAGCATTAGCTGATTTCCTAGCAGCTCATCCGGTGCCAGAATCTTCCAAACTCTAAGATGAAATCCTCGATGAAGTAGTGGTGTCCAACACTGTAACTTAAGAAATCCCCATTTGGCGAATGTTCTTTGACATTGTATCAAGAACAGGACCAAAAAAAATATTGTGGCCAAAGTTGGCGTCGTGCTCGTGTCACCTGATCATCTGGTTATTCATCATGCATATTCTCTCATGGAACCGTGCACCAAAAATGTGGCCGAATATAGTGCCCTCTTAATCGGCCTGTAACTGGCAAAGCAACTAGGAGTTGACTATCTAGAAGCTTACGGCGATTCCAAGCTAATAGTTAGTCAGGTCCGAGGGGATTATGAAGTTCGTCATGAAGATCTCATCCCCTATCACAGAGCAACAATCGAGTTGGCATTCACTTTCGCTGGATTCTTCATCGAGCACGTATCTCGACTACAAAATATAAAAGCAGATGCTCTAGCCGATCTCACTGCTTCCTTGACCGTCCCTACCAATACTCAGCAGTCGATCACAGTGTCTGATCGAGAACTATTTTGTATGAAAAATGCCTTGCATATTCATCACAGTTACACAACGAAAACAAACGTCGATATTAAAGACTGGAGATTTCCTTCATAGACTACGCCGTCTATGGCATCCTTCCCGAGGACCCGAAGGAAGCAGTATCTATCCAAAGGCGATCCTTCAAATTTTACTATAACACAGCTACTAAGATGTTGTACCGACGCTCTTATGACGGGCTACTGTTACGATGTCTATCAGACGCAAAAGCCAAACATGCACTCCGGGAGGCTCATGATGGAGTTTGTGGTGCACATCAATCAGGCCCCAAATTACAAGATTGTCTCAAACGAATGGATTATTGTTGGCCCACAATGATAGCAGATGCCGTTGAATATGCAAAAAAGTGTAGAGCCTATCAATTCCACGCCGATTACATTCATCAACCTTCGGAGTTTCTACACCCGACGGTAGCATCTTGGCCTTTTGAAGCCTGGGCATGGACGTCATACGGCCAATCAGCCTGCCATCTTCCAGAGGACATCTATTCATCCTAGACATAACCGATTACTTCTACAAACAGACGGAAGCTATACCGCTCACAGAAGTGAAGACGTCAAACGTGATCAGTTTCATTAAACATCATATTATCTACCGCTTCGGCTTACCTCGCAGGATCATCCATGATAATGGTCCGCAATTCTCAAGCCATACATTCTATCGGTTCTGCGATAGAAATCGAATCCAGAACGTAGCCTCTACTGCCTACAATCTAGCGGCTAACGGGCTAGCAGAAGCCTTCAATAAAACCATCATCAAACTTTTCAAAAAGTTTGTGTCTTCAAACAAGCACGATTGGAATGAGAAGCTCGGCGAATGTCTATGGGCTTATCGTACAACGGTCAGACTCTAACATGCAGTACGCCATTCTCTCTAGTTTATGGAAGTGAAGCAGTGCTTCTCCTAGAAATCCAGATTCCTTCTCTTCGAGTAGCCTTAGCCTGCGAGTTGAGTACTGAAGAAAGCTACCGTCTGCGACTCCAGGAGCTCGAAGCACTAGACGAAAAATGCTTGTTAGCTCAGCAGCGCATTGAGCTATACCAAGCACACCTTTCCAAAGCATTCAATAAAAAGGTGAAAGAAAGAATCATCCAAGTTGGTGATCTAGTCTTAGCAGTGAGAAGACCAATGATGATGACACATAAAACAAAAAGAAAATTCCAGTCTAAATGGGAAGGTCCTTTAATCATAGAATCAGTGTATTCTAACGGTGCGTACCGACTAACCAAGCCTGATGGTGACTTGCTCATAATGCCTATCAACGGCAAGTTCCTAAAGAAATACTATGTGTAACCTCTTTTACATAATGTTCACATATGTTCAGTCATGTAAATATATAGTACGATGTTTATGTGATTCAAAAATTATCTAACTATTATCCGTTTTTTAAGAGTCTTGAATACGCCTTGGATAATAGGTCCTCTAAAATATTTCTCCAGTGGAATCATTCCTATTTTTGACTTCATCCAAACTCGGTTTGATGAAAACAAGTCACGTCCCTATTACCTCTGAATTATTTTCCGATAATTATTTCCCCAGTGAAATGATTATGTTTTGCCATGTCCATATAACCTCTGAGCAAAGCATTCATCAAGGATAATCACGTCCATACTACCTCTGAATTATCTACTCTCACCTAACGTTATATATTTTTCCACGTCCATATTACTTCTGGTCAGATACAGAACATCCCCTACTCTTACGTCCATATTACCTCTACTAGCAGCTTCGTTCAACTTATTATCTATATTCAAAAGAAACTTGAATATAAAACAGATAATAGGTCCACATCAAAATTCTCCAGCAGAATACCTACTAGAAATATCCTTGCTACGTCCACATTACCTCTAGTTCCGATATTTCACAAAACCACATTCACTTTGAAAAGATTCTTTATTCTTTACTTGAACGTCTATCAAGAGACGAAAAAAGGTATGAGAGCTGTGACGGCTGGAAGAACAAAAGAGTTATAAAGAATCTAAAGGATACATAGGCGATTGATGTTGTCCCTTAGAGCCACGATTTCAGCTTCAGACTTCGCGGTAGCTCGACGGCGCACCTCTTCTTGGCGAGCAGCTTCATCCTCGAAAAGGATCAGACTCAGATGCTCTCCCTCCAACTTTGCCAGCTATTCTTTTAAATGGACAGAAGTGGTGATGGTCATGGCAGCCTGAGCCAAATAATCCTCCTGCTCAGATGTTGCCGCCCTCAAGTCGGGTTCCAGTTGGGCGATCTCATTCTGGATCAGCGTAATGTGATTATACTTCTCGATGATTTGTACAGCCAATTTATTCTTCGAGGTAGCACGCGCCTCACTTGCAGCGTTGAACTGACCATTCTGGTCAGCCAATTCGCCGATCCTTCGAACAAGGGCGTCCTTCCTTGCCTGGAAAGTGGCCTTCTCCTCCGCAAGAACCGTCATCAAAGCCTCATCCTTTGCACAGAACAGCGATGTCGGGCTCCGCTCTTTGGTATCTCAGAACCTATCCACCTGACCCTCCAGGTCATTCAGAACTTTTCTCAAAGTATTGGCCCGCTTTTCATAACCGGCAATGCTCTCGAGGGCCGCCACTTGGCATTCGGCAACAGCCTTCATAGGGCCAAAGGCAGCATTCCGATTCAGGATTCCAGGAAGCATCACTTTCAGTACAGAGTAGAAAGCTTTGACGACTTCCTGGCTATCTCGTCATCTTCAGTGGAGGTCGTCGAAGAGGAATGTAAATTCCCCTAAATTTTTAATTATTAGTTTGGATTTTTTTTTTTTATCTTTTTTTTTTATCTATTTAAATGTTGTGCTTCGAAAACAAAGTTTCCTTTCAATTTCTATGGAAAGGAAGTCACATGTATTTTTTTTTAATACAAAAAGATTTGTCAATTTTTTTAAACAATGATTTTTGGATTTATGTAAATATACTTTAACTTATTTGGATAACATCGAATATTATTTGAATTATTTTTTAAATGTTATTTTAAAAATAATTTATGAGATCTATTATTATATTGAGATTAGATTATCTAATTTTAAAATTTATTTGATTTAAATTAGTTCTACCCCTCCAAGTTATTTGGACTGTATATATATTCGAATGCATATTATTCAGAATCCTACGAAACTTCATCATTATCTTCTTATACCACCAAACAAATAGCTCCTGTATAGCAAATCTTCTCAAATACATTGTTTATCTATCATTATTCAAAACCTCATCTCTATCCTTCGATATATATTTATGAGAGTAAGAATCTGAAGCCAGCCTTATCTTGTCCTCCTAACAAATACATGGTCAAACCATCTCAAACCTTCACTCCAAATCATATCAATAATCCTCCATGCTTGCTTATATTTTAAAAGTACTCATATCCAGAACCCTATCGGATCACCAGACAATCCTTATCTCTATTCCCTAGAATGTGTATATACGGGGTTCCATGTCTCTCCAAACTCTAATACCTCTCCATCAAACCTGCTCCTCCTTTTGTCCTTTAAATCTCGGCAAAGCCGTCCCGATCGGACTGGCATCTTCACTGCCTCTTCTTCGTGCGCACAAGCAACCTGTGACGTGCCGACGCCGAGAACTGTGAAACCGAGATCACCCGGATGCGACGTCCCTGTACGACCTTGCTGACAGAATCTCCGGTGGGTTCTGAGTTTCCCGCTAAAAATCCAGGACCGAGGTCTTGCTTCCGCTCGGATTCAAGTAAGCACTAGTTCATCCTTAGCATGATACTATTCGCATGAATATATGAGTAGTAATATAAAATAAACAACAACCATATAAACTATTCACGATATATATATAATGGAAGCGAAATATGATAAATTGTTGTTAGGGAATTCTTGTTACTGTGCGCACCCATGAGGAGCAGAAATCATCTCTTATATGAACCACTGTTCACGTATGGATAGCCTCTTCTTGCGAGAACAGTATTTACAATATAATAGGTAGAGAAGAATAAGTATTAGCATCTTTTGTCCATTGTTCACGTGTATGTTAAGTTTAGGAAGAACAACAGACACTCCTTCCATATAATAAATAATAATATATTTCTAGTCAAGCAACCAATGGTGGACACTATTCATGAGTTGGCCAATATTCCCTACAAATGACACTATTCACGTAAGCACAAAGGAGCATGTTCTGCTCCACCAAAAACATGTTTTCTATTTTACATATAACCCCTTGTTGTCCCTCTTTTTACACCATAACCATACATAAGACAATGTATTTTTAGATTTGAACATATATAGGAAGAAGAAGGGAGCACAGCACTGTAGCCACATAAGGAATTGAAGCACAACAGCAAGCCCTACATATTATATAGGTAATATTTTGCCTCACCCCTTCAATGGATTAATAATGGCAAGCTAGCATCCAAGAGTTATATGTAAATGGGTAACTAATTATTTGTTTTTAGATTTATTAAGGAACTTGCTGTGTGGGTTAGGAGTAGAACAATAAGGATTTTATTTGTAGTGATCGGCTGAGCCTAATATATCATAGGCTGTTACTGATTCACGAAGGATTTTTCCTTTGTAAGAAAAGAAGCATGTACGTGTAACTATGCATGGGAAGGAAAGCCTTTTCTATATATTTTATGCAAGCAATTCTCACATGCATTCTGGAACAAACTAAAGTGATGACATAAGTTCATATAACCCTTTCCACTCTAAATAAATTTGATAAATACCTACTAAACTTTAACTTACATAAATCTTTATAACTTTGTGCATGTTCGTCAAATCAAGATTAAACCTGTGCCATCAGGACCGTATCATTTTTCTGGTCCTGCATGCCAAGTTTGGTCCGATTCTGAGACTGTTGATAAAATCACCGTTTTACGGGCCCCACGGTCCGACTCAACGGACGATTTTGTGTACGGCCCGCCGGAATCCAACTCTGGACATACGGTTGGGTTCATATCGAAAAACCGGATCTGTAGACATGTAGTTTGATGACTTTAGAGACCATTGACTCTGGCACGCTTTTCGGTGCAAAGTGGGTCCAACGGCGGACATCGTTTTTGCCCAAAATTATCGTTTTGCCCCTGTATCCAGAATTGGACTTAAGGACAGGCAATCCTAGCTAATTTGACTATTCTGAGAACGTTGGTAATATTTATTTCAGCTTTCAGAGAGAGTTGTGATGACTTGGACTTTCTGACTTATTGATTGGAGTTACATTGTTGGTTCTTCGTGCAACCCCCAGACAAGTATACCTTGCCTTTCTACACAGCTTTATTTACATGCACTGTCTATTATTTTATCCAGCTTTCTCATATTATTTCCATGTATCTTTTCTATCAAGCTGGTATATTTTTATCATTGCTTTAGACAATGTTCACAGTTAGCCTTGTGTCTTATTGGTCGTGCCTTGATTGAGTTGTGCTTCCGTGTCTTGAACCTTGAAGCTAACCTGCGAGTCTACGATAGGGACGAGGGTTAGTAGTTATTGGTCCACACCTGCGAGTCCACACTAGGGACTAGGGTGATGCTAGCCTACGAGTCCACGCTAGGGACGAGGGTTAGTAGTAGATGCTAGCCTGCGAGTCCACACTAGGGACGAGAGTTAGCAGTATAGGGTTTACGCCTGCGAGTCCACACTAGGGACGAGGGTGATGCTAATATGCAAGTCCACACTAGGGACGAGGATTAGTAGTTGTTCAAACCTGCGAGTCCACACTAGGGACGAGGGTTTGAGTATTCGTTTCGGTTATCCGTTGACATCTTGACATGAGTTTGCTAGTCCTTGTTCAGCAGTTCATTTTCGTGTAGACAGTGTGTAGATTCGTGCTTATTCATTATTCAGTTTTACTTGTTTATTCTGTATTTTTCTCCATGCATAATAAACTGTTAGAAATGCTCGTTTTTATGTATCTTGCTAGTCCTCTGAGGACCTGATGATCTCTTCAGGTTTAGCGACTACATGGAGTTAGTTAGCAGAGCATGATGATAGAGGATTGCGATGTATGATACAGGTATTTGTTTATGTTATTTCTTTATTATCTTCTCGTGCTTTATATTCCATACCATGATATACTCTGCTTATTTATAGGATCATATCATTCTTAGAGTCTAATCGAACAATATGCTAATGGGCTGCAGACCATGACCCATACTTGTTCATTCATGTTTCATATTCTGATTATGGATTGAGATATAGTTTAGATTAGATATGATACCCATGACCTTGACAGCGTTTACGTATTCGAGTCGGACTGGAGTCCGTTCGATACGTAGCTGGGCTTGCTCACGGACTCGCGTCCGAAAATCGGGTGCGGGTCGTGACAAGGAAGCTTGGATAGTTTCTTCCGCTCTAGGAAGGGGTACCTGACAAGAAGCCGAACCTACAAGAAAATCTATTTCACCAAAAACTACTCCGGATTATCATGTGTCACGTCCACATTACCTCTGGTGTCGATAGTCTTTCGACTTGATACCTGTACCCAACCTGAGATAAAAGACACGGTGTCGAGACCACAAAACCTATCACGTCTATATTACCTATGTTGGGTTTTGTTTCAAATCTATTACCCGTACCGCCAGTTTACAGAAGGGTAATAGGTCCACGAAAGTATCATTCAAATCTATTTGTCGCATTCCCAGATGCACAAAGGGGCAATAGGTCCAAACAAAAAAGAGAGAGAGAGGGGTCCCCCAGCGGGATACCCTTTACACAAATGCTGTATTAGGCCCTCTAATACAAATACCACAAACAAAGAATGGAGTGAATGTATTCTGTTTATTTAATATCAGTTACATTCATAGAACTACATCAGCAGCAAAAAGAAAAGAAGGGAAAAATCCACTACTCATCAGCAACACATAGTTTGGTCAGTATGGCAGCACTATGCCTTCGTCAAAAAACAGTTTTGTGGCCCTCGAAAGAAGTCATGTTTTACTGCTGAGAAGCAAACAAGGCTCTTGAACCTTCAAGAAGCTACACGGAGGAGGGCAAATATAGCATGCTAAAAACATCTACGAATGGTGATTTTCTCTCCTCCGTATTACGGACGTCCTAGGCCCGTTCCTCCAAGAGGCCATACCTTCAAAACAACATCTCTAGTATTGCTTTAACCTACTTGGAGAACCGTAAAAACAGAACTTTCACGATGACGCCCAACCACCGTCCGACACTCCGATGTATAAAGGTTCTTCCTACCATCTGAGGAAAACCCTTCCAAAGCACGAAGAGTTTTGAGCTTTCTGATATATGTGTCAAGTGTTGTATCTTCACAATGCCCAAAATCGTCGATACTAGTCCTGGAGAAATTTGCTAGCTAGATCCCTACAAAATATGAAAAGGGACAGTCAGACTTAGAAATCCGCAGGAAAAACTAAGTGCTGAAGGGCTCTTATGCGCCCAAAGGACTATGCGTCTAAAACAAACATGAGGGCACATAACATACAAACAGTACGTGGGCGCATAACATGCAAACAACATGTGGGCACATAACAAGGCTACATGTGGGCGCATAGCACACTACAGTGTTGGCGTATGACATCTGTGGGCACATAATAATGCTCACAGAAGTATGTTGCCCTAGGAGCATGTGTCCAGGCAGAAGAAAAGTCTGAGCGTCGCAAATTAACGCTCAAGATTTTGTTTTTTGAGACATGGCCTCACCCAGAATCAGGTCCTGGACTGGAGAGGATGCTGCCGTAGGAGAAGAGCCACTCGGTGCAGCCCCTTGCCCTTCGCGGATCTCTTGGCGACCTTGGGAGACATGGTTCTTAAAGAAAGAAGATGAAGAGTCTTTGTGAAAGTTCTAAGAGCCTATTTATAGGTATGGGCCATACCCTATGTGCCCCCAATTTTTTATGCGCCTATGCGCCCATTGCGCAGTATGTGGCCACAATAGCCTATGTGCCCACGTGAAGGTCCAGCGTCTTGCATACTATGCGTCTGCCACTTGCTGACGTGGACGACGTATGAAGGATGGACTTTTTCAACTTTTACCCCGATGAATTTGTTAGTTCAGATTTTCGAGAAAGATCTCAACAGTCATCTCCCTGACAAGCTGGCCAAACGCCATGCGTCCAAAGAGAGGGCCGCATTATGCGCCCATTGCATCACAAGAAGATGGTTCATACTTCTTTCAAAGTATTTCGAACTCGTTCAAGTATCAAAAACTTTGAAGGGGGTCTTGTAGAAGCATGAAAATTTTAGCAAATGAAGTCTTATGCGCCCATGTCGATGAGGACATATGCGCCCAGGTCATCCGGTGAAGCTCTATGCGCCCAAGTCACCCTATGAAGCTCTATGCGCCCATGTCGTCCTGTGAAGCTATATGCACCCAAGCCACCCTGTAAAGGAGGGCGCATAGCCTGAAATAGGGCTATGCGCCCAAGCCTGACTCGATCAAAGCCATAATCAAAACGTGCATCGAAGCATACGACCACGTCAGTCTCCACGAGCAGTCGTGCACCGAAGCATTCGGCCACGTCAATACCATGACCAACCCACGATCTCGCAGACTGCATGCTCCTATACCCTATGTGTCCACATGAAAACCAGTGTGTTTTCTCATGTGGACGCATAACATCAATCCAGCTCAAGAACGACTATAAAAAGGGGTCTCATCCCTCTTCAAAAGACAGAATGAAGAGCATTTTCAAGAGCCAAATTGCTGCACTTCTTGCCAGTAAGTCGAGAGTTAGCAATTTTCTTAGGTTTTCTCCCACTTTTGTAATCAGAGTGTCAACGGAGTAAAAGAGCAACTGCTGCTCGATCTCCATCGTCCCATTCTCCAGAATTCTTTTTTTGTACTCGGGGATCCTCAGCGCAGGATCTCTCAGGCGTACTCGATTTTTGGTATCTTACGCCAATAAAGAAAAGACAGTATTTCTTCTTCTTTTTGTGTGTGTCCACACGTACTTTCTTGGTTTTTGGAACGCTTTAAATATTTTCCCAAATTATAAAATTTTCTCCTTAACTGGCATACCGACGATGTACCGGTGTGTACCGACGGTATACCGCCTGGAGAATATTTTCTACTTTTAGATATTTTTGATTTTAGATATTTTGATAAATAGTGTTTAGATATTTTTATGAACAGTGTTTAGATATTTTCGTGAATAGTGATGATACATTCTACTATCCATTGGTTTAATTCTTGGTTTTCTTTTGGACGGTCGAGATTAATCCTGATCGAGTCGCGGATCGCGATCGTATGATCACGATTAATTCACCCCTTCTATATATATCCCTTGATTTTTCTCTCATCTCTCTTTTCATTCTTTTCACTCTCTCTTTATTTCTTTGCCTCTTCTCTCCCCCTTGGGCTGTGCATAGGAGCTGGCCTTGAGGCCTTGGGTGAGGTGTCTAACCCCCCATGAGGAGGAGTAGAAGCTTAGGCTTGGTTGCTAAAACTCTAGGCAAATACATTTTTCTCAAAAGTGATATGACCATACATTATTTTTAGTTTTCTATATAAACTAAAGTTTTATTATTCTATAATATGTTTCTCTAAATTGTTAACATCTTTAGTATATAGTACTTTTGGTTTTGATCAGTGGTATTGCGTAGATCTGAGTTTTTAGATATGATTTTCGAGTATTTTGAGGTATTCATCTGTCAATTTTTAGAATAAGTAAAACCTAATGATTCCATGTTGTAAGAAATTCAATTATATGCAATTTTGATTTTTAAAATTTTGAAATTTGATTTAAAATGAGATTTTTATGGCTAAAACAAGTTTTGCTATATTTTTAAGTTTCTGTCGCTGTTACAAAACTAAATTCCGATGGTATACCGGTGTATTTCGATGGAATACAAAATTTATACCCCGAAAACTCTCTGTCTTTTGGTCGAAATATCGTCGGTATACTACAGTATACCGCCGGAATACCAATTTTGGCTGTTTTAGGCTGATTTGAGCTATTTTTGCCCCCTTTTTTGTTTTTGCTATTTTCTTCGATTGAAATGATATCTTAGCATGCTCTAATATTGTTGTACATATTGAAAGTGATTGTACACCGTATATACATGACAAAGGCTTATGTTCAGGTATTGTTCTATTGTCCAGATTCTAGATAGTGGCTTGTAGTAGCGCACTCATGTACTGATTTCCTAATTGACTTTTAGATTGAGATATTAGTACATGTTCTTCCTTGACATCGTAGATATAGCTAATTAAATGTTTAATCTATTGCATCTTGGCACTGAATAATCGAGTGTGAGTATTGTTTCATGTATCATGTGATGTTAGTACGGGAATGTTCGTAAGTGATAACTTGTGAATTACACGTGCATAGCACACATCATCTTAGGAAATTCTTGAGTGTCCACGACTTGAGAATTTGACATGAATATGATAAGGTAAATGACTAGTAAATTTAAGTAGATCATTGTATGAGGAATTTCGCACTACCAACCCAGAGCTCCAAGGGCCCCATGAGGCGTGGCTCTTAACCCTATTAGGCAAGGTCTCCATGACCAAGTTTGTATGTAATGATACACGATTGAGTCATATGTCATGCCGGGTTGCGGAACAGTCAGTTATATGTTTTATTTTACAAGTTTATGTTATGGTTGTTCATGTTATAAGTTCAAAACACGTTTCATCTGCCAGCAGTCTTGTTGGGCAATAGATGCACAAGTTATTCGTACCCCTAGACATCCGGGTATCTGCAGTCAGGTAGTTACGAAGATCCTCAACTTGCATACTAGTAATTACGATTGTGAAGACCCTAGCTAGTTAATGATAGCAAGCCGTAGGCAATGATTGGCAGTGCACTTTTGGTTGTGTGTTACTTTATATGCTCTTTGTCGGTGAGTAGCCAGAGGCTAAGTTCTGCTTGGGAAAAGATCTACAATCCCGATCCTTATTTGGTTTAAGGGTTGTGGCTCCGACTTCGAGTAGTTCCTAAGTCCCTTGTAGCTCATCGGCTTATTCATCATTATTGCTATATTGTTCAGTATTTCCATTCAGTCATTTACATTCTCGAGATAACTACATTGGTACCGTACTAGTCTCGATCCGCATTTATTTACTTTTGTCATATATTGTTGTGTTGATGTTCGTTTTGTCGTTCACCTCGAGCTTTCCTTATGGTACTTGCTATTTGGGGTTCTGACCCCACTGGTTTTGCATGGCCAGGTTTCATAGTTTATTTTGAGGATCTATCGTCTTCTTCTCCGGATGGTTTGCACTCAGAGGACCGACACGGATTAGCGAGTGGGTTATCTTTATCTCCCACTTTATCTTCCTTTACCTTGTGGTGTATTAGCCAACGACATGTGTTAGTCCTTGTTTCTGGGTTTTGTTCCCTCCGTCTATGGACGACGTAGGTGTATATTCTAGATAGCTACTAGTTGTACATTTACGCACCTTTTGTATATTCAGTTGATATATCTTTTTATTAGTCAGCTCTCAAGATTATGTATGCATTTGTGTTTGGGACGCCTTACCCATCGCATATATGATTTAATCTTTATTGCTTCTTATGTTGATTGGATTGAGATAGGATTTGTTCGACCATAGGAGCCGTCAGTGGCATGCTAGAGTCCTCCAATTTGTCTTCTAGACAACCGTGATCGTATATTGGGGTACTGTCGTACTCTGATAATCGTAGTTAGCTTTGTTTTGCCCCCGCTCTCCAGTATTCTGGTTCTGGGGCATGACAGAGTTTTTTGGTGGTCCATACAGGTAATCTCAACAACACAATATATTCATGTGTCACAACTTTAATAATTCGAATATTTTAAAACTTTTTATTCAATAATTGAAAGTACAACTGAAAAATGAAAAGTCTACAATCTCCAACTATAAATGAAATAACAACTAGCTAAATGATTTATCAGCCTCGGGATCGGCATCCTCCAAGCGAGACTCGGGTAACACCGCAGGACAAAGTGCCAGTCATAGTGGCTATAATAACTCAGTATCATCAATGTTACCTAAAAATGTTGGGACTCCAGTCAGGAGGGAGCAAATACATATTTCATCCACATCTAACAATTCTAAATTAATAATAAAAGAAATATGCAAGACAGTTTAAGAATCAATATATATTTTTGTATTTAATATTAAAAAGAGAGACCAACAAGCAAGATGATGTCAATGTCAAAGTCATGTATGATGCAATGCTAAGCTAGTGTTTGAGTATATAACGGGCCCTGTGACAGGCTGGTGAGGCAATATGTATACTAACGTTTCGGCCGAAATGAATAGTATACGGGTACGGCACAACCCTCATGTACGGTAGGGGTTAGCTCGATGAAATAAACAATCAATATTGGGCTTTGGTCACAGCTGTTATACTACTCCCCAAGCAATTCCTAATCAATGAGTTAATAAGTCAATGAGTCAATAATCAATCCAGCAATCCGTCAATCGATGTGGAGTCCGAGAGGGATCCACGGTGAATCAGTGTAACTATACTACATGTAACATTTAATTATCAAAATAGAATGCAGACATGGAATAGATATGAAACTTGCCTTGGTTCAATGACTGATTGGAAGTCGGTACCGGGGAACAAGGTCAAACTCTTCCTCGAAGTCCTACATTTGAGAATCCTGACTTAGCACCAAAGTTGAACCATTCTAGGTGTGCTAGTTACAATCTCTAAAATTTGATCCTAGTCAAGTTTTAGGTTATTTACAAAATCTACCAGAACACGTTTATCGATGTGAGTTATTAATTTACGAAGGAAAAGTCAATTTAATATTTTTTGGAAAAATTTGTATTTTCCGATTATTTGACAAAACTTTGTACTTTGTAATATATATAAAAATTAGGTTTTTAATGAGAAAAACGTGAATTTGTTAAATTACAAACTTGTAATTTTTCCTAGTTATTTATTGTGAGAATAATGATCTTAATAAATATTTATTTAACATCTTACGCGTTTACGTCAAATCAACAACCAGAAAAGAAATAAAAATTACACTACATTATTACATGCCACAAAAAATAAAAATAAAAAGCTGGGCTTATGCCCTTACAATTATTTACATAAATGAATTAAAATAAGAATGGTAAACTGAACGCCGGAAAGCGGTCCATTCAGCAGGCCGAGGCCTTGTATCAAAGATACGATTGGCCAGTAACTAGTTCTAAATAATAATTAATATTATTAAATATAAAATAAAAGAAAGGTCTCAGACTTGGTCCAAAAATTATGTTTGCAAATAGCTAATGCCTCAACATCCGGAACAATGCCGGTTTCGTTTGCATTTCGCTAAGGGCCCATTGACCGATACGGTCGTCGTCCGAAAGGTATCTAAAACCAACAAAACCAATCGAAAAACCTTTTAATAATTTTTTGCAAAGGCCAGTTTCGAAAATTGTATTTTGAAATCATATGAGAAAAATTGGGCAGCATCTCCTTTACAATTGGGATAACCCAATCCTGGGAATATGCCAAATCACAACCAGTAAAATGTCCCAAACCAGGGATCCAAACCAATCCACAAATATTCCAACCCAGAAAATATCACAAAGCTAAAAACAAAACCCAGTAAAATATAACCACAGAATCGTTCCGAAATGAAGTTCGGAAAGTACCGAAACGCCACAGAACCATTCCAAGAATTATTACAGAACCAAAATAGTATAGTTTCGGAAAAATCCGAATTTAACTCGGAAATTCCAAGAAACCACAGAACCAAATCAAAACCAACCAAAACTAATCGCCATACCATGAGTAACCTACTCAAGGCCAAGAATCTAAACCACAACATCAAAACATCAAAGCCAAAAACTACCGAATCATTCCGAAATAGAATTCAAAAATTTTGAAAACACAACAGCAACTATCTAAACCGAATCCCATAACAGGATCGGGGACCGTGTCATCATCGACACTTAAGGGAGGGACACGAAGACACGAGATATACCTCGGGTGCTCGGCTAGAGCTCTCAGATGTATAAATAGGGAAAGAAGGCGAATCCCACGAACTCGGAACAATCCATAACACGCAGAAAGAGGGATCGAAAATGGGAAACCACGGACAGTGGATCGGGAACGGGGTGAACGCGAGGAGGCGCTGGACCGGGGCACAGTGGCCGGATCGGGGATTGGAGTCGCGCGCACGGGTCAGCAGGCAGGGCGCTCGGGCGGAGGGGCGCTGGAGGGGTGCGCCGGAGCTCGGGGTCGGCCTGGGCGGCTGCGGGTCACCGGGACAGAAATGGTGGAAGTTGACGCACAGGGGGCGGGGCTCGGTCGGCGGGGTTGCGCCACACAGGGGGGTCGCCGGAGAAGCTCCGGTTGGCTGCGGATTGGGGCTAGGGATTTTGATTTGGGGAAAGGGATGGAGTGAGTGATGGAGAGGGATGAAGAGAGCGGTTTTATAGGGAGTAGGAGAGGAGTTATGGAAGAAGAGGGGGTGCTCCATCGGCAGGGAGGCAAGGGGTCGGCCGGTTACGGTTTGAGGAAAAGAAAAGTTTCCAGCACACTTGATAGAGAAAGAGAGAGTTAAATGTTCTATGAAGGAAAAAGGAAAGGAAATTCTTTCCTTAATGATAAATATGATAATATTTATATAACTTAATGTTTTTGTTCCGAAAATCGAGATCGGTTTCGGAAACGGAATTGAGACGGATTCGGGATGGGTTCGGATCTCAGGTGCGGGTTTGGGATGGGCCAGACAAACAAAAGTCCAATATTTTAATTTTTAAAAATAGTAATTTTCCTTATCGACTAATAAAATAATAATACTATTAATAATAATAATAATAATAATAACTACTATAATAATACAGGCAATAATAATAATAATAATAATAAGCTGTATAAACATAAGAAAACTAAATAATAATATTAATATCCTAGTTTAACTAATTATCATCTAATAAATCCACCAGAAAATTCTATAATTTTAAAAATAATAAAACCGAATTTTATGGATTTCACAATCTTTCCTCCTTAGAAAATTTCGTCCTCAAAATTTAAAGGAAAATATACGGAGGATTGCCTCAAATTAAACAGGTATGGGTACTGCGCCCGTAACTCAGGTCCAACAATAAGAATTGCCAAGACAGTCGTGGATGAGATGTTTAGGGGCAGGTTTTAACTATGTCCCCATCCACGTAGAATAATAATATATATACGAACCAAAGTACACGAGGTTGATCAGACCATCTTGCACCGGTTATGATTAGGCAATATATTAGTGGATGCATCTAATAAGATACTGTCATGATCAAGCTCGATAAAGAAATAAGCTTGCAAAACTAGGCTAACTTAGCAGGATCAATCAAGTTTAGTCCAGAAAAATATTAGAACGAAAGATAATGCTTGCAAGAAAAAGGAGTTATGTGACGGTACAGAATTTCTGGTTTTCTTCTTACCTCGGTCTAAAATCGTTACTGGCATCTCTGGCACTGTAAGGCTGGGTCCAATCTCCAACTCTGAATGGTCCAAGATGTGGCTCGGTCCGAAATGTAGCGACTGAGCTGTGAAACGGGTAAGACGTTGTGCACGCCCTCAAGATTAGCTGGTAGAGCTAATCGGTACGCTAATTCTCCAATTCGGCTCAATATTTCAAACGGGCCGATGTACCTGGGGCTCAATTTTCTTGTTCTGCCAAATCGATAGTCCCTCGAGTAGGGAAAATCTTTACAAAGATACTATCTCCTGCTTCGAATTCCAGTGGTCGACGACTGCTATCAGCCCAATGCTTTTGTCTGTCCTGAGCAATCCTGAGCTTGTCCCTGGTCACCTTTACCTTCTTTGATGCATCGGTTACCATCTCAGGTCCCAGCAATACTCTTTCTCCTACGTCGTCCCAAGCAAGGGGTGTACGACAACGACGTCCATAGAGTGCCTCAAATGGTGTCATACCGATGCTAGCTTGGTAGCTGTTGTTGTAAGAGAACTCTACCAAGTGCAAATGATCTTCCCAAGACCCTCCAAATTTCAAGACGCACGATCTCAGCATGTCTTCAAACATCTGGATTGTCCTCTCTGATTGTTCATTAGTCTGAGGATGGTAGGCGGTGCTGAACCAAACTGTCATGCAAACTTTTCCAAAAATTAGAGGTAAATCTAGTATCTCTGTCAGATACAATGCTTACCGGGACTCCATGAATCTGGTAGATGTACCGCATGTACAGTGCTGCCAACTTCTTGGTGGATAGACCAACCTTTAAGGGGATAAAGTGATCTGACTTTGTCAATCGGTTCACAACAACCAAAATGGCGTCCTTTCCTCCTTGGGATCGAGGTAGTCCTGACACAAAGTCCGTCGTTATGAGTTCCCACTTCTACTTCGGGATGTCAAGCGGCTGCAACAATCCTGCTGGTCTCTGCCTGCTAGCTTTCATTTGTTGATAAATCAAGCATCTAGCCACAAACCTGGATACGTCCTTCTTCATTTCATACCACCATACCACAGTACGCATATCCCGATACCTTTTGTTAGCTCCTGGATGTATGGAATACTGTGACTGGTGTGCTTCTTGTATCAGCTCATTCCTCAGTTCGCCAGTTGGTACGCAAAGCCTCATACCATTCTTCAGTGCTCCATCACTGGCGATTGAAAATCCTTCAAGTGTTTCTGCCAACACCTGATCTCTGAGTTTGCAAAGCGTCTCGTCTTGGAATTGTGTCTCCTTGACTTTTTCCATCAGACTTGAACGCACTTGCAACTGCATCATTGATGAATCAACTCCTGGTATACTGGCTTTTCGCCCCAATTTTTTCATCTTTTCCTCAGGCAGTACAATCTCCAGTCCAAGCTTCTCTATGTCCTTCAACAAATGCCGCTCCTTGGTCAAGAACATCGCTATCGGGTATCGACTAAGTGCATCTGCAACAACATTAGCCTTACCCGGATGGTACTGCAGGTCGATGTCAAAATCTTTTATCAGCTCCAGCCATCGTCTTTGTCGCATGTTCAGCTCCTTCTGAATAAAAACATTGTAAATATTTCCACTCTCTCTATAGAGATAATGCTTCCATAGCTTCAGTGCAAAGATAACTGCTGCAAGCTCCAAATCATATGTGGGATAGTTCTTCTCATTAGTCCGTAATTGTCTAGATGTGTAAGCAATTACTTTCCCGTGTTGTTGAAGAACACAACCCAATCCTTTACCAGAAGCATCATTGTAGATTGAGAAATCGCCGGTACCTGCGGGTAGCGCAAGTATCGGTGCCGTTGTAAGTCTCTTCTTCAGTTCCTCAAATGCTGACTGACAATCTTCAGTCCACACAAATTCTTCATTCTTCCTTGTGAGCTTCGTCATCGGCTCAGCAATCTTGGAGAAGTCCTTCACAAACTTTTGGTAGTAGCCGGCTAAGCAAGAAACTTCTGATTTCAGCAACTGAACTTGGGGTAGTCCACTTCTCAATAGTGACTATCTTCTTTGGATCCAGCGAGATTCCTTCTCCTGTGACAACATGGTCCAAAAATTCCACCTTGTCTAAGAAGAATTCACGGATAGCTTACCATAGAACTTCTCCTTCCTTAAAATCCCTAGAACTTTCCTTAGGTGCTATTCATGCTCTTCTTCAGTCTTCGAGTAGATCAGAATGTTATCGATGAAGACAACAACAAACTGATCTTGGTATTCATAGAAAACCTTGTTCATGAGGTTCATGAATACTGCATGAACATTCGTCAGTCCAAACGGCATGACCAAGAATTCAAATTGACCATATTTGGTATTTGAACGCCGTCTTTGGAATATCCTCCTTCCTGATCTTGATCTGACGGTAGCCATATCTGAGGTCTAACTTCATGAATATCTTAGCTCCACTTAGTTGATCAAACAGGTCATCGATCCGAGGCAGAGGGTACTTGTTCTTGATGATGATGTTGTTCAACGCCTGGTAGTCGATGCACATCCGCACTGTTCCATTCTTATTGGGCACGAACAAAACTGGTGCTCCCCAGGACGAGGCTCCATCTCTGATAAATCCCTGGGTCTTTAGTTCATTGATCTAATCCTTCATCTTCTTGGCCTCCTTTGGGTTGACTCTTTAGCATCCTTTAGAAATAGGGGAAGAGCCGGGAACTAGGTTAATAGTGAATTCTACGTCTCGATCTGGGTAATCCGGGAAGACTATCAGGGTAGACGACCATGAATTCTGCTATAATATAATAGAGAGGTCCGGGTTCTTCGATGATGGAGGAGTAGATAACACTCTCCATATCTTTCGGAGCTCGAGAGATTTCAAACTCTGGCTCTCCAGGTGGGCTGAAGACTACACATCCTCTGTGACAATCTATCAGTGCATGCTGCTTACTCAACCAGTCCATCCCTAGGACTACATCATAGTTGGGTAAGGGCATCACAAGCAAGGGTGCTAAGTTATAGGACAGTTACAGGTCTCAATGATGGGTATGGGTCCAAGTATGACCGGTGGTGGACCTCATCGCCAGCAGGGCCGGAACGAGTGGTCTTTCCTTTAGCCATACTCTGGAAGGTTTAAAATACAAAACATAAGCAAGGTAGCCTACCCGTCTATAGCAAACAAAAATATTTACTTATAAGATATATATATCGGTCGTATGTTGTGACAAATTGATGTTCTAGTGTTCTAATTATTTCTAAGTATATTTGCCTAAGTTGTTGATTATTGAGACTGACCTGCATGGGCCACCACTAAAAATATGTCACGACCCGATCCCAAATTGTTGGGTCGAATCGGATCATGCCCAGCCTGCACCGTTATTGAGACGGCGGCAGTAAGCTGTATCCACTTGCAGGTAATCTCAACAATACAATATATTCATTTGTCACAACTTTAATAATTCGAATATTTTAAAACTTTTTATTCAATAATTGAAAGTTCAACTGAAAAATGAAACGTCTACAATCTCCAACTATAAATGAAATAACAACTAGCTAAATGGTTTATCGGCCTCGGGACCGGCATCCCAAGCGAGACTCGGGTAACACCGCAGGACAAAGCGCCGGTCATAGTGGCTATAATAGCTCAGCATCATCAATGTTACCTAAAAATGTTGGGTCTCCAGTCTGGAGGGAGCAAGTACATATTTCATCCACATCTAACAATTCTAAATTAATAATAAATGAAAGATGCAAGATAGTTTAAGAATCAATATATATATTTTTTATATTTAATAGTAAAAAGAGAGACCAACAAGCAAGATGATGTCAATGTCAAAGTCATGTATGATGCAATACTAAGCTAGTGTTTGAGTATATAACGGGACCTGTGACAGGCTGGTGAGGCAATATGTATACTAATGTTTCGGCCAAAATGAATAGTATACTGGTACAGCACAACCCTCATGTGCGGTAGGGGTTAGCTCGATGCAATAAACAATCAATATTGGGCTTTGGTCACAGCCGTTATACTACTCCCCAAGCAATTCCCAATCAATGTGTCAATAAGTCAATGAGTCAATAATCAATCCAGCAATCCGTCAATCGATGTGGAGTCCGAGAGGGATCCACGGTGAATCAGTGTAACTATACTACATGTAACATTTAATTATCAAAATAGAATGAAGACATGGAATAGATATGAAACTTGCCTTGGTTCAATGACTGGATTAGAAGTCGGTACCGGGGAACAAGGTCAAACTCTTCCTCGAAGTCCTATATTTGAGAATCCTGACTTAGCACCAAAGTTGAACCATTCTAGGTGTGCTAGTTATAATCTCTAAAATTTGATCCTAGTCAAGTTTTAGGTTATTTACAAAATCTACCAGAACACGTTTATCGATGTGAGTTATTAATTTACGAAGGAAAAGTTAATTTAATATTTTTTGGAAAAATTCGTATTTTTTGATTATTTGACAAAACTTTGTACTTTTAATATATATAAAAATTAGGTTTTTAATGAGAAAAACGTGAATTTGTTAAATTACAAACTTATAATTTTTTCTAGTTATTTATTGTGAGAAGAATGATATTAATAAATATTTATTTAACATCTTACGCGTTTATGTCAAATCAACAACCAGAAAAGAAATAAAAACTACACTACATTATTACAGGCCACAGAAAATAAAAATAAAAAGATAGGCTTATGCCCTTACAATTATTTACATAAATGAATTAAAATAAGAATGGTAAACTGAACGCCGGGAAGCGGTCCATTCAGCAGGCCGAGGCCCTGTACCAAAAATATGATTGGCCAGTAACTAGTTCTAAATAATAATTAATATTATTAAATATAAAATAAAAGAATGGGTCTCAGACTTGGTCCAAAAATCATGTTTGCAAATAGCTAATGCCTCAACGTCCGGAACAATGTCTATTTCGTTTGTATTTTGCTAAGGGCCCATTGACCGATACGGTCGTCGCCCGAAAGGTATCTAAAACCAACAAAACCAATCGAAAAACTTTTTAATAATTCTTTGCAAAGGCCAGTTTTGAAAATAGTATTTTGAAATCATTTGAGAAAAATTAGGCAGCATCTCCTTTGTAACTGGGATAACCCAATCCTGGGAATATGCCAAATCACAACCAGTAAAATGTCCCAAACTAGGGATCCAAACCAATCCACAAATATTCCAACCTAGAAAATATCACAAAGCTAAAAACAAAACCCAGCACAATATAACCACAGAATCGTTCCGAAACGAAGTTCAAAAAGTACCGAAAAGCCACAGAACCATTCCAAGAATTGTCACAGAACCAAAATAGTATAGTTTCGAAAAAATCCGAATTTAACTCAAACATTCCAAGAAACCACAGAACCTAATCAAAACCAACCAAAACTAATCGCCATACCATAAGTAACCTACTCAAGGCCAAGAATCCAAACCACAGCATCAAGACATTAAAACCAAAAACTACCGTATCATTCCGAAATAGAATTCAAAAATTCTGAAAACACAACAGCAACTATCTAAACCGAATCCCATAACGGGATCGGGGACCGTGTCATCATCGACACTTAAAGGAGGGACACGGGGACACGAGATATACCTCGGGTGCTCGGCTAGAGCTCTCAGATGTATAAATAGGGAAAGAAGGCGAATCCCGCAAACTCGAAACAATCCAGAACACACGGAAAGAGGGATCAGAAACGGGAAACCACGGACAGTGGATCGGGAACGGGGTGAGCGCGAGGAGGTACTGGACCGGGGCACAGCGGCCGGATCGGGGCTTGGAGTCGCGCGCGCGGGTCAGCAGGTAGGGCGCTCGGACGGAGGGGCGCTGGAGGGGTACGTCGGAGCTCGGGGTCGGCCTGGGCTGCTGCGGGTCATCTGGACAGCAGCGGCGGGAGTTGACGCGCAGGGGGCGAGGATCGGTCGACGGGATGGCGCCACACAGGGGGGTCGCCGGAGAAGCTTCGGTTGGCTACGGATTGGGGCTAGGGATTTTGATTTGGGGAAAGGGATGGAGTGAGTGATGGAGAGGGATGAAGATAGGGGTTTTATAGGGAGTATGAGAGGAGTTATGGAAGAAGAGGGGGTGCTCCGTCGGCGGGGAGGCAAGGGGTCGGCCGGTTACGGTTTGAGGAAAAGAAAAGTTTCCAACACACTTGATAGAGAGAGAGAGAGAGAGAGAGAGAGAGAGAGAGAGTTAAATGTTCTGTGAAGGAAAAAGGAAAGGAAATTCTTCCCTTAATGATAAATATGATAATATTTATATAACTTAATGTTTTTGTTCCGAAAACTGAGATCGGTTTCGGAAACGAAATTGAGACGAATTCGGGAGGGTTCGGATCTCGGGTGCGGGTTTGGGATTGGGCCAGACAAACAAAAGTCCAATATTTTAATTTTTAAAAATAGTAATTTTCCTTACCGACTAATAAAATAATAATACTAATAATAATAATAATAATAATAATAATAATAATAACTACTATAATAATACAGGCAATAATAATAATAATAATAAGCTGTATAAAAATAAGAAAACTAAATAATAATATTAACAATAATATTAATAACCTAGTTTAACTAATTATCATCTAATAAATCCACCAGAAAATTCTATAATTTTAATAATAATAAAACCAAATTTTACGGGTTTCACAGTGAGTCAGCGTAGGCAAGCGTGGACGAATCCCTGCTCAATAAATCAGGGGTATGTTATTCCATATACCTGCTAGTTCTTTTTATTTTTAATTATATATGTATTTATTATTTTATGCATTTATTTAAACTATGTATCTCAATTATCACTTGTACACGGGATGTTTTCTTTCGATGAGTTATGATTTTACATTGTTTTAGCATGCGTATTTTGCTCGATTAACTTTAGAAATTTTTGAGGACATAATTTTTCTAAGGATGGGAGAGTTGTGAAACTCGTCTCACAATATCGGTATTTATATGCGGAGACGTATTTTGTAGTATATTTCATAATTTTTTGGTTTTTAGAACGCTTTAAATATTTTCCAAATTATAAAATTTTCTCCTTAACCGGCATATCGACGGTGTACCGGTACCGCCGGTATACCGCCTGGGGGATATTTTCCAATTTATATATTTTGATGAATAGCGTTTATATATTTCATGAATAGTGATGATACATTCTATTATCCATTGGTTTCTTGGTTTTCTTCTAGACGGTCGAGATTAATCATGATCGAGTCACGGATCGTGATCGGACGGTCATGATTAATTCACCCCTTCTATATATATCCCTTAGTTTTCTCTCTTCTCTCTTTTCATTCTCTTCACTCTCTCTTCATTTTTTTCTTCTTTTCTCTCCCCCTTGGGTAGTGCATAGAAGCTGGCCTTGAGGCCTTGGGTGTGGTGTCTAACCCCCTAGGAGGAGGAGTAGAAGCTTAGGCTTGGTTGCTAAAACTTTAGGCAAGTACATCTTGCTCAAAAGTGATATGACAATGCTTTATTTTTAGTTTTCCATAAAAACTAAAGTTTTATTGTTCTATAATATGCTTCTCTAAATTGTTAACATCTTTAGTATATAGTACTTTTGATTTTGATCGATGGTATTGCGTAGATCTCCGTTTCTTGATATGATTTTCGAGTATTTTGAGGTATTCATCTATCAATTTTTAGAATAAGTAAAAACTAATGATTCCATGTTGTAGGAAATTTAATTATATGCAATTTTGAATTTTAAAAATCCGAATTTTGATTTAAAATAAGATTTTTATGGCCGAAACAAGTTTTGCTATATTTTTAAGTTTTGTCGCTGTTATAAAATGGAATTCCGACGATATACCGGTGTATTCCGACGGAATACCGAATTTATACCCCAAAAACTCTTTGTCTGTTGGCCGAAATACCATCGGTATACTATAGTATACCGTCGATATACCGATTTTGGCTGTTTTAGGCTGATTTGAGCTATTTTTGCCCCATTTTGTCCGTTTTTGCTATTTTCTTCGATTGAAATGATATCTCAGTATGCTCTAGTATTGTTGTATAGATTAAAAGTGATTGTACACCGTATATACATAAAATAGGCTTATGTTCATGTATTGTTCTATGGTCCAAATTCTAGATAGTGGCTCGTAGTAGCGCACTCATGTACTGATTTCCTGATTGACTTCTAGATTGAGAAATGAGTACATGTTCTTCCTTGACACCATGGATATAGATAGTTAAATGTTTAATTTATTGCATCTTGGTACTGAACAATTGAGTTTGAGTATTGTTTCGTGTATCACGTAAAGTTAGTACGGGTATGTTCGCAAGTGATAACTTACAAATTACTCGTACATAGCACACATCATCTTAGAAAAATTTTGAGTGTCCACGACTTGAGACTTTGACATGAATATGATAAGATAAATGACTAGTAAAGTCAAGTAGATCATTGTAGGAGGAAATTCGCACTACCAATCCCGAGCTCCAAGGCCCCATGGGGCGTGGCTCAACCCTGCTAGGCAAGGGCTCCAAGACCTACCAATTTTGTGCGTATTAGTACACAATCGAATCATATGTCATGCCGGGTTGCGACACAATCAGTTATATGTTTTCTTTTAAAATTTATGTTATAGTTGTTCATGTTATAAGTTCAATACACGTTTCATCTGCTAGCAGTCTTGTTGGGCAATAGATGCACAAGTTATGTCATGAGCCGTACCCTAGAGAGGGGCAAGAGCACGTAGTTACGTCCAGCCTACGCCGCAGAATCGGCGGTAGAACGCTGTACATAGGGTCTGTAAATACTATGACTAAAACAGATAAATGTACTTGTACAGTATATACACCCCGAATGGAGGTAACATAGCAATACAGTCTCAATCACATATATAAAACTAAGATAGATAGCATGGAAAGGAAATATGATAGATAAAATAGTAAATGAGTCCAAGATCCATAAGTCAGAGCTATACACAAACATCCAGAGTCTCAGAAAATATATATAGTAGATACTACAAACTAAAATGTACTAGCTGGCTCGCAGGCCAGGCAAACCTAACTAAACTATGCTACTCAGGGTGAGCCAAGTCTAGTGGCTCTACCAACAAGCCACGGTCCAAGTCTACTCCGTCAGACTCAACCCCATAGTAGGTCGGGCAATCAGTCTCAGAGTCATCTGTAATATATCAACGGTATCCTGTCAGGAAAATGAGCAAGTACAAACACCAATAGCAGTTTCATATGAATTGAGAAATACTATAAGAGACAGTATAATGATATACAAGACAGATATAGGCAACTTGGGAACTATTTGAAAGTGAGTTATAACCCTTGAACCAAACAAGGACCGGAGTTGTAACCCTTCTTTCAAACAGGACTTAGTCTCAAATCATAGCACAGTATAAATACAGGTAGAGCATGTGAGTAATAGAAACATAGCATGGTGAGAAGTACAGAAAGTAAAGCTGAACTGGAATATAAGATACGCTAATAAATGTAAAAGGTGATTTGAACTATTAGAGCGATATGTGATCGGCTAGGGAGTCAAGAGAGAGTTATCCACTTGGCCCGGCAATTCGTGGTGTCCTCAACGGAGAGTCATGCCGTCTAACCTGGATAACTGGCAATGGGGTATCTGCTACACCCTACGTGAGGTAAGGGTGGTGCTAGCAAAATAGTTACAGGAAGGCTTTGATCACATAACCCCTAATAATTCCTCCATCCCCGAATAGTATCACAGATCCGGACATGGCACGTCATGACACAGGGTTCGAGAGCAGGGGGGCCAGCCCACTTCTAAATCAATGTCTATATAAGTACAGGAACACAGAAATATCACATACCCATATACCATGGAAGTCCAGGAATAACATCTTATGACAGGATCCGACGTATACTAGTCCGTGAACCGTCGTATCGAGAATCATGTAAAACACTACAACTGAATCGGATATAGTAGATATCAAGACAATAAAAACTATCAGTAAATGTACTCGCCTGTGGTCCTGAGCTGATAAGGTGAACAGACGCTCAGAGTAATCACAGACCTAAAATAAGATACTATGAGTCAAACAGGGTTTATACTGAAAAGAAAACTAATTTTAGTCACGAATGCAAGTCTAAGTCAAAACTAGGTCAATCTAGGTCAGACTGAGTTATACTAGGTCATACTAGTTCATACTAGGTCATACTAGGTTACTGGGAGTCGATCCAAGTCAAACTAGGTCAAACAGGGTCAAAGGTTGACTTAAATTGACTTTTGGTCAACTAGTCAACTCTGGTCAACTCTAGTCAACCATGGTCAACTCTAGGTCAAACTAGTCTAATGTTGACCAACTATTGACTTTCAGTCAACTGGTCAACTCTGGTTTGGTTTCAGTCAAATCTAGTCGCTTAAAGACTAAGTTTGACTCTCGGTTGACTTTTGTTGACTTTTGGTCAAAATGGTCAAACGACGTCAAAACTAGTCTATGAGCACTATATTTGATCATTACCAACCAAGGGAATCAAGTTCTAACCCTTTCTTAGACTCTAGACTCCAATACCATATTTCTAGGTAAAACTTATATTACCCTACCAATATCATGTATCTCATTCTCACATCACTCTAGCACTCACATATACAACACTCACTCACACACAACACTCTCACATCTCACTCACCTATAAGCTTTTCTATAGGTTTACACCTAGGCTAACCTATAGGTTATTAGACATATACACACTAGGCTCTCTCACACACACACAAACTCACAAATACACACACACACACATAGCAGAATTTGTGGACTGATATATGAGGCAATGTGGACTAAAATTTGGAATGCTTGGTGGCTGGAAAGAGGGCTGTGGTTGAGTCAATTTGGACTGAATTTTAAGGTGGTTTGGGGACTGATTTGTAGACTTGATGGGGCTTGTTTGGACATCCAATATAGGGGTTAATGGACTAATGTTTTGGTGGTATTTGGACAGCCATATGTTGGCTAATATGGACAACCAACAATGGTGAATTCTGGACTATTTACAGGGTTAATTGGGGACAGCCACTTGGGGTTAACATGAACTGTTAATGTGGACTGAATATGCCAGCATATAGGGGTGTTTAGAGGGTATACATGGGCTGTTTTTGTGGACAATATATAGGCTAACTATGGCTGAATGATAGGGCAAACAAGGACAGTTATGGACAGCAAATAAGGCTATGTTTGGGACTAAATTTGATAGCCAAAATAGGCTTGCTAATGGCTGAAATTGAGTGGTATGAGGGGGTGAAAATCTGGACTGATTTAGGACATGATTTAGAGCAAGGGGGGACAACCTTCATGGTGGTTACATGGGCTGATATAAGGACAGCCAAATAGTGGCCTTGGTGACAGCAAGTAGCTGCTGAATTCAGCTTAGTTTCATGGGTGTTTCCCCCATCCCAACTCCACTCTCTAATTCACCAACACCTACACTCTAACACTCTAGTTCTCCCTTCTAAACTAACAAATAACACAACCAATTTCTCCTTGGCCGAACCCTCTTGCCCCCTTACCAACACAAAATCCCACATACACATACCACTAAATATATATACAAAAACCACACACAAATATGTATATATATATATATATATATATATATATATATATATATATATATAGACACAAAGAGAGATATATAGAACTATATACAAATATGAATTAAAAGAGAATATGATACTCATTGATACCAACCTATACATCACAAATAACATCTCCATATGTATAAAATCTGGGAATAAAGAGACAAAATAGCATTCATACATAACCACAAACAAGTGGTGTGTCCAAAATAGAGATCCTCCCACTTGGACACAACCTACCACCATGGACACACCTATTGGCCTCTAAATGGATCCGAACTGGACAAAATAGAGACACACACATTGGGGGGACATTCCTATGGGCTCGAAATGATTCCTATATGCAAGAATGAGTGAAATAGAGGAGAGATATACCTTCCGGTAGAGAGATTCTAGGAGGAATCTTTCGAACACGATTCCGACACGAAGAGGCCTCTTCTTGGACACAAGCAAGATCCAAAACCTTCTCCAACTTGCAAGCTCCTCCAATGGATTGAAATAGAATGAAATGGAAGAGATTTGATGGAGGAATGATTAGGAATTTGCTCTCAAATCAATTTGGAGAAAAACAAGAGAGAGAAAGAAAGAGGGATAATGTTGAGTGATAGAGCCTATCCACACCAAAGGTGGCCGGCCAAGGGGGACTTTTGTCCTATTAGGAAAAGTCAAGAAAGCCCCTACCTAATCTATTTGCTAATATATTGGAAAGGGTTAAGTCGGGGCTAGTTTGGTCATTCCAACACACTAATCTAATCAAACCCTAACCAAAATAAATTAGCCTAGTCACTAACTAAAATAATTGACATGTGGGCCATGGCTAACTAGTATGTGGGTCCCACTAGAGTCAAAACTATCCCGGATCCTCGATACAAGTCGAATTGAGTTGAAATTTGAACCCGACTCAAATAACCCCAAAATAATACCATAAATAAATAAATAATTCCAAAATAATTTTAAAGTGAAAAATTACCAAAATACTCCTATTCATGAAAACTGGGGGTGTCAAATCTATCCACCTTAAAAAAATTTGTCCTCAAAATTAAAACAAACATACACTGAATCACATTCAAAAACAAAAATTATACCTCAGGGCTCGAAGAGATAAGGGAAACGCTCCCATATGTCGTCCTCTCCCTTCCAGGTAGACTCACCTGGAGAGTGATGCCTCCATGCAACATGAACCAAGGGTATAACCTGGTTCCGGAGCACCTTCTCCCTACGATCCAGAATCTCCACTGGCTGCTTTGGATAGTGAAGAGTAGGCCCCACCTCGATCGCTGAATGGTCCAATACATAGCTGGGGTCCGCCACGTACCATCTCAGCTACGACACATGGAACACGTTGTGTACCCCCTCTAGCGTAGACGGCAAGTCTAGCCGGTAAGCCACTACACCGACCCTCTCAAGGATAGTGAAAGGTTCGATGTAGCGCGGACTAAGCTTCCCGCCTCCGCCAAAGCGAATCATGCCCCGTGTCGGAGAAATCTTCAGGAACACCAAAGCACCAGCCTAGACATAAAACAAACTCACAAACAAGATAAACAAAATCACAATCATCACAAACAGAAACTGAAACTAACCTCGAACTCTAACGGTCTCCGGTGGCTATCGGCCCAATGCTGCTGCCTATCCTGAGCCACCCGAAGTCTGTCTCTAATCAGCCTGACCTTCTCAGCTGCATCCACCACTATCTCCGGTCCAAACAGCACTCTCTCGCCAACATCGTCCCATGACAAAGGAGTACGGCATCTCCGTCCGTATAGAGCCTCGAATGGCGACATCTCTATACTGGCCTGATAGCTGTTGTTGTAATCAAACTCTACCAGTTGATGATGATCCTCCCAAGAACCCCCGAGATCTAGCACACATGTGTGAAGCATATCCTCCAAAGTCTGGATAGTCCTCTCCGATAGCCCGTCTGTCTGGGGGTGATAAGCAGTACTAAACTTGAGCGAGGTGCCCAAGCTAGCCTACAAACTCCTCCAGAAGTGGAAAGTGAAACGGCTATCCCGATCTGAAACTATGCTCACAGGAACCCCATACAATCGCATGATCTGACGAACGTACAGCTCTGCCAACCTCTCCGTAGACATCCCCACCTTGAAAGACAAAAGTGGGCCGATTTGGTCAATCTATCAACTATGACCCAAATTGCGTCTTTCCCTCCTGGAGAACGTGGAAGTTCGGACACAAAGTCCATGGTGATGTGCTCCCACATCCACTCAGGAATGGGTAGTGGCTGTAGATACCCACCAGGCCTCTGTCTCTCAGCCTTCACCTGCTGACAAACCAAACAACGAGATACAAACTGATCCACCTCGCACTTTATGTCGTACCACCAAACGTGCTCCCTCAGATCTCTGTACATCTTGTTGGCATCAGGATACATAAAGTACTGAGAGCGATGTGCCTCCTGAAGAACCTCCTCCCGAAGCTCCCCACTCGGAACGTACAGTCTAGCACCGTGCCGCAGCGACCCATCTTCGAGAATCGAGAAATCGTCGAGCAATCCTGCCCGCACCTGCTCCCTGATGCTCTTTGGGGCAACATCATCATACTTTTTTGATCTGACTCTGTCCATCAACTCAGGCTGAATCTGTAAACCCCATATTTGTACCTCCATGCCTGGAATAGTCACCTCGATTCCCAAACTATCCAGGTCAGCCAAAAGATGACGGTCTGCTGTCAGATACATAGCTACTGGATACCTGCTCAGGCATCTGTAACTACGTTGGCCTTTCCTGGATGGTACTGCAAGGAGATATCGAAATCCTTCATCAGCTCAAGCCAACGTCTCTGCCTCATGTTCAGCTCCTTCTGAGTGAACACATACTTTAAGCTCTTGTGATCAGTAAAGATCTCAACCCGCTCTCCGTACAGATAGTGCTTCCACAATTTTAGGACAAAGATAACAACGGCTAACTCCAGATCGTGAGTCGGGTAGTTCTTCTCATGATGACGTAACTGCCTAGATGCATAGGCAATCACCTTCCCATGCTGCTGAAGTACACAACCTAGACCCCGGCCAGAAGCGTCGCTGTAAATCGAGAAACCACCGATCCCATACTATAATGTCAAGATCGGAGTTGATGTCAACCTCTTCTTCAGCTCATCGAAGGCGGTCTGACACTCCTCAGTCCAGACAAACTCTACATCCTTCCTGGTGAGTCTAGTCATCAGCTTCGCGATCTACTAGAAATCCTGGATGAACTTCTGATAGTAGCCCGCCAATCCCAGAAAGCTCCGAATCTCGGTAACTATACTGGGCGTAGACCAAAACTCTACCGCAGCAATCTTCTTCTGGTCTACTGAGATCCCATTATTGGTCACAACATGACCCAAGAACTCGACCTGGTCCAGAAAAAACTCACACTTCGATAGCTTCCCGTATAACTACTCCTTTTTCAGAGTCTCGAGCACAATCCTCAGATGCTCCTCGTGCTCCTCCGGAGTCTTTGAGTAGACCAGGATGTCGTATATGAAGACCACCATGAACTTGTCAAGATACTGATGGAATACCTTGTTCATCAAGTTCATGAACACAGCTGGAGCGTTGGTCAACCCAAACGGCATCACAGTGAACTCGTACTGGCCGTACCAAGTCCGAAAAGCTATCTTCGAAATGTCTTCCTTCTTCATCTTCAGCTGATGATAGCCGGACCTTAGATCTATCTTTTAAAATACCTTGGCACCGCTCAACTGATCGAACAAGTCATCAATCCTCGGCAATGGGTACTTATTCTTGATAGTAAGGTTGTTGAACGCCCTGTAATCGATACACATATGTGTCATACCATCCTTCTTCGATACAAACAGAACTGGCGCTCTCCAAGGCGATGAACTGGATCTAATGAATCCCTTGTCCTGCAGCTCGTCGACCTGCTTCTTCAGCTCTGCCAACTCGCTGTTGTTGACCCTATAAATATGCTGTAAGATAGGCTCAGCACCTGGCACTAGGTCTATAGAGAACTCAATATCTCTATCTGATGGCATCCCAGGCAACTCTTCGGGAAAAACTTCCATGAAGTCAGCTATCAATGGATGCGGCAATGCCTGTCCCGCTAGTAAAGCTCTGCAGAACCCATCTCCCGGCTCAGCTGCTCCTCTAGCAAACACAATCTCTGGCTCTCCCGACGGCCTAAACAGAATCCTACCTCCTCTAGAGTCTATAGTAGCATGGTGCATGCTCAACCAATCCATTTCGAGTACCATATCATACCTCAGAAGGGGTATTACGAGCAAGCATGCACCCAAATCTCAGTCTCCTACAGTAACTCTCTGCCCCTTGCAGATATTGTTGACCAGGATGATGCCTCCCCCGGTCAATATCTTGCAAGTACTATCCAAAGATTCAGCAATAATATTGTGTCTCAGAGCAAAGGAAACATACACAAAGCTATGAGTGGCACCGGAATCTAATAAGGTAAATACAGGAAATGAATCGAGAAGAACGTGACCTGCCACTACATCGTCTACTGGCTCTGCCTCCTCCTCTGCTGTCAAGGTAAACACACTGCCCGCAGGGGCTCCCCTCTGGTGCTTCACAAAACGCTGCTGCTGCGTCTGAAGTGGACGACCTCTCTGCTAAACTGCTGGTCCTCTGGTCGGCTGCGCTCTGTCCTGGACTCCTCGGGCTCCCCGAATACGGCAGTCCTTCAGCTGGTGATCGGGCGCCCCACAGTATAAGCAGACGCCCAACCTCTTCCTGTAAACCTCTCTAGTGTGTCCTGGCTTCCCGTAGAAGTTACACTATGTAGCCGGCCTCTGACCCTAACCCTGACCCTGGTGCTGCTGGGCACACGCCGGTGCCTGCTGGAACTACAACTGAGGCTGCTGCTGCTGGAACTGCCTCTGATGGAAATATGGGTGCTTCGTCAGCCCTGCACTTGAACTAGCTCCAAGAGCGTCAGTGCCCCTCTTCGGCTTGAGGCTGAAGTCCTCCTCTATAATCTACGTCTCCATAAGGATCTGCTCGAAGGTCGCATCACGTCTCCCAGAGGTGCGAGTGCGCACTGCATGTATAAGGCCCCTCCGAAACTTTCGGACCTTGTACCCCTCATCCTGGACCAAACTAGGTGGAAACCTGCTCAAGCGGAAGAACTCCGCTGCATACTCGTCTACCGACGAGTTCTCCTGCACCAAACTGGCAAACTGCCCCTCCAAAGCTGTCAAGGCTACATCTGGATAGAACTTCTCCTTAAAGAGCTTCCTGAAGTCCTTCTAAGATAAACCCCTCACTGACGTACGTGGATCCGTGCGGTACCAAGTCAGCACCATATCGAAAAACTGGCTCGCTGTAGAAGTCACCCACAGACCTCTCGGGACCTCTGCCAACTCCAGACTCCGCTGGACATCCTCTAGCCAGTCGTCCGCGTATAGGATACCCTCGGTACCCTTGAACTCCCGCGGGTTCATCTTCCTAAAATTGAGGTGCATACAGGGCCTCCCCTAACCCTGCTGCTGTACTGGTGCTCCCCGAACTATAGCCGATACACCCCTCTCTACTGCTGCCATCGCCTGCTGATGGGAGTTCTCCATGGTCCGCCGTAACAACTCTGCCTGTGTGCTCTGAGTCTGCAACATCTGCTGCAGAGGGGCCATCATCCCCTGGGTATCTGCCGATAACTGAGGTGGCGGTAGAAGAATATCAGGGACGACCATGGACGGTCCCACTGCTGGAGGTGGAAGACCTCCTAGAACCGTCTCTACTACTGCTCCCGCCGGAGGGGCATGAACTGAGGTGGCAGCTCCCTCAAGTACAGCTCCCGTAGCCGGAGGTGGAAGTCCTGCCGGATCAGGCCTCTCTGGTACAGCGCTAGAACCCGCTACCTGAGAGCGAGTGATCGTCATCCTGAGAATAGATTGAAACAAGGAATCAATATGGCACATGATAGGAATATCAAAGAAGGACAATTAAATTCAATACAAAAGAATTTGTCATGGTAATCAAAAGATCAGAAATTTTCTAACATGTGATTGAGTAACTCCTATCATACCCTAATCCTACGTCCTAATCGCAGGCTCGTAATTAGTACTCTAAGTCGAGCACTATTACGAGATCGCACTAATTGCGACACAGACCTGCATGGGCCACCACAAAAACGTGTCACGACCCGCACCCTAGAGAGGGGCACGAGGAAGTAGTTACGTCCAGTCTACACCATAGAATCGACGATAGAACGCTGTATATAGGGTCTGTAAATACTATGACTAAAATAGATAAATGTACCTGTATAGTATATACACTCCGAATGGAGGTGACATAGCAATACAGTCTCAATCACATATGTAAAACTAAGGTAGATAGCATGGAAAAGAAATATGATAGATAAAATAGTAAATGAGTCTAAGATCCACAAGTCAGAGCTATACACAAACATCCAGAGTCTCAGAAAATATATATAATAGATACTATAAACTGAAATATACTAGCTGGCTCGCAGGCTAGGCAAACCTAACTAAACTATGCTACTCAGGGTGAGCAAAGTCTAGTGGCTCTACCAACAAGCTACGGTCTAAGTCTACTCCGTCAGACACAACCCTATAGTAGGTCGGGCAATCAGTCTCAGAGTCATTTGTAATATATCAACGGTATCCTGTCAGGAAAATGAGCAAGTACAAACACCAACAACAGTTCCATATGAATTGAGAAATACTATAAGAGACAGTATAATGATATACAAGACAAAGATATAGGCGACTTGGGAACCATTTGAAAGCCGAGTTACAACCCTTGAACCAAACAAGGACCAGAGTTGTAACCCTTCTTTCAAACATGACTTAGTCTCAAATCATGGCACAGTATAAAGACAGGTAGAGCATGTGAGTAATGGAAACATAGCATGGTGATAAGTACAAAAACTAAAGCTAAACTAGAATATAAGATACGCTAATAAATGTAAAAGCTGATTTCTATTAGAGCGATATGTGATCGGCTAGGAAGTCAAGAGAGAGTTATCCACTTGGCCTGGCAATCCGCGGTGTCCTCAACGGAGAGTCATGTCGTCCAACCTAGATAACTGGCAATGGGGTATCTGCTACACCCTACGTGAGGTGAGGGTGGCGCTAGCAAAATAGTTACAGGAAGGCTTTGATCACATAACCTCTAATAATTCCCCCATCCCCGAATAGTATCACAGATCCGGACATGGCACATCATAACACAGGGTTCGAGAGCAGGGGGCCAGCCCACTCCCAAATCAATGTCTAAATAAGTACAGGAACACAAAAATATCACATACCCATATACCATGGAAGTTCAGGAATAACATCTCATGACAGGATCCGACGTATACTAGTCCGTGAACCGTCGTGTCGGGAATCATGTAAAATACTACAACTAGATCGGATATAGTAGATATCAAGACAATAAAAACTATCAGTGAATTTACTCGCATGTGGTCCTGAGCTAATAAGGTGAACAGACGCTCAGAGTAATCACAGACCTAAAATAAGATACTATGAGTCAAACAGGGTTTATACTAAAAATGAAACTAATTTAAGTCACGAATGCAAGTCTAAGTCAAAACTAGGTCAATCTAGGTCAGACTGAGTCATACTAAGTCATACTGGTTCATACTAGGTTATACTAGGTTACTGGGAGTCGATCCAAGTCAAACTAGGTCAAACGGGGTCAAAGGTTGACTTACAGTTGACTTTTGGTCAATTGGTCAACTCTGGTCAACTATGGTCAACTCTAGGTCAACTCTAGGTCAAACTAGTCTAATGTTGACCAGCTGTTGACTTTTAGTCAACTGGTCAACTCTGGTTTGGTTTCGGTCAAATCTAGTCGCTTAAAGACTAAGTTTGACTCTCGGTTGACTTTTGTTGACTTTTGGTCAAAATGGTCAACCGATGTCAAAACTAGTCTATGAGCACTATATTTGATCATTACCAACCAAGGGAATCAAGTTCTAACCCTTTCTTAGACTCCAGACTCCAATACCCTATTTCTAGGTAAAACTTATATTACCCTACCAATATCATGTATCTCATTCTCACCACTCTAGCACTCACATATACCACACTCACTCACACACAAGACTCTCACATCTCACTCACCTATAAGCTTTCCTATAGGTTTACACCTAGGCTAACCTATAGGTTATTAGACAAATACATGCTAGGCTCTCTCACACACACACACAAACTCATAAATACACACACACATAGCTGAATTTATGGACTGATATATGAGTCAATATGGACTAAAATTTGGGATGCTTGGTGGCTGGAAATGGGGCTGTGGTTGAGTCAATTTGGACTGAATTCCAAGATAGTTTGGGGACTGATTTGTAGACTTGATGGGGCTTGTTTGGACAACCAATATAGGGGTTAATGGACTGATGTTTTGGTGGTATTTGGACAGCCATATGTTGGCTAATATGGACAGCCAACAAGGGTGAATTCTGGACTGTTTACAGGGCTAATTGGGGACAGCCACTTGGGGTTAACGTGGACTGTTAATGTAGACTGAATATGCCAGCATATAGGGGTGTTTAGAGGGTGTACATGGGCTATTTTTGTGGACAGTATATAGGCTAACCATGGCTGAATGATAGGGCAAACAAGGACTGTTATGGACAACAAATAAGGCTATGTTTGGAACTGAATTTGACAGCCAAAATAGGCTTGCTAATGGCTGAAATGGAGTGGTATGAGGGGGTGAAAATCTGGACTGATTTAGGACATGATTTAGAGCAAAGGGGACAGCCTTCATGGAGGTTACATGGGCTGATATGAGGACAGCCAAATAGTAGCCTTGGTGACAGCAAGTAGGTGCTAAATTCAGCTTGGTTTCATGGGTGTTTCCCCCATCCCAACTCCACTCTCTAACTCACCAACACCTACACTCTAACACTCTAGTTCTCTCTTCTAAACTAACACACAACACAATCAATTTCTCCTTGGCCGAACCCTCTTGCCCCTATACCAACACAAAATCCCACATACACATACCACTAAATATATATACAAAAACCACACACAAATATGTATAGATATATATAGAGACACAAAGAGAGATATATACAACTATATACAAATATGAATTAAAAGAGAATATGATACTCATTGATACCAACCTATACATCACAAATAACATCTCCATATGTATAAAATCTGAGAATAAAGAGACAAAATAGCATTTATACATAACCACAAACAAGTGGTGTGTCCAAAATAGAGATCCTCCCACTTGGACACAACCCACCACCATGGACACACCTATTGGCCTCTAAATGAATCCGAAATGGACACAATAGAGACACACACGTTGGGGGGACATTCCTATGGGTTCGAAATGATTCCTATATGTAAGAATAAGTGAAATAGAGAAAAGATATACCTTCCGGTAGAGAGATTCTAAGAGGCATCTTTCGGACACGATCTCGACACGAAGAGGCCTCTTCTTGGACACAAGCAAGATCCAAAACCTTTCCCAACTTGCAAGCTCCTCCAATGGATTGAAATAGAATGAAATGAAAGAGATTTGGTGGAGGAATGATTAGGGATTTGCTCTCAAATCAATTTGGGGAAGAACAAGAGAGAGAAAAAAGAGGGATAATGTTGAGTGATAGAGCCTATCCACACCAAAGGTGGCTGGCCAAGGGGGACTTTTGTCCTATTAGGAAAAGTCAAGAAAGCCCCTACCTAATTTATTTGCTAATATATTAGAAAGGGTTAAGTCGGGGCTAGTTTGGTCATTCCAACACACTAATCTAATCAAACCCTAACCAAAATAAATTAGCCTAGTCACTAACTAAAATAATTGACATATGGGCCATGGCTAACTAGTATGTGGGTCCCACTAGAGTCAAAACTACTCCGGGTCCCCGATACAAGTCGGATTGAGTTGAAATTCAAACCCGACTCAAATAATCCCAAAATAATGCCATAAATAAATAAATAATTCCAAAATAAATTTAAAGTGAAAAATTACCAAAATACCCCTATTCATGAAAACTGTGGGTGACAAGTTACAAGTACCCCTGGACATCCGGGTATCTGCAGTCAGGTAGTTGCGAAGATCCTCAACTTGCATACTAGTAATTAGGATTAACCCTAGCTAGTTAATGATAACAAGCCGTAGGCAATGATTGGCCGTGCACTTTTGGTTGTGTGTTACTTTATATGCTCTTTGTGTCGGTGAGTAGCCATAGGCTAAGTTCTGCTTGGGAAAAGATCTACAATCCCGGTCCTTGTTTGGTTTAAGGGTTGTGGCTCCGACTTCGAGTAGTTCCTAAGTCCCTTGTTGCTCATTAGCTTATTCATCTTTATTGCTATATTGTTCAGTATTTCCATTCAGTCATTTATATTCTGGAGATAACTGCATTGGTACCGCACTAGTCTCGACCCACATTTATTTACTTTTGTCATATATTGTTGTGTTGATGTTCGTTTTTGTCGTTCACCTCGAGCTTTCCTTATGGTACTTGCTATTTGGGGTTCTGACCCCACTGGTTTTGCATGGCCAGGTTCTATAGTTTATCTCGAGGATCTGTCGTCTTCTTCTCCGAATGGTTTGCACTCAAAGGACCAATACGGATTAGAGAGTGGATTACTTTTATCTTCCACTTTATCTTGTACGTTTATCTTGTGGTGTATTAGCTAAGGACATGTGTTAGTCCTTGTTTATGAGTTTTGTTCCTCCCGTCTATGGACGACGTAGGTGTATAATCTGGATAGCTGCTAGTTGTACATTTATGTACCTTTTGTATATTCAGTTGATATATGTTTTTATTATGTCAGCTCTTATGATTATGTATGCATTTGTGTTTGGTACGCCTTACCCATCTCATATGTGATTTACTCTTTATTGCTTCTTGTGTTGATTAGATTGAGCTAGGATTTGTTCGACCATAGGAGTCGACAGTGGCTTACAAGAGTCCTCCTATTTGTGTTCTAGACATCCGTGATCGTATATTGGGGTATTGGCGTACTCTGATTGTACAACCCATATTTTTGGATTTTCGAATTATTGGCGAATTATTGGATTTTGTCGCAGCATAGTTAGATTATTGGTATTATTATTATTATTATTATTATTATTATTATTATTATTATTATTAGTCGGTATTCAAAAAATACTATTTCAAATTTAATGGTATCGGATCTTTGATTGCTGACCCATCCCGATTCCGTGCCCGGGGTCCGACCCCAAACCCAACTCGACTTCGAACCCGTCTCGAACTCAAATCCTTTTAAAATCATTTAACTTTGTTTTCTTAAAAAAAATATAATTATTATATAAATATTTATGAAAGAAAAAAAATTAAATCCTGTACTACCCAAACCCTCTTCCACTCCCAGCCACTCATCCAAACCCATTCACAACCTCAACTTATTTATCCATACGTTTACAACATCCCCCTCAAATACTCACCACTAAACACTCACCACCACCATTCCCTCATTGCTTTCTCTTTCCCCATCACCTTAAGACACCAGCACTACCTCTCCTCTCCTCCTCCTCCATCTCTTCCATCTCATCGTTCCTCCGGCCGACTCCCCCGCCGGCCGCCTCCTCGCGGACCCCAGTCGAACCTGCGCCCCGTGCGGCCTCCTGGCCGCCCGCTCGGCCCCTCGTCCGCCTGCGATCGATGCCACCACCGGCGCCCCGCTGCGTGCCTTGCGGCCGTCGTCGTCCGGTCCCCGTGCGGCCCTGCCGACTGGAACCCTTTCCGGAGGACCCCCGCAACTCCGCCTCCCTGGACCCCCGCGGCCCAGATCCGGCCGACCCGTTGTCCGTACGCTCCCCCGGAGACCCGATCCTGCTGTCTCGCGGCCCTCCTCGCTGTCCACACCATCCCTCGTAGATCCGCCCCGTTAGCCCAGACCCGCTTCCGGCCCTCCGCGTCCGGCCCTGTGGCCGCCGTGCCCCGATCCAGCGCCCCCTAGTCGCCCTTGGATCCGCTTCCCGTCGATCTCGGCCGATTTCTCGCTGTCCGTGCGTTTCCCCGTGACCCGTGGCCACCCTCGCGCTTCCCGCGAATAGACAATGACTCTCGCACATTTCCTTCGCTGTTCGCGCACCCCACGACGCTGTCCGTGGCTTTCGCAGCGCATCGTGACGCTGTACGGAGACTCTTGAGTCCGTGATGGCGCATCTCGAGTCCGAGGCCATGCTTGGGACTCCGTCATCGAGCCTCTCGGTAAATTTCTTGATCGTCAGAGTAGTTCGTCCCTCCCGTAGAGTCGATAATGATGCGGTCCCGATCCCGTTTCGGGTATCGGTATTTTGAAATATTGTTACTTTTGGGAGATACGTAGATTATCGGTTACGTCACGGCGTATTTTTTATTTTTGGATATATTGTGCTGTGGTTCGCTTTTGGGTTGGATATTCATTTTTGGGTTGGTAATTAGTGATCCCTGGTTTGGGATATTTATTTGTGTTGCGGATTAGCATCGTCCCAGGATTGGGTTGTCCCAGTTACAGAGGAGGTGCTACCGAAATTTTCGGAAAGGTTTTCAAAATAAAAGTATTTAACTAAATTTAGTAAATTGGTAAATAAAAATCAAATTTTCAAATCCGGTCCTTGGAAATGATTTACAAATTTTTGTTGGCTTTAAAACGTGGATTTTTGTGAGTTGTATCCCCTGTTAGGCGACGACCTCATCGGTCGGATGAGCCTCGGCGAAATGCAAACGCTACAGGGTTTCCTGTACGTTGAGGCGTTAGCCGACAACATGAGATTGCATGACCAAGTCTGAGATGCCCCCTTTTCTATAATTATATTTTTCTTTAGAACTTATTACTGGCCTTTAGTATCTTGGGTGCAGGGCCTCGGCCTTCTGTTTGGACCGCTTTATGGCACTCAGAGCTCGTCTCAACTTTTTAATTTAATTTATTTAATTAGTTGTAAGGGCATAAGCCCAGTTTTTCTTTATTTTCTGTGGCCCTGTAATTGTGTAGTATAAATTTGATACTTTCTTTTCTGGGTTGGTTGTTGGCGTAGCTAGGCGCATAATTAAAATGGGTAATAATTATTTTATATGAAAACTAATAAAGGTTTGTCACATTAAGTTAACGAATCAAGACTTCTGTAAATAATTAATAAGTTCATGTTTTCTCATTTAAAAGAAAATATTGGAGGAATAGTGTAGCGTTTATGACCAATACCCCTTATATTGCATATTGTTATTGTGCGAGCTTACCCTCTTACACACGGGGATAAGCCATATCGCATTGCTAGGATGCTATTGTACAACCCAAGCCGGTCATAGACGTTACCTATTCAAATCACATTGTTTCAAATATTGAATTGCTAAAAATTGCTGAAAAATATTGTTCTAAGAATTTCAACTATTTAAAATTACATCTTTCCATTATTATTTAGAATATCGGATTATGTACTCGTACTTGCTCCCTCCTGACTGGAGACCAATATTTTTAGGTGACATTGAGGATGCTGAGCTATTATACAATAGCTACTATGACCCGATATTGTATCCTGTGGTATTGCCAGAGTCCCCTTGGAGGACTCAGAACCAGAGGCTGATGAGCCGACTGTCTACTAGTGTTTTCCAGTTATCTAGTTTTATTGTATTGGAGTTTGTTAATTTGAATTCAGTACTTTATTTCAGTTCTTTAATTTCCAGTTGTACTTTTGAATTGTTGAATAAAAAGTTTTTAAAATTTTCGTATATTCGAGTTGTGACAAATATATAGATGTTGTTGTGAATACCTGCATATAGAACAGCTTACTGCCGCCGTCTCACAACGGTGCATGCTGGGCATGATCCAGTTCTACCCAATTATTTGGAATCGGGTCGTGACGTATTTTTAGTGGTAGCCCATGCAGGACCAATCAACAACTTAAGTGAACATACCTAGAAACAACTAGAACACTAGAATATTGATTTGTCACAACATAGGACCGAATTACCTATATATAATTAACTATTTTTGCTTGCTTATAGAACGGTAGGTTACTTTGTTTACGCTTGCCCCTAAACTTGCAAGACTATGAAGACAACCAGACCTAAGCCTATCAGTCGGTACTAGGAAGATCTTGTTTTCTATGCATAATACAAGAAAATATGACAAGAGAATCATAGTAGTAGATTGAGCAGCGGAAGACTGCTCGAACCAGACCAGGACAAGAAGAGCTAATGATACCTAGAATTATTGATTAGCACTAGATGATACCCTACCGAAGCATAACATATTACCCTTGATTACACTTTTTTTGGCCAATATCTTTCCCAAAGACATGTCTCCCCTACGATGCAATTTCTGAAAAAATTGTAATCTTAATGAGAATGTATATAAGGTGGTATTTATCAAGGATATATTGGTGATTAAGAATTGGAAGAATAGAATTTTGGAATACCTAGATATTATATATATATATATATATATATATATATATATATATATAATATACATGGTGAACAGAGAGTCTACTATATTCACCATGTTACAATATAGGGCCGAAATTATTTATTTTAAAATATTTTAGCTTGCTTAAAGTTTTATACGTTACCTTGCTTACGTTTATACGTAAACCTTATCTAGATTTGGCCGATTGTATGATGGTATGTTTTACTGCCTATTTTATTTCCTAGATTTTTGGTATATTTTAGTGTCCCATGGCTTTCAGGATTATTTTCTTCCATATCTCTATTAGATTCTAGCATACTTTAGGATCCATACCCTTTCACCGTTTTTGGATTAAGATTGGACTTCTTTTTTTCAATCTCCTTCTTTAGCAAACCTATTTCCAACTTCTCCATTTGTTGATCAAATCTTGCTCCTCTATCTTTATTTGGAATCTAGATCCATTCGCTATTTAGAGTTTCAAATTCTTCTATAGCAAACCTAATAAACTCTTATCTACCCAAAGTATTTCTACGACTAGTGTATCCAACCATTTCTCTTGACCTTATTTCCAATTGACTTTCTCAGAACAGATTTCGAACCGAATTCTTTTGGAACCATAAAGCCCCAAGGTTAATTGTTACCACAGAATTGGTTCAACTTAGCTGGTTCACATATCTCCCAAGGGAACTAATTTTCGAAAAATAATAATAATTCTAATATGGATTCATATTTCTTAAGATATTCCAAGTACCAAAAATATTTTTATTTGTTGACTTCCTCCACTCAACTCGAAACCTTACTCTCCCTAGGTAACTTCTTGATCAATTCAAGGCCCAGGAAGTTTTTAAACTCAATGCTTAAGTATCATGAAGCACGAACGGTCAGAGAATCGATTCCATCCTAATATTGAATTTCCTTTAGTCATTGAAAAACTTTTTGAATTGTTGAATTATCCCTTTGAAATTTCCATGGACAAAGTTAAGAAAATATTCAGTGACCTAATATGGCTTCGCACATATGCGTCGCAACCATCTATTTGAATTATAGAAACTGCGAGTATACTGCAGTCAATTGCGCACTAGCGGGGCATAGACTCTAAATTGAAGTGATTCAGGTATTGATAGGTTTTTTTGGATATTATTGAGACTACGTCCTAAATGCATCAAATTTGTCTCTTATGTTGTTCAGCCAGAAAATGGATAAAGTTGATAGACTACTCGAAAACCTATTACTATTCAAGTTATGGAGCCAAAATTTTACTGCAGTCAGGTGCACTCTTGCGAGGCATGAATTTGAGGCAAAGTAACTTCGAATATATTTGGGTTTTCGAATATTTTTAAGACTATATCCATAATATGATTGTCCTTTCTACACCATCAAATTATTCTGACTGTTGTCCGATTAGAGGATTTGTATTTCTAGCGGCTTTCTATTTTCAGACATCTCTTATCACAGCCAGAGAGGATAGATTTTCTATAAAATTGTACTTAATTTTTCCTAGAACTTATTAGGACCATATCCATCTCTATTGGCTCAATCTCTTTCCTGTTTTAACCTTAGTACGTTGTATATATATTATTTATTTATTTATTCATTTATTTATTTAGTATTTTTTTTAGTTACATATTTTGGAAGCTGTAGATAGTTGTGGTTAGCTTTATATATTAAATAGTTGATATACATCTTATGGATGACCATATGTATTTAGTTGATAGCTATATGCGGGAAAAACATAAATTGTTACTTATCTCATTCCTTGTAAGGGATCCTTGGGATTAATATTAGATAGCTAAATGGTAGAAAAGGTAGAATAATACCTTGAGTAAGCTAGTCTTGAGAGAGTGGTATATCTTAGCTTGTGACTTTTTTGGGTTAAAACCGTTAGTAGTGCTCACTAGTGCCTAAATCTCATTCAAGCAAATGATGTATTTGACGATTTTGAATTTTATACTTAAAGGAAGAGTTATTGAAGATAGAGGAAGACGTAGGTAGAGTTAGCGAGGAAAGTATAGGATTTGGTAATGTTCTCCCGTGGAGGAAGTGAATTTGGATAATATATATAAACATGTGATTATAATAATCAAGTAAAGAAACACTTGAAGAGGATCAACTTTTATGGTTATATGACTAATATACCTAGAAGGGACGGATATAGCCATGGAAGGAATGACACGAGCAATGGAATGATAGGTTCTAGAGAAGGAATAAGCAGAGAGGAATTGAGATAAGACCATTGGCATACAACGATGGATGAAAAATTGATTTAGGTGATTTATGATTCCATATATACATTTAGTTTAAATACCTTGACAGATATCTTAGTTTTTGTAGATACCAAAAGTTTCAGCTTGTTAGAGATTAGTTTTGCATGGTATTAATAAGATAGTTATCTTGTAAGTCTTTTTTCCTGCATATCTTATCTTCTGACCGTTGAAATAGTGAAACGATATTCTTTCTATTTTCTTTGATCATCACTCAGCCCTCAGTGGAAATATCTTACTCGATTACATTCCTATTGTAGTTATATTATTCTAATCATCTATGCTATCCTACCAACATACAACTTTTTATCGTTCCTGAGTCATAAACCCTTGTACCCTATTCCAATTTGATTTGACATTTTGGTCCCTCATCTCAAAAGATTCCATTACTTTTCGACTTCTCCATAAACTGTGGACATTTGTTTCTTTCTTACCTTTTCTGTTTCACGAGACCTCATTTGATTTTTTTCTATCTTATGATCATAATTGTACCTAGATTTTCTCGTACCTAAAATGATTTTTGATCACAACAACAATCCAACCCTATCTCTGATCATATCATGATAATTTTGATCGTGCCGATATTTTATCATTGTACCTAGTGATTAGGCCTAGAATTCGATCGTGCCTGATAATTTAAATTCCATGTTTGATCAAGGTTAAGTGATTTTGATTGTACCCCCGGCCCTTATCTTTGAAATTTTGAGGACGAAATTTTTTAAGGAGGGAAGGTTGCAAAACCCATATTTTTGGATTTTTGAATTATTGGCAAATTATTGGATTTTGTCGCAGCATAATTAGATTATTGGTATTATTATTATTATTATTATTATTATTATTATTATTATTATTATTATTATTAGTCGTTATTCAAAAAATACTATTTCAAATTTATTGGTATTGGATCTTTGATTGTTGACCCGTCCCGATTCCGTGCCCGGGGTCCGACCCCAAACCCAACTCGACTTCGAACCCGTCTCGAACTCAAATCCTTTTAAAATCATTTAACTTTGTTTTCTTAAAAAAATTATTATTATATAAATATTTATGAAAGAAAAAAAAATTAAATCTTGTACTACCCAAACCCTCTTCCACTTCCAGCCACTCATCCAAACCCATTCACAACCTCCTCTTATTTCTCCACACGTTTATAACATCCCCCTTAAATACTCACCACTAAACACTCACCACCACCATTCCCTCATTAATTTCTCTTTCCTCCTTCACCTTAACACACCAGCACTACCTCTCCTCTCCCCCTCCTCCATCTCTCCCATCTCACCGTTCCCCCGGCAGACTCCCCCGCCGGCCGTCTCCTTGCGGACCCCAGCAGAACCCGCGCCCCATGCCGCCTCCCGGCCGCCCGCTCGACCCCACGTCCGTCCGCGGCCGATGCTACCATCGGCGCCCCACTGCGTGCCTTGCGGCCGTCGCCGTCCGGTCCCCGTGCGGCCCTATCGACCGGAACCCTTTCTGGAGGACCCCGAAACTCTGCCTCCCTAGACCCCCGCGGCCCAGATCCGGCGGACTCGTTGTCCGTACGCTCCCCCGGAGACCCGATCATGCTGTCTCGTATCCCTCCTCGCTGTCTGCGCCGTCCCTCGTGGATCCGCCCCGTTGGCCCAGACCCGCTTCTGGCCCTTCGCATCCGGCCTGGTGGCCGTCGTACCCCGGTCCAGCGCCCCCTAGTCGCCCGTCGATCCGCCTTCCGTCGATCTCGGTCGATTTCCCGATGTCCGTACGTTTCCCCGCGACCCACGGCCTCCCTCGCGCTTCCCGCGACTGGCCAACGCCTCTCGCGCGTTCCCTTCGCTGTTCGTGCACCCCACGACACTGTCCTTGGCTTTCGCAGCGTATCGTGATGCTGTCCGGAGACTCTCGAGTCCGTGAAGGCGCATCCCGAGTTCGAGGCCACCCTTCGAACTCCGTCATCGAGCCTCTCGGTAAATTTTTTGATAGTCAGAGTAGTTCGTCCCTCCCGTAGGGGCGGTGATGACGCGGTCCCGATCCCATTTTGGGAATAAGTATTTTAAAATATTGTTGCTTTTGGGTAATACGTAGAATATCAGTTACGTCGCGTCGTATTTTCTATTTTTGGATATATTGTGCTGTGGTTGGCTTTTGGGTTGGATATTCATTTTTGGGTTGGTAATTAGTGATCGCTGGTTTGGGATATTTATTTGTGTTACGGATTACATCGTCCTAAGATTGGGTTGTCCCAGTTACAGAGGAGGTGCTGCCAAAATTTTTGGAAAGGTTTTCAAAATAAAAGTATTTAATTAAATTTAGTAAATTGGTAAATAAAAATCTATTTTTCAAATCTGGTCCTTGAAAACGATTTACAAATTTTTGTTGGCTTTAAAACTTGGATTTTTGTGAGTTGTATCCTCTGTTAGGCGACGACCGCATCGGTCGGATGAGCCTCGACGAAACGCAAACGCTACATGATTTCCTGTACGTTGAGGCGTTAGCCAACAACATGAGATTGCATGACCAAGTCTGAGACGCCTCCTTTTCTATAATTGTATTTTTCTTTAGAACTTGTTACTGGCCTTCAGTATTTTGGGTGCAGGGCCTCGGCCTTCTATTTGGACCGCTTTACGGCACTCAAAGTTCGCCTCAACTTTTTAATTTAATTTATTTAATTTGTTTTAAGGGTATAAGCCCAGTTTGCCTTTATTTTCTGTGGCCTTGTAATTGTGTAGTGTAAATTTGATACTTTCTTTTCTTGGTTGGTAGTTGGCGTAGCTAGGCGCATAATTAAAATGGGTACTAATTATTTTATATGAAAACTAATAAGGATTTGTCATATTAAGTTAACGAATCAAGACTTCTGTAAATAATTAATAAGTTCATATTTTCTCATTTAAAAGAAAAAGCCTAGTTATATATATATTTAAAATACAAAGTTTTACCAAATTAACCGGTAATTGTTATTTTTTCCAATTAATCAGTAACCGACTTATTCAATTAAAATGATAACGAACGTAGTTTGCGACGTTAGACAATTTCCGGTAGATTAATTAATAACTTAAAACCTGACTAGGGTTATTTCTAGATATTGCAACTAGCACACCTAGATATGGTTTCCTCTATGGTTCTAAGTCAGGGTTCTCGGGTTTTGAGGACGTATTTGACTTCCTCCCCGGTACCGACATCCTGTTCTAGTCATTAACAAAGGCAAGTTACGATTATGTTTTCTTGTATTTTATTTAGTAATTGTCATATTGTATGCTTAAACCACATTGCTACACGGAACCCTCTCATAGGGTTCAAATATTGATTGTGGGGATATTGGAGGAATAGTGTAGCATTTATGACCAATACCCCTCATATTGCATATTATTATTTTACGAGCTTACCCCTCTTACACACGGGGATAAGCCGTATCGCATCGCTAGGATGCTATTGTACAACCCAAGCCGGTCATAGACGTTACCTATTCAAATCACATTGTTTCAAATATTGAATTGCTGAAAATTGCTGAAAAATATTATTCAAAGAATTTCAACTGTTTAAAATTGCATCGTTCCATTATTATTTAGAATGTCGGATTATGTACTCGTACTTGCTCCCTCTTGACTGGAGACCAACATTTTTAGGTGACATTGAGGATGAGCTATTATACAATAACTACTATGACCCGGTATTGTATCATGTGGTATTGCCAGAGTCCCCTTGGAGGACGCAGAACCAGCGGCTGATGAGCCGACTGTCTATCTAGCGTTTTTCAGTTATCTAGTTTTATTGTATTGGAGTTTGTTAATTTGAATTCAGTACTTTATTTCAGTTCTTTCATTTCCAGTTGTACTTTTCTATTGTTGAATAAAAAGTTTTAAAAGTTTCCACATATTCGAGTTGTGACAAATGTATAGATGTTGTTATGAATACCTGCATATAGAACATCTTACTGCCACCGTCTCACAACGGTGCAGGCTGGGCATGATCCGGTTTGACCCAATAATTTGGGATCGGGTCGTGATATTGATAATCATAGTTGGCTTTATTTTGCCCCCGCTCTCCAGTAGTCAGGTTCTGGGATGTGACAAATCGGTCCTTCTTTGTTCAAAACAGTCATTCTTGAGTGTTTAATTGTCAATAACTTGATCAAAATATTGATCAAAACTGATCAATAAGGATTTTTTTTTCAATTTTCCTTCGGTTTTCTTTTGATCTCCTTAAGAGAAGAATTAGCAAGAGTATAGAGTGTATCAATACTTTTCTGAATGCAACCTGTGTAGGACCGTTGAGCACCTCTAGAGAGGGGGTGAATAGAGTGTGTGCATGTACAGCAAAAAATACTAACCACTAAAAATTAATAAATTATAAGTTATGACAGAAATAAGAGACAGTAAATTAAATAACAGTAAGAGATAGAAGATCATACTCAGTGAACACTGCGATATATACTGGTTTTCCTCTACGAGGACTAATCCAGTCGCGAGTACTCTTGTCCGCTATTAATCCACTATTTGCAAGCTAAATGAGAGCTTGCCGTCTCTTTACAACACCGTGCTTGGTGACAAGTGCACGACCGACTTCACAACACCATGCTTGGTGACGAGCACACGACCGACTCCGAAAACTAAAAAGTTTTCTGAGTTGTAACCTCTTTACAACTCTGTAAACCAAAGACTCTAAATCGAACAGAATATTTACTGGCTTTGGCTAAGAGTAGTATAGGTGAAATATGAAAGCTTTTAGATCACCAGAAAGACACTTAGAAATAGATAGAGAGAAGAGTAAATGAGTGATTCGAAATGTGAAAATTCTTCTCTATTTATAGTTATTTTTCTGACCGAACTCAGGCAGAATTCAAGCTGAGTTCGGATGCTAAGATCTCGCAAACGAACGTTGGACGCAGATTTGGAGGCAACAAATATTTAAAATTCTCAGACCGAACTCGACCAGTGTTCAATCCGAATTCTGTCTAAGCAGAATAGGATTTTTGGGGTCCAAATTGCATATGGTTTTTACCGCCAAGACTAGCGACTCTACTAGGACCAAATAAATCCATATGAATTAACAGCAAGGGTCTAGAAGTACTTACAGCATTGATGGATTTAAAAAATGACCTAGTTGTCTTATTCTTTTTACCGTCAGCATATACCAAGTCTCTTTTGAATGTGATATCGGAGAGTCCTTTTACCAACTTTTTGGTGCATAGCCGTGAGATAGTATCCATATTGGCATATCCTAGCCTCATGTGTCGTAGCCAACTTTTATCTTGATTTGCAACTAGGCACCTTCCTGCATTGTTAGTCTTTTCTAAAAAGAAAACATAAATGTTGTCTTCCCTAATACCTTCATATACGGGATTACCAGATAACATTTCATATATAGAGCATTTGTCTTTTACAAAGTTGATACCATAACCATTATCTACCAAGTGACTTATGCTCAGTAGGTTATATTTCAACTCCGTAACTAGAGAAACGTCTTTTATTACTGGATAAGGAGATATACCAACAGAGCCATTTCCAATTATATCACCTCTTAAGTTATTTCTGAAGGAAACGTATCCTTCTTTCTTCATCAATAGCGTATCGAACAAAGATGCATCACCAGTCATGTGCCGCGAACATCTGCTATCAAGGATCGATTTACTTCTAGCATGAGATGGTTGAGGGTCCACCTACAAAATAAGTAGATGAATCCTTTGGTACCATTTCTTGAAGGGTCCGTTTTAATTAGTTCTAGGTATCCAAATAAGGGTTTGATTGTCAACAAGTTTTCTTGCTAGACAATACTGTGGTATGTGCCCGTGAGTACCACAGTACATGCAAATAAGTTTTAAAAAAGTGCTATGTTTCTGTGTTGGCATGCATTTGTGTCTTCTTTAAAAACCTGTAAATGAAAGCATAATTATGATTAGCGTATTGCTTGCGTGCTTTCTGTGGTTTAGTCCTCTTAGTTGTATGCTTAGCATTAGGACTAACCTTAGGCTGTGTCACAGGAATGGCCTGTTTGCCTAACTTGATCTCTAATTTTTTAGAGATTGCACAAGACTCCTCATATTTGGCAGTCTTATCAATGAGTCTTTGCTCTATGACTAAGTGTATCTTCTTCTCTATGTCATAAAGCTCTTGTATTTTGACATAGTCTCTTTCTTTCTTTTTGATGGTGAGGATAGCCTCATGATAGCCTACTTTGAGCTTGGCTATTTCATCCGTGTTACCGATAGCAGATGTCTCTTTAATTTATTCATGAATATTAGACAATCTTGCTACTTCGGTTGTGCATGCCTTAACCTCTTTGAAAGATTGCTTGTACTTGTCTAACACATTTTTGTGTTCTTCAAGTAGTTCGCTTAAGGCATTCTCTAATTCATCGAAAGTAAAATCATCATACAGAGGATTAAATGATACCTTATCAAATGCCATAAGACAGACATTAGCTGTGCTGCAGGGTCTGTCATCTTTCTCTGATTCATTGGCAACACTTTCGTGCCAGATGCTTGTGTTTGCATACTTTTGACCTGTTGTAGCTTTCCTGCTTGATCTTGATTTATCATATAGACTGCTTTTCTTTGACAGTGGACAGTCCTTTTTTATTTGCCCTGACTTCTTACATCCAAAGCATATTATTTCTTCTTTATTACTTTCGTGGACATCTTTTTTTTCCGATTTGATCTCTCAAACTATAAGAATTTCTTGAAGTTCCTTACTAGCAGGGCTTGCTCATCACCACTTGATGATTCTGCATCAGAATAATTGTTTATAAATCTTTTGGCTTGTACTTTGAAAGCGATAGATTTTTGCTTGGGGGTTGCTTCTTATAAATCTTGCAACTCTAACTCATGGGTCATTAGCTTGCCCATAAGTGTCTCCATAGTCATTGTGGTGAGATCGTTTCCTTCAATGATTATAGTTGCCTTTGGGTTCCAATTCTTGGTTAGAGTCCGTAGTACCTTTCTGATCTTCTCATGGTTACTGTAATTCTTACCAAGAGGTTACAAAGGATTAGTAATATCTAGGAAACAAGTAAACATCTGTATAATTAACTCGCCAGATTTCTTCTTAAATGATTCATATTCCTGTGTTAGTCTGCTAATTTTGGATTCCTTCACTTGGAAAGTACCTTCATGAGTTACCTCAAGAAGCCTCCAAATATCATGAGACGTAGTACAGGTAGATACATGATTAAACTTCATCTTGTCAATTGCATAGAATAGTACATTGATGGCACGTGCATCTAGACTAGCCTTCTTTTTTTCGTCTATGTATTTATCGTGCGACTTGTCTACAAGTACACCTTCATTCACTACTGGTGCTGGTTTCTTATAACAGTTAATTACTATAGAACAAAGATCAAAGTCAAGAGACTTAAGAAAGAAACTCATTTGTGTTTTCCAATAAGTGTAGTATGTTCCATCAAATAGTGGTGGTCTATTTGTGGATTGCCCTTCACAGTTGAATATTGATTTCATGGCTACCATATATACTTTCTAGAGTGTTATATAAGAATATAACCTGCTCTGATACCAATTATAGGACCGTTGAGCACCTCTAAAGGGGGTGAATAGAGTATGTGCGTGTGCAGCAGAAAATAATCACCACCAAAAATTAACAAATTATAAGTTATGGCAGGAATAAGAGACAGTAAATTAAATAGCAGTAAGAGATAGAAGATCAAACTCAGTGGACACCACGACATATACTAGTTTTCCTCTGAGAGGAATAATCCAGTCGGGAGTACTCTTGTCCACTGTTAATTCACTATTTATAAGCTAAATGAGAGCTTGTCGTCTCTTTACAGTACTATGCTTGGCGACAAGTGAACGACCGACTTCACAACACCGTGCTTGGTGACGAGTGCACGACCAACTCCGAAAACTGAAAAGTTTTCTGACTTGCAACCTCTTTACAACTCTGTAAACCAAAGACTCTAAATTGAACATAATGTTTACTGGCTTTGGCTAAGAGTAGTGTAGGTGAAATGTGATAGCTTTTAGATCACTAGAAAGTCATTTAGAAATAGATAGAGAGGAGTGAATGAGGGCTTAGAAATGTGAAAATTCTTCTCTATTTATAGTATTTTTCCTGACCGAACTCGGGAAGAATACGGACTTAGTTCGGATGCTAAGATCTTGCAAATGAACGTTGGATGCAGATTTGGAGGCAACAGATATTCAAAATTCTAAGATCGAACTCAGACCGAACTCGGTCAGAGTTCTATCCGAATTCTGTCTAAGCAGAATACGATTTTTGGGGACCAAATTGTATATGGTTTTTGGGCTGTTTGGATATATAAAATTTATGGAATTGGGTAGGCTTTTTGGATTTTGTGGACTGAAATAACCTAAGCCAGTAATATCCTGATCGATCTTACATTTATATTTTCTAGACTCAATAAAAGTAAAATACAAAAGAAATATAAACAGACTCGATCTGGATTCCGATACAATTGCTTTTGGATGATAACTTGAATGCTCTTTGTTGATGCATGATATAGACATAGTACGTTCTTTGATATTGATTTCAGCAACCTGTAACTTTAGTAGCAATCGTATATTTTGCGTATTGACTTAAGTTGATTATCAAAATTAGGTACGACCATTTAGGCAATAGGTCAAAAACCTGTTTGGCAAAATGTCTCAACAGGACTTCGAACCATACCCGGACAAGAGGAGACCGTATCTGCTCGCATTTTTATTCCAGATCAAAATTTCTCTTCTCAGGTATAGTCCTATCCCTCTTGATGTTAAAAAGTATTTTATAAATCTTGAATGAGTGTAGTGTTGGATAGGGTCGGGACTTGAGTATTACGAGTTAGCCTATGATAGTCGTAGCTTGTGTCCAGTCGCTCGTGTCCAGGTTTGACGTGTCTAGTGTTGATTCTTGGCCAGCAATATTTGTGTTGGACATTAGCTGTTGTGTGCAGGAGGTTGTTTGGAGCTGAAGTTTGGAGGGAGGCGAAGTAGAGTTTTGAATTAGATATGGTTTGGCGTAGGAGAAGTTTGAGCTCTGTGTATAGTTTGCTGAGTTGGGACTATGTAAAATGCTTCTGGGCTTCATTGTGTATAATTGTCGGGTTTGGTTCTGTATGATTTGGAGAGGCTTGAGCTTTGTATATGTATTATACTAAGTTGAGTTTGAGTATGATTTTAGTCCTGTACTTGCATTTTACATTAATTTATGCTTAAGGTTAGGTTAAGCAAGATTACTAGGCACAATATCAAGTCAGTTATGGGCCAAATAGGTCGGGTTTATTCAAGAGTTATTTGTTTGTGTGAGCCTTAGGGACAATCCTATTTTTGCTTGGGAAAATTATGGTATGGCTTATGTAGTTATTGAGTTTGGTCCCAACATATGGGTTGTTCCTTTGCTTAAGCAATGAGCCAGTTAGGTGTAAAGGGAGAGAAAGAAATAAGTACTGTAGCAGACATGAGAGTTTGGCTTGGGCCTGACTAGTCTAGACCAGAAGAAAAAAAATAGAAATAGGGATGTTAAGCTTGAACTGGTTTTTGTGGGCTGAGTAATGTATTAGTATTTTAATTCCTTGCTACCACTTAAAATGTTACTATTATGAAAACCCCCAAAAATTCTACTAAGGTTGTAAATTTATTTATTTGGTATTTGAAATCTTTCGTACGGCAAGTGCAAATACGTATATGAGTAGTGTATTATTTTCTTCCTTCAAAAAGTTTTATTACAAAATTTTCTCCATAGAGAAATGAGTATATTTTTAATAGCATAAAGTAAATATATTATTTATGCGCGAGTGACATGAAATAGCTTTCATGTCCACTTTGATTTTTACGAAAAAGAATTTTACTTTTTTTTATTGCAAAAATGAAATTTCTAAATTTAAATATTTAGTATGAATTTTCAAAATTAATATTATTCAAATTTTATGAAAAAATATTTTTAAATGTAACTATTATGATTTAAATCAGAATTTGAATTATTGGATAGATTTTAGATAAATTTATATAGTCTTTTATTTTAAAAGAGTTGAGATTATCTAGATTCAGTTTAGAATTGATTTGGAAATTATCGAATTTATTTTAAATTAAATGGTATAATATCTATTGCGTATTTAAACAATTCGAATCCATATCCAACAAAGGGTATCCACCTCCTATATAAGGAGAACCCTCACTGCTTCTTTTTTTCCATGAAGTTTCACAAAGAAATTTCTCCACCCAAAACGTGTTGTGCATCGTGTCTGTACCCACTGTTCTTATTCCATATATATACATATATATTATTTTTCGAGTCGGACACCCCCGCGACACAATCAAATTCCTACCCTAATCCGATTCTAAATTATGTCCCCCGCTCGTGTCCAGCCACCGACAGGAAACTCTGCCACCCCACTGCTCCACCCCCTGTCCACTTTCTCCGACACCACCACGTCGACCCTTCCTTGCCTTCCCGTTCTCGAACAGGACAACAGTCCCACCACCGCCAACTCCACCACTACGTCCACCATGACCTACAATATCACTATACCGTCGACTCCGTAGATCGCCACTATCACCAATCCGACCATCACCGCCACCATCGTCCCCTCGACAACCCGAACCCAGCAGCACCATAACCGCAACCCCGGCCGTCAAGAAACCCCCCATCGTCGACGACATCTTGTCGGATCCCTCTCCCAACACCACAGACCACCGCCACTACTACCAACCCAAAACCCCCAACAAAGAAAGAAAAAGGGGGAAAACCCCAGAACCCTCACCTTCGCCGTGAGATTCGACCGCCCTGAGACTTCATGTGCGTCCGCGTCCACATGCGCTGGACGAGGCACACGGGATCTCTCCGCCGTCGCCGAGTGTCGGCGATCCGTTGTCGCCGCCTGCTGGCGAGACGCCGCAGCCGCGATCGTGCCACCCCAGCGCCTCACCATTTGCCCCAGCGTCGACCAGCCGCTGTGACCGCCCACCTCCGGTCATGCCTTCCTCCTCAGCGCTCCCGGTCGTGACCGTCCGCATTGACTCCACTGCGGTCGTCCGTCTGGAGCCGCGCACCGCTGCCAGAGGCGAATCGTCCCCCTCCGTGCTGTAGTTAAGCACAGGTGGGCTTCCACCGAGCCCCCTCTCCCGAGCTCTCTCTGTGGCTCTTCCTCTCTCTCTCTCGTTTTCTTTAACCTTGATTGTTTATAATTTTTATTTTTATTTTTGTTTTGTGTCCCTTTATTTTCACTCGAAAGTGCACAACTTTATAATTATTTTTATTGTTTTTATTATTATTATTATTATTATTATTATTATTATTATTATTATTAGCAGAAGTAATATCAGTTTTTATAAGTATTATTATCACTATTAGATATTCTTAGGATATTGCATTATTAAATTAATATATATATATCTATTATTTTTAGTAGGCTATATTCTGAAATACTAGGTAGCAGTAGTACAAGTATTTTTAGTGTTATCATGTTCTTAGTATTAAATTATTATTATTATTATTTTAGAAATTTTTAAAAAGTAAAAATACTTTGTCCCATAAAGCGTAGCTTCCAAAAATTAGATAATAATTTTCTAGTATTTTTCATATATTTTTTATTAGTCATATATTGTTTTCCACCTCAAAATTCTTATCTTGAAACACATAGGGTATTTTTCCTAAAAACAAATTTTGATTTTTAACGTATTTTCCTACAACATATATTTGACTAATAAAATGAATTTTTCAAAATTGAATATAAAGTATTTTCAAGTATTTACGTAAACTTATAGAAACATTTTCAAAAATTTAATATATGTATCTATTTCTACAATTTCTTATCGATTATCATCATCAATCACGACTAATCACACATTTTTTTTCTCATGAATTTGGACCCATACACATCGACCCCGGCTACAGGACAACACTGGAACTTTCAGAATATCGCACCACACCAGGCGACAAACCAGGAAAGATACCTTGCCATCTCTGTTTATTTATTTGCTCATTAAACTGCGTGTATTTATTTATTTATTTATTATCTTTTTTGTAAAATAACTTATGCTAAATTGTCATATTTAGATTCTATCTACTGCTTAGTTCTATTTCATACTACTTAATTATTTCTTTATTCTTTAAACCTAGAGTTAAGAGACCACCTGCATTCATTGGCCTTGATACATGTTTGCTACGAATCACGAGTTGTATATAGATCTCGGACGTGTGTACTGAGTGGCCAGCGATACATACTGGACGAGCGTTAGGCTATGACTACTACTAAGATTGCATGATAGAAGACTAGTAGTTATCAGAGTTACAACATTGGGTAGGGAGAATACAATTGGACGTTGACCTCCTCCCTATCTATCGTAGACTCGCTCGCTACTAAGGAACGATAGGTAGATTATATACGGTAGACTCGCTTGATACTGAGGAATGGTATATAGTATTGAGACTTGTTACTAAGGTCCTGCTTATTTTATCTTGACTTGACTTGGAGGTTATACGACCATGCACTATTCTCGATTGTATTACACATAGAGTGTTTAGGTGACCGTTATCCGGTAGGTATAGGTACTTTTAGTTTATGTACTTATGTCTGACCATGACTTGGAATCGTATCTTGTCACGGAGTAGTTGCCACACCTTGTCCTTGTTTGGTTGTAGGTGTGGTTAACTGCTTCGATGATAAGTACTGAACCTTGTTATGGTCCGAATTATTATTGAGCTGCTTTATATTCAGTTTATGGCATGTTGTTTATTGTATCTTGTTACGTCCCTCTGAGGACCTGGTGAATTCTCCAAGTATGTTTTTGTGACTGTCCGCAGATGCTTAGCCAAGGATATGGTTTACCTTCTTGCTTCGAGATGATTGCTTGGATCGTCTTTTGCTTCGCTCGATAAATTTATTTGTTATTTATTTCTTCTATTTTAGTTGGTAGTGGATTTGTCTCCGTCCAACGATTTGTAAATGACAATTCATAAGTTTATTATAAATTCTTCCTTCTTTATTAGTGGATAAGATTAGTGTCGTGGTTTACTGCATTTCACAGCTTACGTATACATGCGAGGAATCTATATACTTCGTATATATATAGCTGGCATGTCTACATACTTAGTCCTAAGTATTTTGGGAGTGGGACGTTACATATTTTTGTGGTGGTCCATGCAGGTCAGTTTTCCGTTTTGGTTATGTTATTATACTGAGCGGGCCTGCACATAGGATTAGAGTCTAGGATCTCATCCACATACTTGATCTCCTTCCCTGACTTCAAATTTTGAAATCTCGTTCGATTTTCTTGATTTGCATCTTGCTTGATTTCTTACTACCATGAATACTTATTTCTTGTGCTTAATTGCGGTTAGGAAGATGACTACACTAGTATATGCTCATTGGGCAAACACATGGCTAGAAGGATTAAATTGACAATTAGTATGCATTGAGGTCCTATCATGAGTTATAAAGACATTTATTACTTTAAGGATCAAAGAACCTTATCTTCCTAAAGGTATGATCTTGTAAGAGGTATTAGTTGATTCCAAGTTAGGTAGTAGCGATTACCGACTATAAAGGGTAGTTAGAATTTTATTTTGACACTACTAAGTGGTATACACAAGAGGATAGTTAGCATCTATATACAATTGAGAAAATAAGTTGATTTGATTTTTGAGTTGATTTGGAAGGTCTTCGAAAATATTTATGAATTTGGGGTTACAGCTATACATATTTTTAGGATATGAAATTTATTTGGGAAAAATTCTAAATTTCTTATGCTTTATTTATTTAGATTATGAGTTTAATGTCTCGACTGTGGAATTTTTTTTTTGATTTTTGAAGATTTTAGAGTAGTTATGACTTGCTCGAAGTTTAGATATACATTTTGAAGGATATAGAATCAATCAGAGGAGTTATTTTAAATGTTCATTTTTTTTTTACGGCTGATAGGATTATTTGAATATTGAGTTTTATTACAACTTTTGGGAAAAGTTATTAATGATATGATGAAAAGTTACTTTTAGATTGATTAAAGGAATTTACATTTTAAGTTATGATTATGTTAGATGACTTAGAATGAATAGAAATTATGGTAGATTATTTTTGAGAATTTTTATTAAGAAAATTTGTGAAAACTCGAGTTCAAGAAGTTAGACTTATAATGATAGACAACCAAGATAGCCCTAATTAGATAGAGTAGTCCACATTAGTGACATATCACCCATGGCCATGATAGTTGTAAATACTCAAGTATAGTTAGTCATCTGCTAAACTATGTGATCATATCTCAATCTTGACTTACTCGACCTTCCCTCAAATCTAGATCTTTTATTCGTGCCCTCTAATCATTTGAAACTTAAGGATGATTAGAATCGTTTCCTTAATCGTACCCCTAACCTAGACGACTATCATACTATCTTTTCTTTAAAATTCATGTCTTTCGAGTCTTTAACCTATTCTATGTTGATCTACTCAATTTCTTAACAATTGTACTTTGTTTGTCTTGATTACTTAACCCTTATCTTTATTTTTCGTGCATTAACTAGCGACCCATAATCCTATATCCCCAACCTTGCCACAACCATTGAACCTAACTGAATTTTTTTCTAATTGTTTTGCCTCCCCTTTGAGAATTTTTGTTCTAGCTTCTCCGTGATTCATATGAACCTTGTTTCCTATATGATTCCCTTATGCGAATATGAAATTGAATCATGACACCCTTCAATTATACATGACTAGATTAATGGTATAGTTGGTTAAGTTGAATATGCGATTACGAGGATATGTTATATGTTAAATTTCGAGGAAGGCACTAATAGATAAAAGATTGAAATTTTTTGTGGTCGTGTTTTTACAATCGAGATTTAAATTTAGATTGATAAACTTGTTTTTCAAGGATTGTTCAAATATTGAGAATGAAAATTTTGAACGCTTAAGGAGTAAATTTTATGTTAATGTATGGATGCAGAATATCTCCTAGGATGATTTTGGAAAATTTGTTTTTGGAAAGCATATAGATGGGTTGGAATAGAAGACTAGAAAATTATTAAATTCAAAAATTTTGGGGACTTATCGAACTCCTATTACGAGATACAGAAATTAATTGCATATTTTTAAGGAATGTAAATAAATATCTCTTGAAATAAAAGAGGCAAATATGTGTGGAATGTAAATTTGAGGAGAGGCAGAAAATTGTGAAGAGTACTATTGCTATAAAGATGTTTATGAAGATATTAAACACAACTCAAATTCTTGAGTTATTGTTCCTAAATTTGAGATCAAAGAAGTTATCAACCATTTTAAGGATTACACACTGTAAAAGCCCTAAATTTCTACTATTTTTTTTTATAAATTTGATACCGATTTTTTTATTTTGTATATTGTACGTTGCGTAGTTGCATTGTATGTCGCGCACAAAATTTTGTTTTTCGTAATTGCTCGACGAGTGCGAATATGTGCGAGCGTACATATTTTTAGAAAAAAAAACATTTTTTTTTCTATTTTTATAGTTTCAAAATAATGTATATAATAATTATTCTAGCTATCGTACTAAAATTTCCAAGTTCATTATTGTATTTATTTTTATACAAAGCCTTACGTTTATAACAGTTATTAATAATAAATAATATTTTTCGTGCATACATATATATTTCATAAATATTTAATAGTTTATTTTGAATAATAATGCAATTTTCAAAATTAAATATTATTATAATTTTAGTGTTCATAAAAATATATTTTAAAACGGTTGATATTTGTTTAAGTTAATTATGATGATTTACAATTTGAATTTATGGATGTAGATTTATCTATATTTAATTTGGATTGGATTTGGAATTTATTTGAATTGCTTTAAAAATTATTTAAATAAATAGATGAATTATCTAAGGGGTTTAAATATTCATAATCCTTATCCAACTGGGAATTCCCACATCCTATAAATAGGCAGGTACTCCTCCATAAATTCCTCGTCTCCACAAATTTCTCCACCCACGTGAGTGCATCGTGTCCATGTTCCCCCACCCAATATCTTATTCCATTACTTATACACATACATTTATTTCTCCATGTCGACAACCCCGACACGACCCCGACACGATATATCAAATTCCTAATCTAAATCGCCGTCGTCCCAACAAAAACTTGTCTCCTCCGTCCCTTTCAACTCCGACTCCCTCCTCGCCGTACCCGACCTCATATTGCAGCACCACCCGCCATCACATCCAGTCACCCGAGCCCATCCACGACAACCGACTACCCCAACCCTGCCATCGTCACCACCACCAGAAATCGACTTCGACGAATCATCCGCCGCCCGCACCTCCCGACTTCCTGACCAGTCTTCCCGTCCTTCGCTCACCACCAACGAGCAACTCACCACCGACCACCTAATTCGACACCACAGCCCCAACCCTGGCCGTCGCAACACTCCCAAACCACCCCGATGTTCCTTCCGACCACCCGCTCCTCGGCGCCCCTATAGGCCAACCACCAGCATCTACCCCTTCGTCAACCACCGTCACCGAACCCAGCAACACCACCTCCGCCGTGGCCATCACCTCCACCATATACCCCCGACCACGGCCACTGGCCGAAAACCCGACCACCACAACCACACTTAAACCCAAATTCTCCAAAAGTAAAACAATACCACCCCTTACCTCCTCTGCGCACGCAAGCGTTCTTCGACCGCCGCGCATACGCTGCCTTCCCCTTCGAGTGGGTGTGCGCCACTGCGCCATCTCCCGGTGCTCAGCGCCCGTCCGCCGACGAGCCCCGCCGCGACCAACCGCCTGGAGACTTCCTCTCTCCTGACCGAACAGCTCCACTACCTCCGTCGCCTCTTCCGGCGCAGCGCCCGCCGACGCGCTCCCACCCGCAGCCGACGGATCCACTGCGCCCAGCCTCCAGCGCCCGGTTCCTCTCTTCCTCTGCCCTCTCTCCCTCTCGATCTCTCCAGGACTCCAGCTCTCTTCCCTTCTTTCCGAGCTCACTCCCTCTTCGTTTTATTTTTTCTCCATAGCTCTCTTTCTCATCATTCTCCACCTACTTCCTTTTGGGCTAATGAAGAGGTGAGAGGACCTCTGTTAGTTTTTAGGAAGGAACAACTCATTTTTTTTTATTATTATTTTTTATGTCATCTTGCTACAGCAGTTGTACTGTTGTAATTAATTATTAATAATAATAATAATATTATTATTATTAATATTATCAATATTACTAGTATTTTTATTATAATCATCATCATTATTATTATTATTATTATTAACAGTATTACTATTGCAGTAATTAAGTGTAGGATTATTAATATTGTTGTTGTTATTAGTTATTATCATACCTATTATGTTTATTATCATTAAAGTTATTATTTTAGGGAATTCTTATGTTATAAATTTTCAATCTATATATAGGGGTTAGAGCTATCTATGTAATTCAAAATTTGGGTATTAACCAAAAATGTATTTTCTTTGTTATTGTTTACAAATAATTTCTTAACAAATAAGATATAGTTTTTCCTACTTAAAATATTTTTTTTTTCTTTTCAACTTAGAATATTTCGCCAAAAAACGATTTTATATATAACTACCGATATACTTTCGGTTAATAGAATGTTTTTCAAAGATTATAAGTATTTTTCTGAAATATCGTTTCTGTCAAAACTCAAATTTTCAAACTTAATGTCTTTAGCCAAAATAGATTTCTTAAGATTTTCTTGACTCTTAAAATATTTTTCATATGTTTTTCTCGACTTATAAAAGAAAACTATTTTTAGTATTAAGATTACTTTTCTAAAAATTATATAATTATTATTCAAATCATTTATTCTTCCGTCCATGACCAGCCCTATTATTTTCGTTTCCTCACCAATTTTGTACTTCCATATGTTCACCCTACCTAATTTGACCCATCTGGACCCAATGCAACTGTCCGTGCCGCCACCCGAGGTCACCTTGCATATTTGTTGCACCAAAGTCGCATTTCGTGCCACATTGATCATTGCAGTACACCAGGCGTCCTACCAGGCAAGATACCTTGTCATTTGCTATTTATTTATTTAGATCATATTTCATACATTATTTATTATTTTCTTTATGCAAAATAAACTGTGATACATGGCATAACCGGTTAGAACATACTGTTCATTTATATTTCCTGCTACGTATTATTTTTCTTACACATTAAACCTAGATTAAAGGGACCACCTTGTGTGTTGCATTCATTGGCCTTGATACGTTGTAACACGAAGTTGTGTGTCGCATATAGAACACGTACATGCGTGACTGGCTGGCCACCGGTGTGTATAAGCCATGCGATAGGATTAACCGCTAATAGAATTGTATGCTAGTTTGACTTAGCGGTTATAGAGGTTTACTGTTGTGGATGCAACATAGTAGGCATTGGGCGGGGAGGACAATTCCTTAGCGTATGGGCTTCGATGCACTTTTCATTTTGTAAACCGTGAGCTCCGCCGGAGACGTGGGTCAGATTACCCATGATTACTGACGGCCACTGGCGTTCTGCGGAACGCTATGCTCTTACGATTGGGCCTCTGGTGTCCCAAGTGGGGACCATGCCGATCCTATTTAGCCAGGGCCCATGCATAAGAAGGATCGTTCTTAACTACATTTCACATAGAATGGATATGCATCTTTATCCGTTAGGTATGAGTACTTTTGGTTTGGGTACTTGTATCTGACCGTGGCTTGGAACAATAACTGTCGCGGATTAGTTTGTCACATCTTGTCCTTGTTTGGTTGTAGGTGTGACTTACTGCTTCGATGAGAAGATATTGAACCTTGTTGGGGCCCGGATACCATATTGGATTCATAGTATGGAAAGATACGTTACCGTGAATTAGTTTACCATCTCCTGTCCTTGTTTGGTTGGGGGGATGGTAAGCTAGTTCAATAGGTGTGTATTGGACCATGTTATAGTTCAATTGACTTATTTATTTGAGCAATATTTATTCAGTTTATATGGCAAGATATTATGTGTCTTGTTACGTCCCTCTGAGGACCTGATTATCTCTCCAGGTGTATGCTCTTGTCTTTCGCAGGTGTTCTAGCTCTAGCCGTGACAACCATGCCGATCCTATTTATCCAGGGCCCATGCGTAAGAATGATTGTTCTTAACTACATTTTACTTAGAATGGATAGGCACCTTTATCCGTTAGGTATGAGTACTTTTGTTTTAGATACTTGTATCTGACCGTGGCTTGGAACAATAACTTGTTGCGGATTATTTCGTCACATCTTGTCCTTATTGGGTTGTAGGTGTGACTTACTGCTTCGATGAGAAGGTATTGAACCTTGTTGGGGTCCGGATACCATATTGGATTTATAGCATGGAAAGATACGTCGCCGTGAATTAGTTTACCATCTTCTGTCCTTGTTTGGTTGGAAGGATGGTAAGTTAGTTCAATAGGTGTGTATTGGACCATGTTATAGTTTAATTGACTTATTTATTTGAGCAATATTTATTCAGTTTATATGGCATGATATTATGTGTCTTGTTACGTCCCTCTGAAGACCTGATTATCTCTCCAGGTGTGTACTCTTGTCTTTCGCAGGTGTTCTAGCTCTAGCCGTGATCATCGCTATTTCTTCGAGGATGATTGTACTTGGATCGTCTTCGCTTCGCTCGCCAAACTCATTTTATTTTCCATATATTTTTTCTTATTTTGTTGGTAGTGGATTTGTCTCCGCCCAACATATTGTATCAAGACAATTCATTATCATTATATGATATCTTTTATTCATTTATTTTATGTGGATGAGATTAGTTATCGTTCTACTGTATTTTACAGCTTATGTTTCCATACGAAGCCTATGTACCTCGTATAAATATAGCTGGCATGTCTACGTTCCTAGTCCTACGTATTTTGGGACTGGGGCGTTACACACACTTTCAAGTTGATGCTAGAATCGATCGAATTGAATATTAATGGGGTGTCATGAAATATCTTCTAAACTATACCCGTGAATTCATTTGTCCTAGTTATCTAAATTTTCGATTATTCAAAATTGATTCCGTTGTATGCCTTTGACTCCACACCGAATAAATTGATCGATTTTTTTCGATAAACTCTTCCTATCTTCTGTACCCTACCTACCTTAGTTATTCCTAAAATTTCGAGGACGAAATTCTTGTAAGTTGGGTAGGATGTAAACCCCTAAAATTCTACTAAGGTTTTAAATTTATTTATTTGGTATTTGAAATGTTTCGTACGGCAAGTGCGAAGACGTATATGAGAAATGTATTATTTTCTTCCTTCAAAAAGTTTTATTACAAATTTTTCTCCATATAGAAATGAGTATATTTTTAATAGCGTAAAGTAAATATATTATTTATACGCGAGTGACATAAAATAACTTTCATGTCTACTTTGATTTTTACGAAAACAAAATTTACTTTTTTATTACAAAAAGGATATTCCTAATATTTAAATATTTAGTATGATTTTTCGAAATTAACAAATTAATATAATTTAAATTTTATGAAAAAATGTTTTTAAATGTAACTATTATGATTTATATCAGAATTTGAATTATTGGATAGATTTTAGATAGTCTTTTATTTTAAAAGAGTTGAGATTATCTAGATTCAGTTTAGAATTGATTCGAAAATTATCGAATTTATTTTAAATTGTTTTAAATTAAATGGTATAATATTTATTGCGGATTTAAACAATCCGAATCCATATCCAACAAAGGGTTTCCACCTCCTATATAAGGAGAACCCTCATTGCTCCTTTTTTTCCATGAAATTTCATAAACAAATTTCTCCACCCAAAACGTGTTGTACATCATGTCTGTACCCACTGTTCTTATTCCATATTTATACATATACATTATTTTTCGTGTCGGACACACCTCCGACACAATCAAATTCCTACCCTAATTCGATTCTAAATCCTGTCCCCCGCTCGTGTCCAGCCACCGACATAAAACTCTACCACCCCACTGCTCCACCCCTTGTCCACTTCCCCCGACACCACTACGTCGTCCCCTCCATGCCTTCCCGTTCTCGACCAGGACAACAGTCCCACCACCGCCAACTCCACCACTACGTCCATCATGACTACGACCAACAACACCAATATCCCGTTGACTTCGTGGATCGCAACCAACACCAATCCGACCATCACCGCCACCATCGTCTCCTCGACAACCCGAACCCAGCAGCACCATAACCGCCAGCCCGGGCGTCAAGAAACCCCTCCATCGCCGATGACATCCCGCCGGATCCCTCTCCCAACACCACTGACCACCGCCACCGCTACCGACCCAAAACCCCCAACAATGAAAAGAAAAGGGGGAACCCCAGAACGCTCACCTCCGCCATGAGATCCGACCGCCCCGAGACTTCACGCGCATCCGCGTCCTTGTGCGCTGGACGAGTCGCACGGGATCTATTCACCGCCTCCGCGTGCCGGTGATCCGTCGTCGCGATCGTGCCTGCTGGCGAGACGCCGCCGTCGCGATCGCGCCACCCCAGCGCCTTACAGCGTACCCCAGCATCGACCAACCGCTGTGACCGCCTACCTCCGGTTATGCCTTCCTCCTCAGCTCTTCCGGCCGTGACCGTCCGCGTCGACTCCACTGCGGTCGTCCGTCTGGAGCCGTGCACCGCTGCCAGAGGCGAACCGGCCCCCTCCGTGCCTGTAGTTGAGCACAGGTGAGCTTCCACCGAACCCCCTCTCCCGATCTCTCTCTGTGACTCTTCTTCTCTCTCTCTCTCTCCTTCTTCTATAACCTTGATTGTTTATACTTTTTATTTTTTTATTTTTGTTTTGTGTCCCTTTGTTTTCACTCGAAAGAGCACAACTTTACAACTATTTATTATTATTATTATTATTATTATTATTATTATTATTAGTAGCAGTATCAGTTTTTATAAGTATTATTATCACTATTAGATATTCTTAGGATATTGCATTATTAAATTAATATATATATTTATTATTTTTAGTAGGCTATATTCTGAAATACAAGGTAGCAGTAGTACAAGTATTTTTAGTGTTACCATATTCTTAGTATTAAATTATTATTACTATTATTTTAGAAAATTTCAAAAAGTAAAAATACTTTGTCCAATAAAGCGTAGCTTCCAAAAATTAGATAATAATTTTCTAGTATTTTTCATATATTTTTCATTAGTCATATATGGCTTTCCACCTCAAAATTCTTATCTTGAAAAACATAGGGTATTTTGCCTAAAAACAAAATTTAATTTTTAAGGAATTTTCCTACAACATATATTTGACTAATAAAATATTTTTTTCTAAATTAAATATAAAGTATTTTCAAGTATTTACGTAAACTTATAGAAATATTTTCAAAAATTAAATATATGTATCTATCTCCACAATTTCTTCTCGATTATCATCATCAATCACGACGGATCACACATTTCTTTTCCTCGCAAATTTGGACCCATACACATTGACCCCGGCTATAGGACAACACTAGAACTTTCAGAATATCGCACCACACCTGGCAAAGAACCAGGAAAGATACCTTGCCATCACTGTTTATTTATTTGCTCATTAAACTGCATATATTTATTTATTTATTATTATCTTTTCTGCAAAATAACTTGTACTAAATTGTCATATTTAGATTCTATCTACTACTTAGTTCTATTTCATACTACTTAATTATTCCTTTGTTCTTTAAACCTAGAGTTAAGAGACCATCTGCATTAATTGGCCTTGACACATGTTTGCCATGAATCACGAGTTGCGTATAGATCTCGGACGTGTGTACTGAGTAGCCAACGGTACATACTAGACGAGTGTTAGGCCATGACTACTACTAAGATTGTATGATAGAAGACTAGTAGTTATCAGAGTTAGAACATTGGGTGGGGAGAATACAATTGGGCGTTGACCTTCTCCCTATCTATCGTAGACTCGCTCGCTACTGAGGAACGATAGGTAGACTATATACTGTAGACTCGCTCGATATTAAGGAATGGTATATAGTATTGAGACTCGCTACTAAGGTCCTGCTTATTTTATTTTGACTTGACTTGGAGGTTATGCGACCATGCACTATTCTCGATTGTTTTACACATAGAGTGGTTAGGTGACCGTTATCCGGTAGGTATAGGTACTTTTGGTTTTTGTACTTATGCTTGACCATGACTTGGAACCGTATCTTATCGCGAAGTAGCTGCCATACCTTGTCCTTATTTTGTTGTAGGTGTGGTTATCTGCTTCGATGATAAGGTACTGAACCTTATTATGGTTCGGATTATTATTAAGCTGCTTTATATTCAGTTTATGGCATGTTATTTATTTTATCTTGTTACGTCCCTCTGAGGACCTGATGAATTCTCCAGGTGTATTTTTGTGACATTTCATAGGTGCCTAGCCAAGGATATGGTTTACCCTCTTGCTTCGAGATGATTGCTTGGATCGCCTTTTGCTTCACTCGATAAATTTATTTGTTATTTATTTTTTCTATTTTAGTTGGTAGTGGATTTGTCTCCGCCCAACGATTTGTAAATGACAATTCATAAGTTTATTATAAATTCTTCCTTCTTTATTAGTGAATGATATTAGTGTCATGGTTTACTGCATTTCACAGCTTATGTATACATATGAGGAATCTATATACTTCGTATGTATATAGCTGGCATATCTACGTACTTAGTCCTAAGTATTTTGGGACTGGGCGTTACATATTATTAAGTTAAACTTGTGGTAGTATTTTATGGCAAATATTTAATGTATTATAAATTATCCTAAAATGTTATTTTACTAAGAGGTGTATCTATCTAACTAATCTAATTTTGTTATGATAGTACGTATATGGTATTTTGCTAATAACTATTTTCTATTAGAGAATATAGATTGATTAAGTAGTAGTTTACACATATAGTTAACTTGTTGATTAGCAACTGATTGTTAGTTATTATATAAATTAACTTATTAGCTGTGTTTAGCTAGTTGTTATCAGTTAGATTTTGATTTATTCCTAATTATGGCTAGGTGGACCTAGAGATTACTGCATTTCCGATATTGATATACCAGAACAAGGCAAGTACTTCTATGATTTTGACTCATTTACTTCATGTCATATTCTTCTTTATATTAGAAACATTGTTACATGACATAGTATTGTACTCTGGTTCATGATCTTTACTTGTATTTGGGGGAGGGGAAATACTACAGATATGTGACCAAAGCCCAACCTAGGATTCATGTTAATACCTTAGGTCACATATCATATACGTGGTATTCTAAGTCGCACCATTACTTGTGCTTATTCATGATCTTTCCCTAGTCGGTCTCATATTCTAGTAGCTATTTCAAATCACATGTCAGGATCTTTTGATACATGTTTCATACTCAGTCCGATAGATTATGTATTTACAGTTTCATGTTCATCCTTTTTTATTGTCTCTTTTCTTGTTCACGGATTGTACTTGTTTTATTATTATAGATTATACTTTGCTTCACTTCTGACTGGATATGTTGCTGGTGAAATTGAGGATTTTGTCCAACCTTTATAGGCCAGATCCCGAAGCCATAACTGAGCAGGATGACACTACTCATGACTTAGGAGCTGTAGGGATTTAGTTTTAGCCTTCCGTTCTTAGATTTGTATAGTAGATTCTTTTAGTTGGATATTTGTATTATGACTGTTACCGGATTTGTCTCCGGTATTATTTCTTTTAAATTTGTAATAATGACTAGTAGTATAGTGATTCTCTGGAACATTTAGATGATGTGATGTTTCATTTTATTTTATCTTATCACTTAGAGTTTTTCTTTGAATTGTACAGCTTACTACGTTGTGTCTTCCAATGTAGGTTGGGCGTGTCTGACTTGTATCCGATTATTCAGGAGCGGATCATGACATATGGATTACCGAATTTGTCTTCGGAGATGGAACATATTTATGTACTTAAAAGTGATAGTGGATGCTATGATCGTGTGTTGGCTTGGTTCTGGTTTGTTTCTTTTCTAGTTTCATGATTGAGCAAAAAATTGATCTTGAGATTAATTGATGACTATCGAGGTTTAGATAGCTAGCTACCGTCGATTCTGTGTTGTAGGCTGGACGCGCTCACAATCCATACCTGAATATGCGGATGCAGGACGTGACACATTTTTATGGTGGCCCATGAAGGTCCATCTAATGGTGCTTAGGACTAGAGTGCCATTGGGAGCCTGCATAATAGGAAATGCTCAATCATGACTTAGGAATTCTCGATTCTAACTATCTGCTTATTCCTTATGATTAGGAGTAGAGTGTTATTAGAATCTCATGCATATATTCCTTATACTAGTTGCTTCCCTAAATATTTCTAAGTGATTTCATCCTAGAATCTCATTATTTTCGTTCTCTTTCCAGAATAGCTAAAGGAAAGAGAATGACTCGAAGACGTAATCTGGATATTACTGGTTTCGGAGGATCATCTTTATCTCATCCCATGACTTCTAAAGGGACCAAGACTCCTTCACCATATTCACCTCCTCCATCTCTTCTAACCCAAGAATCCACCCCGACCAATCATATTCCTGAGGAGACCGATCCTATTCATGTGGAGTTGTCTATGAGTGGGGAGCATATGTTTGAGATTTTTAAAGGAATGATGGAGGCACATAAGATTCAGGCCAAAGCACAGCGGGAACATATAGCTGCGATAAAAGAAGGAATGGAGAATATTCAACTAGCAAACTTAGTAGCAATAGATAAAGTAGCAAGTGAGGGAATTTTTGTACCTAAGGAGGGGACTATTCTAGATTTTAAGAAAATGCGTTCCAGAGAGTTTTGTAGCACTAAAGGGATATTATATGCTGATGAGTGGTTAGAAGACGTAGACAGGATTTTACGAGTTGTACGGCTTCCTGATGATTTGAAGATAGAAGCCGCTGGACTCCAACTTTATGACTTAGCTAGAACTTGCTTTAGGAAGGACCTAAGCTGGCAAATCCTAATATGACTTGGAAGAAGTTTAGAAAGTAATTCAAGAGAAAATTCTTTCTGGCTGTTGCCAAGGAGATACTAGAGAGGCAATTTCAGAATCTAGAGCAAGGTGATATGATAGTTGATGAGTATGCAGCTGAGTTTAGCAGGCTTAGTAAATTTGCTGAGAGCATGGTAAATGATCCTAAAGTTAGGGCTCGAAGGTTTCTTCAGGGCTTAACTAAAGAGATTAGAATCTATGTCATAGATAATGGTGTTATTACCTATGCTGATATAGTATCTACAGCTCAGAGAATAGAAGTTAATTTGGATCTGAAATAGAAGAGAGATTGTGATGAAGGCAAGGATCCCAATTCTGGACTGACAAAGTGCCATCATGGTCAGCAGAAGACTTATGAGGGTCAGGTTCTAATGCAGCAGTTGTTCCAAGAGCCAGCTCCTGTCAGAAGCAGCTTGAGGTTATTTGTAATATTTGCAAGAGATCGGACACAAGTGGAATGAATACAGAGGAAGATTGGGACAATGCGTCCATTGTGGACCATATGACCATAAAGTCAGACACTGTCTATACAGGAGATTCTAGAGTTTGATTCTCATGGTGTGATGGTGGTGGAGGGAGTGTTGATGTGGACTTGGGCCATGGGCCAAAGGCCTTGCTAAGAAAAAAAGAATTATTTTTAACTGACATGTAGGATTTGGACTAGGCTTGGCCCAATGGCAGGAATAAGAATTTCAGTTGGGCTTCAATTGGGATTGTATTAGTAAATATTGGGCCAGAATTAAGGGAGCCTAAGGTTTGGGATGTGTATAGTGGGCTTTTGGGGCTTTCCTTTGGGCCAGTTAATGGGGTGTGTGTAATCACCACTTTTCTAAAATGAGGGTAATTTTGAACTTTTGTAAAATTGATTATTAAATAATAGGATTTAACTCATGTTGATGATTTTTGGTGAATTTAAATTATGTTAGATATTAGTCATGAGCCTAGATATTAGATTAGAAGCTTCCATCACATGACAAGGTTAGGAATATCTAGATATTATGCTAAGGTTAGATATTTAGCGTAGAAATCCTAATTTCCATGGGCCTTTACCTAGAAAGCCTTGATTTCAATCATAGGAATCCCAATTAACAAATTGAACATGCCCTAACCCTAGGGATTATCCCTTGGCCGGCCAAGACATCCCAACCCCCTATTTAAACATCTCCTTAGCTCCCCTTGCCTCTTTTCATTACACCTACAAACCCTAATTTGTGTTCTTCCCCAAATTTACCCCTTTTTTTCCAAATCAACTCCAAATTAAGCCCAATCAATTGCAACACACTTCCCTACTATAGAAGAGGTCATTAATGGATAGCTAGCAAAGATTTGGAACAAGTTGACCATTGGAAGTGGAGGAATTTGACTCTCAAGTGCAATTTCATTGAGATTCCAACTCTTAATAGGTAATGGCCTCTAAACCCATTAATATTCTGATTTCTCTTCATAGATTCATTCATTTAGGGCCCCCAAGCTGTAGGCTAAGTTTGGTAGGAAACTGAATCCATTTAGGGTGCGTATCGGAGGAGTATCGGAGTCGATTTTATTAGGTTTTTTGAGTCGATTTTAAATAATTTACAAAACTAATTACATCTGTTGGTAGCCTATAATGTATAGATCACTAACCTAATTGACTGAGTCAATTTTATTAGGTTTTTTGTGTTGTATTTGGACACGGGGATACAATACGAGGCTGTGTGCACATGCCCAGCTACCCTGTGTCCATATCTGACACAACACGACACGAGACCACACCAAAATTTGTGGACAGGTGGGGCCCATGTCTGATACGATACTCACAAAATCTTATTTAACACAGATTTTCATGTCTGATACGGCTTTGTATCTTTGACACGACACAGTTTGGACACGTTCTACCTAGACACACATGAACCCTGACCCCTACTCGATATACTGACACGACCACTTGGCATTTGGGTGGACACACGAGTCCCTAGACCCCTCGACACACCCCGCACCTTACTGCTCTGATACATGCATTTTGTTGACCCAAATCACAGTCAACCAAATATTAACAAATTGACAATATGATACTTGTCATAATTCAATATGACACATCAAGACAGAACTCAGTGCAAGACGGACGTCGGCTCTCGCCTACAGCGTACTCGATTTTAGAGTCTGTATTATTTTATAGTTATTGAGTCTAGCTAAATGTAAATTGAATAGCACTAGGTATTCTGGGCTTAAACCTTAATCCCAAACAAAACCAAAAGCTCCACCAAGTCAAACTAGCCCACAAAAGCCCATTTGAACATTTTGTCCTTTGGAGACAGAGTTCGTGCTGAACTCTTCCTCCACACATTGTTCGGGCCGAACACTGTCCCCTAAATTACAGGACCCTAATTTTTAGGGTTTGTTGTATGCTAGTTGTCCAACGACCAAAAATTTGAATTCTTGACACAGAATTCTGGCCGAATTCTTTCTATCCCAACTAGTATAAATAGGCCTTGAATTCTCTCATTTTTAATTATCCAATTATCTTCTCTTCTCTTCTCTATAAGCCTCAAACAAGCCTTAACCTTCTCATCTACTAGCCACAAGCTTCCTAAGCCTAAAAGTGCTCAGTGCTATTCAGTTAGGAGTTTGTGCAAGAGTCAAGAAAGTTGCTTGGAAACTTCCAAGCATCGCCATAGCGATCTTTATAAGAAGTTGACGTGCTCTACTGAAGAAAAGGCACGGGGTGTAACTACTATTTCACAAATAGTGGATTTAATCCTGAGCTAGAGTTCTCAGACCTGGACTAGTCCTCCACGAGGGAAACCAAGTTAAAAACGACTGTGTTTGCGTATGCTCTCTTGATCTTTTTATTTTTGCATTTACTACTCTGATTATTTACTGTTGGTGAAAAGAATTTAAATTTTATTTGGATATTTTTGTTATAAACTCTATTCACCCCCCTCTAGAGTTGCCTACCGGTTCTTCAATGTGTATCAGAGCTCTGTTCTCTTAACAAGGACTAACATTCTAGAGCTGATCTATGGCAACCACACAACCTATGTTTTCTAACCATGGTGAGGGACAGTCCACTCATAGGCCACCCCTATTTGATGGAACCAACTACACCTATTGGAAAACTAGGATGAGTTTCTATCTCAAGTCTCTAGACTTCGACCTGTGGACCATTATCACCGATGGTTACAAAAAGCCCGCCAGAATAGTTGTCGAGGGAGATCTTATCGAAAAATCCAACGACAAATATTTTGACAAGGAAAAAAATAGGAGAGTCTACATGCTAGAGCTATTAATGCTCTTTTCTGTGCAATAGACAGGAATAAATTTAACAGGGTCTCGACATGCACTACCTTGCACAAAGTATGGAAGCTTCTGGAAGTGACGCATGAAGGAACCACTCAAGTCAAGGAATCTAAGATCAGTCGTCTTACTCAAGAATACGAGGCGTTCAAGATGAAGCCGAATGAGACGATCACCCAAATGTTCACAAGGTTCCTTGACGTCATCAATCCTCTATCATCTCTTGGCAAACAATACACCAATCATGAGAAGATTCGCAAGTTACTCAGGGGGCTTCCGAAGATCTGGAACCCTAAGGTAACAAATATTATAGAAGGCAATGATCTCACCAAAATGACTATAGAAACTTTGATGGAAAAGCTGATGACCCACGAGCTCGACCTCAAAGATTTCGATGAACCGACTCCAAAAGCAAAAGAGATTACCCTAAAAGCTCATTGTCGAAGGGCTGATCCTGAAGAGACTGACGACGACAATTCAGAAGATGATGATCAAGCTCTTCTAGTCTGCAACTTCATGAAGTTCCTTCATTTCAATCGAAGAAAGAAGGAACAACAAGAAGATGACGAGAAAGAACCAACTTGCTACGACTGCAAAATGATTAGACACGTTCGAAAGGACTGTCCCTTCGCAAAGAAAGGTAATAAATATGAGAAGACCTACAAGAAGCCTTCTTCGAAAAAGTATGCCAACACTAGTATTTGGCACGAGAGCGAAGCCAGTGATTCTGAGGAAGAAGATGACTCTCCTCGAGACACTGCTAATGTCTGTCTAATAACACCAACCGAGAAGGTGACTAGTGAAACTCTTGATGACTTTACATTTGATGAACTTGGCGATGCCTTTAATGATTTACTAAATGATCACAAGAAAGTCATTAGTAAATATAAGCATGCCAAGGAGAAAATCAAAGGCTATGAAATAGAGATTCAAAATCTTTCCTCTTTACTTGATAATGTTAGATACACTCCACCCACGGAAGTCACTGATGAGGTGTCCAAGCTTATGTTAAGCTTACATGATACCGAAACACTTATTGAGAAGCAAACATGTGAGATCTCAGCACTCAACAAAGAGCTTGCTAAAGAAAAGAACAAACACAAGATCTCTATTGCTAAGATTAATGGTCTAAATGCTAAGTGTAATGAACTGAATGCTGTCTCTAAGAAATTAGAGATCAGATTGGGAAAACTGGTTGCTCAACCTCAAACCCAATCACACAGTCACAAAACACACACAAAACACAAGACCACTCATAACAGTAAAATACGTCACCCACATGCAGCATGTAACCATGCTTATATGTACACGTACTCCCATGCAGCACGTAAACCACATGCACGTAGACATCATTCTCAATCTACTCATAACTATTATCCTGCTGCTACACATAGTCACTATCCTGCTAACTATCACCATACTGCACATAGACATAACTATTATCCTGTTGCTACATATAGTCACTATCATGCTGTTCCACACAACTATCACCATACTGCATATAGACATCACTATCAACCTGCTCCTAACACAAATAGGCATGCTACTTGCACATACTGTGAATTACATAGTCATATCTCACCAAATTGTAGAATTAGAAAATTAGTTGATATTAATCTATATGCATGGGTATCGAAGACTAATATTTCAGGACCCACAAGAACTTGGGTACCAAAGGTCACGTCTACTCGTGATGTAGGTGGACCTTCTTTCCTCAACTAAAAGCAAGTAGGTTCTCGATAGTGGATGCTCGCGACATATGACGGAAGACGTAAATCTTTTTACATCACTATCGATGAAGAGGAAAGGGTATGTATCCTTCGGTAACAATTTAAAGGGCTGCATCATAGGTAATGGTAATATTGGTTATCCTCCTTCTTCTGTAATAAAGGATGTCTGCTTAGTGATCGAGTTAAAGCATAACCTGCTCGGCATAAGTCATCTTGCTGATCATGGATATGATATTAACTTTGGACAAAATAAATATTATATTTATGATAGGTCAACAGGAGACATTGCTTTTGAAAGATAAAAGATAATATTTATATTTTCTATCTATCTAGAAATACTAACAGTGCAGGAAGATGCCTCTACGCCCACAAGGATGAGAGACTATTATGGCACCAGCGTCTTGGTCATGCCAATATGGATACTTTATCCAGGATAACGACAAAGAAGCTGGTAAGAGGTCTGCCTGACATCACATTCAAGAAGGACACTGTATGTGCCGAATGTGAACTGAATAAGGCAACCAAATCTTTATTTAAATCCATAAACATTGTAACTACTACTAGACCCTTGCAATTACTACATATGGACTTATTTGGTCCCAGTAGAGTAGCTAGTCTTGGTGGAAAAATCTATGCTTTTGTTATAGTAGATGATTTTTCAAGATTTATTTGGGTTTTCTTCCTCTCAAACAAAAGCAATACTATTTTAGTTTTCAAAATCTTTGCCAAAAAGGTCCAAAACAAAAAAGGCTACATGATTACTCGAATCCAAAGTGATCATGGAGGCGAATTCAAAAATTTTGATTTTGAAAAGTTTTGCGAAACTAATGGTTTTGATCATGAGTTTTCTTGTCCTCGAACTCCTCAACAAAATGGTGTCGTGGAACGAAAGAATAGGACTCTTGGTAATATGGCTAGAGTCATGCTGAATAAGTTTTCACTTCCGAAATATTTTTGGGCAGAAGTTGTCAGTACAGCTTGCCATGTTTTAAATAGGGTGCTTATTCGACCTATTTTGAAGAAAACACCCTACGAGCTTTGGTTTGGTAGGACTCCTAATGTCTCATATTTTAGAGTGTTTGGTTATCGCTGTTTTATCTTAAACACCAAAGACAACTTAAGCAAGTTTGATGCCAAAGCTGACGATGGTATTTTTCTTGGCTATGCTGCCATGAGTAAGGGATATAGAGTGTTCAACATGTTGGCACATCGATTTTGATATATTGTTCACAATAACCCTTGTACGTCTTTAGTTTATACTTTTCACAGGCACTTCCAAAAAGACAAGAATAGAAGAAAGAAATCTCCATACAAATTCCATGAAGCTTATCAAAGACCATGGAGCTCATGCAATTCTTCATTATCAAGATGATGATATATTACAACAAAGAGAAAATGTAAGAGACACTTCCTAAAAGAATATGAAGTAGACGATGCAAAAAGACCCAGCTTGAAGTCTACATAGAAGACTGTTCTTATCCCTGTTTCTTTCCTGAGTCTGTAAATGTCTAGGAATCTATGTACGCACTTTGCTAAGATGACAATTAAGAAAGAAATGGTGAAGTAAAAAGTCATTCAGAGGAGACGAAAGATCCGCCGGATTTTCGGATAAATCCGCCGAATAATCCGATCGCTCACAGCAAGTTAGTGAACAAATGTACGGATAATCCGACGGACATCCGCAGAAATCCGCCGGATAATCCGATCGCTCACAGTAATTAGTGAGTAGAAGTTCGGATAATCCGACGGACATCCATAAAATTCGTCGGATAATCCGATCGCTCACAGCAAGTGTGTGAGCAGAAGTTCGGATAATCCGATGGACATCCGCGTAAATCCTGCGGATAATTCGAACCTCTCACAGCAAGTTAGTGAGCAGTAGTTCGGATCATCCACCGGACTTTCGCTGAAATTTGACGGATAATCCGCTTGACTTATTTGCAACTTTTAAATTCAAATCCAACGGCAGCTGACAGCTGCATTTAATGCATCTAACGGCTCTTTTTATGACCGTTACTGTTGACTGGATAATCCGACAGATTTTTGTTGAAATCCGACGGATAATCCGGTTGATGGCTGAATGCCCTCTATGCTTTGGATTTGTATAAAAGGGGCTTTAGTCACTCCTCTTAAATGCTCTCTTCTAAGCTTTAATTTTTCTCAACCAAAAAGAGCTTCACCATTACTACTCTACTCAATCTTCAATTGTCATCCAACCCAAAAGTGCTAAAGTTTCACAAGAGCTTTATTCTTCGATCTTCAAGTGTTTAGAAGATCAAAGCATCCTTTTCTTTTCCTACTTGAAGTTGGCGAGCCTTCGTAAGAAAACTCGTGTGTTGAAGTTGGCGAGTTCTTCGGATCCAAACTCGTGTTGAAGTTGGCGAGTTCTTCGGATCCAAACTCGTGTGTACTATTTTATTAAATAGTGAATTTAAGCCTGAGAGAGTTCCGGGACTGGATTGCCTCAAGCGAGGATACCAGGATACATCTTATGTTTGATCTTCTTACTCTCTCTTTTTATTTGTCACATATTGCTTCTTGTGATCAAGTAATTTTTTATTTCCCTATTCACCTACCCTCTAGGGTTCTACAATTGGTATCAGAGCTTTGTTCTCTTGATTTGGATTTACACCCTTTGAGTGATCCATGGCCACTAACCCTAGTATCAATACCTTCCACAGTGAGGGACACTCCACAAATAGGCCTCCCCTATTTGATAAAACCAACTATAACTACTGGAAGATTAGGATGAGCATTTATCTGAAGTTCATAGATTTCGATTTATGGGATTACGTAATAAATGGTCTTCCTACTCCTTCCAGAGTTATTGAGGATGTTGCATCTGACACCCATAGGGACATACTTTCTGAAAACACCAAGAAGCTTGCTAGTCGAGATGCCAAGACTATGAACGCTCTTTATTGTGCTCTCGATAGTAGTGAATTCAATAGAATCTCTACTTACAAGACTTCCAATAAGATTTGGAAGTTACTTGAAGTCACACACGAGGGTACATCACAAGTAAAGGAATCCAAGATTAGTAGACTCAAGCAAGAATATGAGTCTTTTAAAATGAAACATGATGAGTCTATTACTTGTATGTTTACTCGTTTTGGTGATATTATTAATCATCTTTCTTCTCTTGGTAAGGAGTATCCTGCTCACGAAAAGATCAAAAAAATCCTTAGAGGATTAACAAAATGATGGAGTCCTAAAGCTACTGCAATCATTGAGGAGAACGAACTGACAGTCATGAACCTTGAGACCCTCATGGGAAAGCTTATGACTCATGAACTCGATATGAAAGATCAAGAGGAATCTTCCATACAAGAGAAGGAAAAGGAGAAGGCCAAAAAGAAGGAGAAGTCTCTTGCTCTCAAAGTTACAAAGTCCTACTCCAAGGATAGCTCCGACGACAACGAGTCAGACGATGATGAAGAAATAGCTCTCACAGCTAAGCACTTTCGAAAATTCTCAAATTCAACAAAGCCAACCGCTTCAGACGGGACAATGAGGAAGATCCGGCGTGCTATCAATGCAGAAGAACCGGACACATCAAGAGGGACTGTCCGATGATAAGAAAAGACTCAAGCAAGTACGAGAAGCCTAGCAAAAGAAGCTCGTCCTCCAGGAAATTCGTTAACACAAGCATTTGGTGTGAGAGCGACGTAAGCGACTCCAACAACGATAAAGAGTGCAAACCCAATGCCAACGTTTGTCTCATGGCAACCAATGAGGTACTTGATGATCTCTCCTTAAATACTCTTACTTATGATGACTTGGAGAAAGCTATCCTTGAATTACATGAAGAGCACAAAGGTGTTAGGAATAAATACAAGAAATCTCTAAAAGCGGTTGATGCTCTTTAACTTGAAGTAGAGAGACTCTCAAGCATCATTGTTGATGTAAAGGAAAAATCTCCTGCTTTTGACACGGATAAAATAGAGTCTTTGCGACTCAAGTTTTAAGAATCTCTTGTCACCATAAAAAAAAGGATGATGAGATTCAATCCATGAGTAAGGCTTATGAATTTGCTATGCATAAGGTTCAAGATGCTAATAGAAGGGAATATGATACTTCTATTAAGTATAATGATCTTCTTACACAGAGTAAGAAACTAGGTAATAAGAACACTACTCACATTCTTGCTCCAAGACACCTCCACACTCATCATAATGCTAGGCATACTTCTTACATGAACACTACACACAAGTCCTTTTTTAACACAAGGAAAGGACTATTTGTTAAGAAAAATACATCGCATCATGCTTTTTATTATCATCATCATAATATTAATGATAGAACTCCTCGCACTAGAGATTCACATATGCATGACACTCACACGTCTTCTTCTAAATCCTCTATGATTTGCAACTACTGTGGCTTGCTTGGACATACGACCAATTATTGTCATACTAGGAAACTAGTTGATAAGAAAGTTTATAAGTGGGTTCCTAAGACTAACACTCAAGGAACCATACGATCATGGGTACCAAAATGTTCATCTTCAACTTATGTTGTAGGTGAAGAGTCCTTCTCATGCTAGATGCAAGTGGATTTTCGATAGCGGTTGTTCACGGCACATGACCGGGGATGCTTCATTATTTACAATGCTATCGATGAAGAAGGAAGGACACGTCTTCTTTGGTAACAATCTTAAAGGTCACATTATAGGAAATGGTAATATCGGTTCTCCTTCTTTTTCTTGTATTAAGAATGTGTGTCTTGTTACTAATCTTAAACACAATCTTTTTAGTATTAGTCATCTTATCGATAATGGTTATGATATCAAATTTGTTAAGCTCAAATGTTTCATTACCGATAGTTCAAGTGGATCTATTGTTTATGAAGGCATTAGAGAAAATAATATCTATATTTTATATCTTGTTGAAGACACTAACAATGACAGGTGCTTAGTTGCTAAGAATGATGAAAGTTGGCTTTGGCACATGAGGCTCGGACACGCTAACATGGATACCATTTCTCGTCTTACTACCAAGAAGCTCGTAAGAGGACTCCCAAGTATCCCGTTCAAAAAGGATATGGTGTGTGAAGAATGCGAGAAGAGTAAGTTGACCAAGTCATCCTTCAAATCTATCAACTCTGTGATTACCTCTAGACCTCTTCAACTTATTTATATGGATCTTCTTGGTCCTAGTAGAGTTGCTAGTCTTGGAGGCAAGCTTTATGCTTTTGTTTTGGTTGATGATTTTTTGAGATTTACTTGGGTTATTTTTCTCGCTTACAAAAGTGATACTTTTTGTGAATTTGTTGCTTTTTGTATACGTGTTCAAAATGAGAAAGGTTTTTCTTTTAACAAGATTAGAAGTGATCATGGAAGAGAATTTGACAATGCCGATTTCAAAAGTGTAATGCCTGTTATTCGTATTACGTATTTGGAATACGTATACATATTTTATCTTGTATTTGCATATCTCCTTGGTTTGGTTTGGCTTGGTCTCCTTGGGGTTGGTTTGGTTCGGCTAGGCTTGGTTGCCTTGGTTCATCAAGAACCAAGGGTGAACCCCCTACCTACCACCACCACTACCATTTATTAGCCCCTCTTCATTCTCTCTCTTCATTAACCACTTCTTCTTCTTCTTCCATTTACTTCTTCACCTACCAGAGAGAGGGAGAGAGAGGTCTAGGCAAGTGCAACTTGCTTCATGGAGGAACTCAAATTTTATTGCTTTATTCTCTTCTTTTCAGCATTCTAACTTACTTTAGAACTTGGCATTTTCACTTTCCATGGCTAGATTCTTGTAGATATATATTTATATTATTTTTGGATTTCTAGAGTTTTGATCTACTTAATCTTGTTATTTCCGAGTTTTGATGGTTCCATGTTGTAGAGAATTTCGTTCTACCCCATTTTGACCTATGGAAGTTCGAATTTTGGCTCCGAATGATAGAGTTATGCAGCTTGAAAGCCATGGCTTATGGTGTACTTCTTCTCGGAAATTTGGAGAAGAAGCACAGTTCCGAGCCGCATGGTAGCACTTGACCGCATGAACATTCATGCGGCAAGTCAGTTCCAACCGCATGCACTATTAACTGGACTTGACCGCATGACAAGTTCATGCGACAAGTATTTAGTCTAGCCGTATGAGACTCTTGTACTTCTAGCCGCATGGGGCCCTTCTTTCCGAACCGCATATGCACCCCTTGCACCCAGCCGCATAGGCATTTCTTCCCGCTATCGCATGGGACTCCGTCCATCCCGAGCCGCATGAACTCCAACAATCGTGAGCCGCATAGACCGCAGTCTCCCAGCCGCATGGGTTTGCTTCCCTTGACCGCATAGTCATTGCTTCCCGCAGCCGCATAGGTTGCTCCTCCCCGACCGCATATATCGGATTGGTCAGCCAGCCGCATAGGATCCATTCCCCCGCCAGCCGCATAGGCTTGGTTTCCCGCCAGCTGTATGGATTCATATCTTCCCAGCCGCATGGGGTGCTCTTGCTGAGCCGTATATGCCCCTTCCTTACCACTGGTCGCATACGACTGATACCCTTCAGCCGCCTGAATCCATTATCCTCAGTCGCATGAATTTATCTCCCTGAGCCGTATGGACTTCCTGTGCCTTGTCTTGTTATATTATTATTATTATTATTATTATTATTATTATTATTATTATTATTATATATTTTACGCCCGTTTTATATCCTTAGGCCTTTTGTCATGAACTTGATAAATCACGAATTTACTTGATATGTTTGGACATGATAATTGATACCTGAGCATGACACGACAGTGACCCGTAGTGGTGCACTCCTGACAAGTAAACATGGCCTGACCTGATAGTGGCCCGTCGTGGCGCACTCCCGACAAGAACTCTTGACATGATTACCTGACATGATATATCTGATAAGCTGTTGCGACGGCTACCTGACATGATATGACCTGTATAAATAACCTGGACACCATGGGCGATTGTGCTTATACAAATAATCCAGTCCTGTCTTGCATCATGTCTAGGAGGGAACTCCTAAGTACCACGGTCAGGAGTACCTACTGAAATGGACTAAGGCTAATAACTAGATTAATACATTAGTCATGAAGAGATCTTCCAACTACAGGCAATCCCGTTACCTGGGCATGCCTTGGGATCTGTAGCCTGCCGTCGAGTAGGGCACATTTCCAGCACACTGTCATGTGTTGCACCCTTCAAGCTACCTAAGGGTACTTTCGTTTCCTGGACGATATACCCACCTGAATTCAACTCTAATTCTTTTAACCCGGGTAACCTGGATGGACTGCAGGGCTTGTGGCTGTGGAGTAATCTCACTGCATCTTGCTAGTAATTAGGCCTGTGATAACCCTAGTTAGTTAAAGTATCAAGCCGTAATTCTTGCTTGGTCATGAAATGAGAGGATGGAGTCTAACCTGTCTAGTCTTGCCCTGATCCTGATTACTGCATGACCAGAATGCTTGTATTTATTTTACCGATAAATGGTGAGAATTCCAAGTTCTGTTCAGACGAAGGGTTACAACCCCGGTCCTTGTTTGGTTTAAGGGTTATAACCTGGTTATCTGACTAGCTCCATGGTTATCTCGTCGTATATCATCCTGATATATATTTTTTTAATTCCTGTTCTTACTTATTTATACTCTTGTGCTGATTGCTGGTTTTAGTTCCTAAGTGAAGCTTCCTTTGTGGCATTTGCTCTTTCTGGGGTCTGACCCAGCTGGTTTTGTGTGGCCAGATTTCGTAGCAGCTCCAGAGGATCTACCGACCTTCCAGCCAGATGGTGGCCACTAGACGGAACCCTGGCAACGAGTGGGTTATTTTTGGCTCTTCCACTCTATTATAAAAATATTCTTTTGAGGCGTTTAGCCGACGAGCACCTGTATAGCTCGATTGCATTTACTTACTGTCTGTCTACGGGCTGTAACATGATTAACAGATCCTAGGGTTGATCATGTATGACTAAACTTTTGCTAGTCCTAATATTTTGTAACGACTAGCTTCATGATCAGCTGAATATGTAATATTTGGGACGCCTTATTATTGTATATTTAATGATCATACATCTTGTAACATTTACTTACTTACTTGTGATTGAGATAATAGGCTTGTTCATGACCTTAAGAGACTGCTGGCTTGTAGATAAACCGTCATGTATCTAGACAGCCGTGACCGTATAGCGAGATGGATCCCATTTCATATACGTAGCTGGCTATGTCTGCCCCCGCTCTCCAGTATTCTGGTTCTGGGGCGTGACATGGTTTAAGTGGTGGCCCATGCAGGTCTTGTAAATCAAGATATGTGAGGGTTTACCGGATAGATGTCTCAATCAGTATTCGCCCTTGATCTCTGCTCGTATCATCTAAATCCCTGGATTCTTGTCCTGATCATATGCTTGTATCGTTGATCTGTCTTGGTCCTTCCTTATTGTTCCCTATGTCGTCTTCTTCAGCGGCATTTGTTCGTGGTCCTACCGATCAGCAAGGCGGAGCACCTCCCATGGACCAGCAACAACCCGGAGATCAAGCCCAGCATTCCGGAGTAGCCTCCAGAGTCGTGCCTTCTGGCGGGGAGCCACCAGTTCAGCCAATTCAGCCTGCCGAGCCTGATGATGGCACTTTGGTAGGTCTCGTTAGGACCTTGATAGCTTTCCAAGATCGTTGTGGAGATGCCTTGCACCAGGAAGTGACGGATGCTCTAACCAGAGGAGGTCATCAGGGTAACAGCGCGACCAACAGCTTCAAGCGCTTACACCCTCCTTTCTTTGACGGTAGTGAAGATGCTATCGTAGCGGATGCTTGGCTTCAGGATACTGAGGTAATTCTCGAAGCAGCCAGGACTCCAGAGAACGAGAAAGTGGCCATGGTGCGCCTGCAGTTATTAGATCTTGCCTGCAGTTGGTAGACGGGGCAGGCCGTTCGATTAGTGACACCCATTGCCTGGGCAGTATTCAGAGAGAGATTCCAGACCAAGTATTTTGATGCTGTAGCTTGGTACGATCTACAGACGAGGTTCACCAATCTGAAGCAGATGGACAGGACGGTCGATGGATATGCGGCCGAGTTTTCGAGGCTCAGTCAGTTTGCTCCCACTTTGGTGGCAACCGAGTATGATCGAGCCCAGCGGTTCCAGCAGGGACTTCACCTGGAGATTTTGTTAGCAGTCGAGCAGTTTGAGCATCAGACTTTTGATGCAGTCTTGAGAGCAGCTAGGAGGCATGAGTATACCTCCTAGAGGATTATGGATAAGGCCGGAGGTCGGAAGAGATCCCACGGTCAGATGAATCAGTCTTCAGCCCCAGCCCCGGCAGCCAGGGCTTTGACTATTGGAGTTCCGAGGCGGGCGGCCTCAGTGACGTCGGTTCAACATTCCACCCCGACGTACCCTCAGCAGCAGAAGCAGAAGTAGTCTTCCGCAGTGGGATGTTCTCATTGTGGAAAGCCAGGCCATGTAGTGGCAGAATGTCGCAGGGCACAAGGATTGTGTCTGGCTTGTGGAGCACCAGACCATAGGGTTGGGTCCTGCCCGAATAGGGGTGGCTCATCATCGTCCAACCTTTCTAGCTCTTCGGTGAGAGGACCAGCTTTGGTCCAGCAGCAGCAGTATCTATTGCCGAGGCCCTTGCCGCCTCAGTCTCAAGTATTCCAGCAGCAGAACCCCCAGCAGTATGTTCAAGCCCAGGCCCAGAGTCAGAGTAGGCAGCGAGGATTTCAGCAGAGGGGACCAGCACCCCGAGGGCATGGTCATGCTATGGTGATGACCGCAGAGGAGGGATTAGCACCAGAAGAGGTAGTGGCAGGTACTATTCTCGTTAACTCCTTTCCAGCTTCAGCTTTATTTGATTCTGGTGCATCGCATTCTTTTATGTCTGCACGATTCGCGACACGGATAGGATTGGAGCCCGAGTCATTATTAGTAAGGCTCAATATACTTACTGGTAACAGACTTGTGGGAGTAGATAGAGTGTTTTTCTCGTGTCGGATCGTAGTTAGCGGTAGAGAGTTCCCCGCTAGATTGATAGAGTTTCCGATGGTCGATTATGATGTGGTCTTAAAGATGGATTGGTTGAGGAACCAGTATGCAAGAATAGACTGCCATATTGGTAGGGTTGTTTTTAGCATTCCAGGCGAGCTGGAGTTTTCCTTTTCCCGAGGCACAGTTGAGCCTTCTCCTCCAATATTACGAATGGCAGTAGCAGCAGTTCAGTTGCCCAAGATAGTCGATGAGTTCCCAGATGTTTTCCCATAGGAGCTTCCAGGTATGTCGCCAGAGCGGGAGATCGAGTTCACCATAGACTTGATTCCCGGGACAGCCCCAGTATTAGAGAGAGTCTACAGGATGGCGCCTTTAGAGTTGGAGATCTTGTACAAGATGATTGAAGAACTTCGAGCCAAGGGATTCATTCGTGCTAGTGGATCGCCTTGGGGAGCCCCGATGCTTCTTGTGAAAAAGAAGGATGGTACGTCCAGGTTATGTGTTGATTATCGTACCTTGAACTCAGTGACAATTAAGAACAGATATCCTCTCCCGAGGATAGATGACTTGTTTGATCAGCTCAAAGGGGCAACAGTATTCTCGAAGATCGACTTGCGCTCAGGATATCATCAGATCAGAGTCAGAGAGCAGGACATCCCGAAGACAGCTTTTAGATCGAGGTATGGGCATTGGCAGTTCCTAGTGATGCCATTTGGAGCGACTAATGCGCCGACGGTATTCATGGATCTCATGAATCGCATCTTCATGCCCTACTTGGATTAGTTCGTGATAGTATTTTTGGATGACATCCTGGTCTATAGCAAGAGTGAAGCGGAGCATGAGCAGCATCTCCGTGTGGTTCTTCAGATTCTCAGAGAGCACCAGTTGTATGCCAAGTTCAGTAAATACGAGTTCTGGCTCTATCGCATTTCATACTTAGGTCACATCATCACCAGAGGAGGAGTAGAAGTGGATCCCCAGAAGATTGTGGCCCTTGAGTCATGGCCGGTGCCCAGCACAGTTACAGAGGTCCGTAGTTTCCTTGGATTGGCCGGTTACTACCGGCAATTTGTTTCAAATTTTGCTCGGATTTCAGCGCCATTGACCCAGTTGACCTGCAAGGATGTGCAGTTTGCTTGGACAGCAGAATGTCAGGATTCATTCGAGAAGTTGAAGCGAGGCTTGATGACGGCTCCCATTCTCGTGCTTCCAGATGGAACCGGAGGATTCTCAGTATATTGTGATGCTTCAGGCAGAGGTTTAGGATGTGTTCTGATGCAGCATGGGAAGATAATAGCTTATGCGTCATGACAAGTTCGTGATCATGAGAAGAATTACCCAACCCATCACTTGGAGCTGACAGCAGTAGTGTTTGCACTTAAGTTATGGAGGCACTATTTGTATGGAGATAGGGTAGAGATTTTTACCGACCACAAGAGCCTGAAGTATGTTTTCACTCAGAAGGATCTTAACATGCGTCAGAGGAGGTGGCTGGAGCTGCTTGTGGATTATGATATCAACTTGCAGTATCATCCCGAGAAGGCCAACGTAGTTGCAGATGCATTGAGTAGGAGAGCCGGAGTTTATTTCCTAACAGTGCAACCAGAGCTGTTAGCAGATCTTCAGAAGATGGGTATTGAAGTTGTTCTCCCTTCCAGTGTAGCATTGATGGCCAGCATGTAAGTTCAGTCCACCATAGTTGAGAGGATCCGGATGGTGCAGTCAACAGATTCCAAGCTTCAGCGACTCAGAGCAGAGTGTGAGGCAGGCCGGCGACCAGAGTTATGCATTCATGAAGACGGTACACTTAGGCATGGTAAGCGTCTTTGTGTACCCTGCGGAGATATCAGACAGAAAATTATGTCAGAGGCTCACAGTTCTCAGTATTCCATTCATCCGGGCGGTACGAAGATGTACCGCGATATCCGTCAGCACTTTTGGTGGAATGGCATAAAGCGGGAGATAGCTCGGTTTGTCTTTCGGTGTTTGGTTTACCAACAAATTAAAGCTGAACATCAGAGGCCGGCTGGACTTCTTCAGCCCTTGCCAATCCCAGAATAAAAATGGGAACATGTGACCATGGATTTTGTGACTGGATTGTCTAGATCTCCAGCTGGTCGAGATGCTATTTGGTTATAGTTGATCGGCTCACGAAGGTAGCTCACTTTCTCCCGTTCAGAGTTGGTCAGTCGTCGGCTCAGTTAGCAGAGATGTACCTCAGGTAGATTGTCAGGCTGTACGGAGTGCCAGTAAGTATCACCTCGGACCGAGATTCAAGATTTATGTCACACTTTTAGCGTAGCTTGTAAGAGAGTTTGGAAACTCGCCTCCAGTTCAGTTCAGCATATCATCCGCAGACAGATGGCCTGTCAGAGCGCACAATCCAGACTCTTGAAGACATGTTGCAATCTTGTACACTTGACTTCGGTAGTTCGTGGGAAGATCACTTACACCTGGTGGAATTCTCGTACAACAACAGTTTCCAAGCCAGTATCCAGATGGCACCGTTCGAGGTACTATATGGTAGGAAGTGCAGATCCCCGCTAGCATAGAATGATGTCGGAGAGAGGCAGATGCTCGGTCCAGAAATGATTGCTCAGACAGTCGAAGTGGTCAGAAGAGTCCGGGATCATCTTCGAGTTGCCCAAGATCGCCAGCGCTATTGGGCCAATTCTCATCGGCGCCTTCTCGAGTTTTCTGTCGATGACCATGTATACCTGAGGATTTCGCCTAACCGTGGTGTCATTCATTTCGGCGTACGGGGAAAGCTTAGTCCTAGGTATATAGGACCATTTGACATTCTGGAGCGAGTAGGAGATGTATCCTATCGTCTCGCTCTTCCGCCGTCGCTAAGCGAGGTGAGTGACGTGTTCCATATATCCCAATTACGACGGTATATCTCGGACCCGAGCCACATCCTAGATCATTCGGAATTGGTTGTTGGTACCAACCTTTCGTATGAGGAGAGGCCCGTGTCTATATTGGACCGGAGATAGAAGATCCTTAAGAACAAGACTATCAAATTAGTCCGAGTTGCTTGGGGTCATCACTCTTTGGGTGAGTCAACGTGGGAGCGTGAGGATGATACCCGATCGCGATATCCCGACTTGTTTGACTCGTGAGGTATAATATCTTCCTTATGCCTCATGCCTTCGATTCCTTGCTTGCATGATTGATTGCTTGATTGATTGTCTAGTATGGCTTGCTTGTTATTAGTATAGCTGGTCATTGCCCCTCTAGCCTCTTGATTAAATTCCGAGGACAAAATTCTTTTAAGGTGGGTAGAGTTGTAATGCCTGTTGTTCGTATTACGTATTTGGAATACGTATATGTATTTTATCTTGTATTTGCATATCTTCTTGGTTTGGTTTGGCTTGGTCTCCTTGCGGTTGGTTTGGTTCGGCTAGGCTTGGTTGCCTTGGTTCATCAAGAACCAAGGGGTGAACCCCCTACCTACCACCACCACTACCATTTATTAGCCCCTCTTCATTCTCCCTCTTTATTAACCACTTCTTCTTCTTCCATTTACTTCGTCACCTACCAGAGAGAGGAAGAGAGAGGTCTAGGCAAGTGCAACTTGCTTCATGGAGGAACTCAAATTTTATTGCTTTATTCTCCTCTTTTCAGCATTCTAACTTACTTTATAACTTGGCATTTTTACTTTCTATGGCTAGATTCTTGTAGATCTATATTTATATTATTTTTGGATTTCTTGAGTTTTGATCTACTTAATCTTGTTATTTCCGAGTTTTGATGGTTCCATGTTGTAGAGAATTTCGTTCTACCCCATTTTGACCTATGAAAGTTCGGATTTGGGCTCCGAATGATAGAGTTATGCAGCTTGGAAGCCATGGCTTATGGTGTACTTCTTCTCGAAAATTTGGAGAAGAAGCACAGTCCCGAGCCGCATGGTAGCACTTGACCGTATGAACATTCATGCGGCAAGTCAGTTCCAACCGCATGCACTATTAACTGGACTTGACCGCATGACAAGTTCATGCGACAAGTATTTAGTCTAGCCGCATGAGACTCTTGTACTTCTAGCCGCATGGGGCCCTTCTTCCCGAACTGCATATGCACCCCTTGCTCCCAGCCGCATAGGCATTTCTTCCCGCTGTCGCATGGGACTCCGTCCATCCCGAGCCGCATGAACTCCAACACTCGTGAGCCGCATAGACCGCAGTCTCCCAGCCGCATGGGTTTGCTTCCCTTGACCGCATAGTCATTGCTCCCCGCAGCCGCATAGGTTGCTCCTCCCCGGCCGCATATATCGGATTGGTCAGCCAGCCGCATAGGATCCATTCCCCCGCCAGCCGCATAGGCTTGGTTTCCCGCCAGCTGCATGGATTCATATCTTCCCAGCCGCATGGGGTGCTCTTGCTGAGCCGTATATGCCCCTTCCTTACCACTGGTCGCATACGACTGATACCCTTCAGCCGCCTGAATCCATTATCCTCAGTCGCATGAATTTATCTCCCTGAGCCGTATGGACTTCCTGTGCCTTGTCTTGTTATATTATTATTATTATTATTATTATTATTATTATGATTATTATTATTATATATTTTACGCCCGTTTTATATCCTTAGGCCTTTTGTCATGAACTTGATAAATCACGAATTTACTTGATATGTTTGGACATGATAATTGATACCTGAGCATGACACGACAGTGACCCGTAGTGGTGCACTCCTGACAAGTAAACATGGCCTGACCTGATAGTGGCCCGTCGTGGCGTACTCCCGACAAGAACTCTTGACATGATTACCTGACATGATATATCTGATAAGCTGTTGCGACGGCTACCTGACATGACATGACCTGTATAAATAACCTGGATACCATGGACGATTGTGCTTGTACAAATAATCCAGTCCTGTCTTGCATCATGTCTAGAAGGGGACTCCTGAGTACCACGGTCAGGAGTACCTACTGAAATGGACTAAGGCTAATAACTAGATTAATACATTAGTCATGAAGAGATCTCCCAACTACAGGCAATCCCGTTACCTGGGCACGCCTTGGGATCTGTAGCCTGCCGTCGAGTAGGGCACATTTCCAGCACACTGTCATGTGTTGCACCCTTCAAGCTACCTAAGGGTACATTCGTTTCCTGGACGATGTACCCACCTGAATTCAACTCTAATTCTTTTAACCCAGGTAACCTGGATGGACTGCAGGGCTTGTGGCTGTGGAGTAATCTCTCTGCATCTTGCTAGTAATTAGGCCTGTGATAACCCTAGTTAGTTAAAGTATCAAGCCGTAATTCTTGCTTGGTCATGAAATGAGTGGATGGAGTCTAACCTGTCTACCCTGATCCTGGTTACTGCATGACCAGAATGCTTGTATTTATTTTACCGATAAATGGTGAGAATTCCAAGTTCTGTTCAGACGAAGGGTTACAACCCCGGTCCTTGTTTGGTTTACGCGTTGTAACCTGGTTATCTGACTAGCTCCATGGTTATCTCGTCGTATATCATCCTGATGTATTTTTTTAATTCCTGTTCTTACTTATTTATACTCTTGTGCTGATTGCTGGTTTTAGTTCCTAAGTGAAGCTTCCTTTGTGGCACTTGCTCTTTCTGGGGTCTGACCCAGCTGGTTTTGTGTGGCCAGATTTTGGAGCAGCTCCAGATGATTTACCGACATTCCAGCCAGATGGTGGCCACTAGACGGAACCCTGGCAACGAGTGGGTTATTTTTGGCTCTCCCACTCTATTGTAAAAATATTCTTTTGAGACGTTTAGCCGACGAGCACCTGTTTAGCTCGATTGCATTTACTTACTATCTGCCGACGGGCTGTAACATGATTAACAGATCCTAGGGTTGATCATGTATGACTAAACTTTTGCTAGTCCTAACATTTTATAACGACTAGCTTCATGATCAGCTGAATATGCAATATTTGGGACGCCTTATTATTGTATATTTAATGATCATACATCTTATAACATTTACTTACTTACTTGTGATTGAGACAATAGGCTTGTTCATGACCTTAAGAGACTGCGGGCTTGTAGATAAACCCTCATGTATCTAGACAGCCGTGACCGTATAGCGAGATGGATTCCATTTCATATACGTAGCTGGCTATGTCTGCCCTCACTCTCCAGTATTCTGGTTCTGGGGCGTGACAAAAAGTTTCTGTGAAAAGAATGGTTTTGGACATGATTTTGCTTGTCCACGAACTCCTCAACAAAATGGTATTGTGGAGAGAAAGAATAGAACCCTTGGCGATATGGCCCGGGTTATGTTAAACCAATTTAAGCTTCCCTAATATTTTTGGGCTGAAGCCGTTAACATGGCATGTCATGTTATAAATAGGGTCTTGTTTAGACATATTTCTAAAAAGACTCCTTATGAGCTTTGGTTTGACAAAATTCTCTCTATTGAATATTTTAAAGTTTTTGGATGTAATTGCTTTATTTGAATACCAAGGATAACCTAGGCAAGTTTGAAGAAAAAGCCTATGAAGGAATATTCCTTGGATACTCTACTCATAGTAAAGGTTTTCGTATTTTTAATAAAAGAAGTCTTGTTGTTGAAGAGTCAATCAATGTCTCTTTTAATGAACTTAACTCTTCTACATTTTTCTCTTCCGATGATATTGATGACATCTCGTTTGGGTTGGAGAAATCCTCTATTGGAGATCGTCCTTCTTCATCTAACAATGAAGTTGTGACTCCTCCAACAAAAAAATCTCCACCACTCGAGCCTCCTCAAAAAGATCTCCCAAAAGAATGGAGATTTGTCACCAGTCATCCTAAGGAGCTTATCATTGGGGATCCTTCTTCCAATGTAAGCACCAGATCCTCCATTCGTGATCTTTGTGCAAACGTGGCTTTTATCTCTCAAATAGAGCCTAAAAATATTAATGATGCTTTTCATGATGAATTTTGGATGATAGCGATGCAAGAAGAGCTAAATCAATTTGAGCGAAACAAGGTTTGGGAACTTGTCCCAAAACCTAGCAATCACCCCATTATTGGAACTAAATGGGTGTTTCAAAATAAACTTAATGAAGATGGGTTAGTGACTCGTAACAAAGCCCGATTGGTTGCTCAAGGCTATAACTAAGAGGAAGGCATTGACTACGACGAAACCTATGCTCCGGTTGCTCGTCTTGAATCCATTCGTATGCTATGTGATTTTGCTTGCTTTAATGATTTTAAACTCTTTCAAATGGATGTTAAGAGCGCTTTTCTAAATGGTAGTATTAAAGAGGAAGTTTATGTAAACAACCTCCTGACTTTGAAGATTTTCAATTTTCTAATCACGTGTTCAAACTCCACAAAGCCCTTTATGGCCTCAAACAAGCTCCCCATGCTTGGTATGAGCGCCTTAGCTCCTTTTTTGTTTCACACAATTTTTTCTAAGGGCAAAGTCGACACAACACTTTTTATCAAATCTCATAATGGCACTCTTTTATTGGTTCAAATTTATGTCGATGACATTATTTTTGGTTCTACTAACAATACACTTTGTGTAGAGTTTGCTAAAGTAATGCAGAAAGAATTTGAAATGAGCATGTTGGGTGAACTATCATTCTTTTTGGGCTTACAAATCAAACAAGGACCCAAAGGGACCTTCATCAATCAAGCAAAATATGCAAAGGATCTTCTCAAGCGTTTCGAACTTGACTCATCAAAATCAATGAGGACTCCTATGGCAACAACGACAAAGCTTGACAATGATGAAGATGGCACATCCATCGACATTCGTAAGTATCGAGGTATGATTAGTAGTTTACTTTATCTAACTGCTAGCCGTCCCGACATTATGTTTAGTGTATGTCTTTGTGCTAGATATCAAGCTAATCCCAAAGAATCTCACCTATGTACCGTAAAACGTATTTTTCGGTATCTCAAAGGCACCATTAACATGGGACTATGGTACCCAAAATCCTTATCCTTTGAGCTTCGCGGCTTCTCGGATGCGAATTTTGCCGGATGCAAACTTGACCGAAAAAGCACTAGCGGCACATGTCACTTTTTGGGTAAATCCTTGGTATCATGGTTTAGCAAGAAACAAAACTCCGTCGCTCTTTCTACCATCGAAGCTGAATACATAGCGGCAGGGTGTTGTTGTGCACAAATTCTTTGGATGACATAGACACTAGTAGATTATGGTATTTCTTCTCAATGCATCCCTATCAAATGTGATAATACTAGCTCCATTAATCTCACAAAAAATCTGATTTGTCACTCTCGCACCAAACACATAGAATTTATTGACACCAATCATCAACTTGCTGATATTTTTACCAAACCGCTTTCTGAAGGTCGATTCACTTTTATTTGTCGTGAAATCGGTCTCCTCGATATCTCAAATTAAAGTTTTTCTGTCTTTAACAAATTTTTCGAAGGATTTCCGCATAAATCTGCCGGATTATCTGTTTATTTCCAGCAGCTTCCTGAGGAACAAGTTCGGATAATCTGCCGGATTACCGCGGTAATCCGCCGGATAATCCACATTTATTATTTTTCGTAAATTTCGACCGTGAACGGCTACCTCAATTATGGGATGTGACCCACCACCTACCCGCATTAAATTAGAACTTATCATCATCCGGATTTTCCGTCAAAATTCTGGTATAATCCGATAGATTTTTTGTTTTCGCTGCACAGACACAGAAACCGAAGCGTCGGGTGCCTCTCTATCCGTTCCCCTTTTCTCTCTATCTGTTCCCCTTCCTCTCTATCCGTTCCCAACCATCATAACTCCTCATTACACCTCTCCACCCATTATAAACCCAATCCCCCTCTCCTTCCTTCTTTCAAACCCTTTCATTCACTCTCTCTTCATCCATGGCTTCTCACTCCAAGCATCCACGATATGACGGAAGCTCCTCCTCTGCTCAGCCTCCTTCCCTTGTACTCTTCGTTCCTCCACCAACTCAAGGCTATAATCCTCTCATTTTTAAGTCGGCTTTCTATTCCTGAGAATGGTTCTCCTTCTATCACAAGGCTCCCGTATGCGCCGGGAAACCCATCTCTTGGATCAACTTCAAAAACCATCGTGAGTACTTTCGCTTCTTCCGTATCGATGCACTCCTCGAGCACCAAGTTGACTACTATCCGTATGCCATCCGAATGTTCTACTGTGACCTTGTTCCCGCCAAGGAAGGTCCTGAGTTCGAACTAAGGTTGGTGGCGTCAAGATTACCGTCATCGCTGCATCCTTGGCTAGCATCCTTGGTCTTGATGAGCGGAAGGTATATCGTTTCCTTTCGAGCACCATAGACCATATTTCTTTCTCTCCTGACATGTCTTATGCGGAGTTCCTCTTCAACATCTGCGGTGGCTCTCTTGTTCAATGCCCGGATGACAAGGATCTTAGTCCTTTCTTCTATGACATGCATCGCATCCTCTGCCACACTCTGACCCCAAAATCTGGAAACATGGATAATATGACTGCTGAAGAACTGATCTGCATGTACTATCTGGTCGCCAGACAACCCTTCTCGCTGGCAAAATCCATCATCTGCACCATGATGCTCATCAGGGAATCTCCTCATCTTTTTCTCCTTTTTGGCATGTATATCACTATAATCCTCGAAGCCAATGGTGTTGACCTCACTCACTGTCCGATTGGTGACCCTTGTCCTACTCCTCTTGCCAAATCAAAGGGTCGTAGTCGTGCGGCTCCTGCTGGTGCTCTTGTTGTAGCTCATGCTGCTGTTGCCGGTGGACCTGCCTCTCCTCCGGCGTCCCTCCTCACTCATAATGTTCGCCGATACATTGATCGCAAGTTTGCCGATCTCTCTCTCACCCATGAGCGCATTCAGACCAGCACTCGGGGGCTCGGCACCCTTATCCACCACGGCTTTATGGATCAAGCCTACTATATTCAGCGCATGTTTGAGGAGCACACTCCCTTTCTTAATCCTAACACTCCTCATCCTGATTTTTCTGGCCCTCGCTTCACTGATCCCAACGTCTATGGTTTCATGTACCCAGATGGCGTCGACCCTTATGGTGCCTTTACCTCAGCTCCCGGGGACGATGAAGATCAGGAGGCAGGTCCATCTGATGCTCCTGACAGTTGATGTGTTATGTTTTCTGTTTTAGTCTTATTTTATGTGGTCCTTCGGGGACTTTCTTTTTAGTATGTATTTTCTGCTGTCCTACGGGACTTTTAAAATCTGTTTTCCAGTTATGTGTTGTGGTTTGTCTTTCAAATCCCAGTTATTGTACCTCTGCTCTTATTATTAATGAATGTTCCCTTATTATGCATTTCTGTTTACGGTATTGTCCCTTACCCATATGTGCCTCATTATTCTATCTTTTTCTCACCATCTTTGATTAAATAACAAAGGGGGAGAAATCGTATTGAGGGGGAGATCCTTGATAACGGGGGAGCTATTTTCTATATTCTTATTTTTTGTCAATTATCAAAATGGGGGAGTTTGTTGGCACATCGATTTTGATACATTGTACACAATAACCCTTCTACGTCTTTAGTTTATACTTTTTACAGGCACTTCCAAAAAGACAAGAATAGAAGAAAGGAATATCCATACAAATTACATGAAGCTTATCAAAGACCATGGAGCTCATGCAATTCTCCATTATCAAGATGATGATATACTATTACAAAGAGAAAATGCAAGAGACACTTCCTAAAAGACTATGAAGTAGACGATGCAAAAAAACCCAGCTTGAAGTCTACATAGAAGATGGTGCTTATCCCTATTCCTTTCCTGAGTCTGTAAATGTCTAGGAATCTATGTACGCACTTTGCTAAGATGATAATTAAGAAAGAAATGGTGAAGGAAAAAGTCATTAAGAGGAGACGAAAGATCCGTCAGATTTTCGGATAAATCTGCCGGATAATCCGATCGCTCACAGCAAGTTAGTGAGCAAATGTTCGGATAATCCGACGGACATCCGCAAAAATTTGTCAGATAATCCGATCGCTCACAGCAAGTTAGTGAGTAGAAGTTCGGATAATCCGACGGACATCCGCAGAAATCCGCCGGATAATCCGATCGCTCACAGAAGTGTGTGAGCAGAAGTTCGGATAATTCGACGGATATTCGCGAAAATCCTGCGGATAATCCGAACCTCTCACAGCAAGTTAGTGAGCTATAGTTCGGATCATCTGCCGAACTTTCGCTGAAATCCGACGGATAATCCACTTGACTTATTTGTAACTTTTAAATTCAAATCCAACGGCAGTTGGCAGCTCATTTAATCCATCTAACGGCTCTTTTTATGACCGTTACTGTTGACTGGATAATCCGACGAATTTTCGTTAAAATCCGACGGATAATCCGGTTGATGGCTGAATGCCCTCTATGCTTTGGATTTGTATAGAAGGGGCTTTAGTCTCTCCTCTTAAATGCTATCTCTTCTAAGCTTTAATTTTTCTCAACCACAAAAGAGCTTCACCATTACTACTCTACTCAATCTTCAATTGTCATCCAACCCAAAAGTGCTAGAGTTTCACAAGAGCTTTATTCTTCGATCTTCAAGTGTTTAGAAGATCAAATCATCTTTTTCTTTTCCTACTTGAAGTTGGCGAGCCTTCGTAAGAAAACTCGTGTGTTGAAGTTGGCGAGTTCTTCGGATCTAAACTCGTGTTGAAGTTGGCGAGTTCTTCGGATCCAAACTCGTGTGTACTATTTTATTAAATATTGGATTTAAGCCGGAGAGAGTTTCGGGACTAGATTGCCTCAAACGAGGATACCAGGATACTTCTTGTGTTTGATCTTCTTACTCTCTCTTTTTATTTATCATATATTGCTTCTTGTGATCAAGTTATTTTTTATTTTCATATTCACCCCCCTCTAGGGTTTTACACAACAAACGCTCAATAATTGTAGAAGAATCTACTAATGTGACTTTTGATGAAGAAAATAGTACAACAGATATCCGTGACGATGATGTTGAACCATCAACTTCCACGCCGATGAATACCATCCCTGAAACTAATTCTCTGAAGGGCTTACCGAAGAAGTTCACATTCAAGCCGTCACACCCAGAAAACTTGGTAATATGTGAGGTATCACGTGGAGTAAGCACTCGATCATCGTTAAGAGATTCCATTGGTAGCACTGATTTCATTTCGCAAATTGAGCCTAAAACTGTTTTAGAAGCTTTTAATGATGAATTTTGGATTTCAGCTATGCAAGAAGAACTCAACCAATTCGAAAAAAGCCAGGTCTGGAAACTTGGTCCTAAACCAGCTAACCATTCGACTATTTGTACTAAATGGGTTTTTCGTAACAAAGTAAATGAAGATGGTTCAGTCACTAGCAACAAAGCTCATCTAGTAGCTCAAGGATACAACCAAGAGGAAGGTATCGACTACGATGAGACGTATGCTCCTGTTGCAAGACTTGAATCCATTAGGATGCATTGTGCCTTTGTAAACTTTCAGAATTTTAAACTTTTCCAAATGGATGTCAAAAGTGCTTTTCTGAATGATTTTATTAAGGAGAAAGTTTTTGCAAAACAACCCCCTAGTTTTGAAAATCATAAATTTCTCGACCTCGTTTTCAAACTTAAGAAGCGCTATATGGCCTCAAACAAGCCCCCAGAGCTTGGTATGAACGCCTAAGCAATTTCTTACTAGGTAAAGGTTTTTCAAAAGGGAAGATTGACACTATAATTTTTATCAAAAGTTTTTAAGACACCATTCTTTTAGTTCAAATTTATGTTGATGATATCATATTTGGGTCCACTAATAAAAATCTATGCCAAGATTTCGCTAAGTGTATGCAGAACAAATTTGAGATAAGCATGATGGAGGAGCTCACCTACTTCCTTGGATTGCAAGTCAAACAAACTTCGCAAGGAACTTTCATCAGCCAGTCAAAATACACAAAGGATATGCTGAAGAAGTTTGATCTTAACAACGTCAAACCAATCAGCACTCCTATGGCTACTACGACCAAGCTGGAACCTGATGAAAGCGGCAAACCTATTGACCAACGTAAGTATCGAGGTATGATTGGTAGTCTACTTTACCTAAATGCTAGTCGTCCCGATATCATGTTTAGTGTTTATCTGTGTGCTCGCTATCAAGCTAGTCCTAAGGAATCACACATGTCCATCGTTAAGCATATCTTTCGATACCTTAATGGTAATGTTACTGTTGGCTTGTGGTATCCCAAATCCACATCCTTTGTCCTTATTGGTTATTCGGATGTTGATTTTACGGGCTGCAAAGTCGACCATAAAAGTACGAGCGACACGTGCCACATATTAGGCAAGGATCTAGTCTCATGGTTTAGCAAGAAGCAGAATTCTATCGCACTATCCACAACAAAAGCTGAATCTATCGCAGCTGATCGTTGTTGTGCACAAATTCTGTAGATGAAGCAAACCCTTGTAAACTATACCCTATCTTTTATGCATATTCCTATATTCTGTGATAACACTAGTGCTATCAACCTTACTAAGAACCATATATGTCACTCACGCACGAAACACATTAAAATTTATCACAATTTACTGCGTGATCAACAACAACTGGGCTGTATAAATTTAGAATTTATGGACACTGATCATCAGCTGGCAGATTTTTTTACTAAACTACTATCCGAAGAGTGATTCAACTTTCTTTGTCGTGAATTAGGAATTTTGGATGAAACGGTTTTTCATTAAAATGGTCTGCCTAAATATCGATTATGTCATGTTTCTTTATGATGACTTTGCTATGGGTACAAGCCAAAAGGGTCCTTCTGACAACAAGGCGTAAAAGCCTAAGCGACACGGTGTACTAGTCTTCGTACTACCGCTAGCTGGAATCCAGCCCCCTACAGCTACCCCATGGCAGTTTCATCGTAATAATTTATGTCATAAATCCTTGTTTATTATATGGTTCAATTTTCTTTATAACTTGCTTAATTCAAATTTTCTAACTTCATTTTCATTTACTCCATTCAATTTATATTTGTAATTTTCTATCTTGGCCATTTTCTTTTAATCCTTATAACTCCTATCCTTTTTATCCAACTTAGCAATGTATTTAAACTGTTTTTAAACTATTTTCAGTTCTGGTCCGAGAACCCAGAACTCTGGCTGAACTCCGCCTCAAACAGAGTTTGGGCCAAATTCGGTCTGGTTTTTCCATAACTTCTAGTTGTTCTCAGCCATTCATCCTTTTTGATCCTACGGTCCAGGATCCACCCGACCAGCCAAACCCCATTCATATATTCGGGTTTTCCCTCTCTCTCTCCTCTCCATTGCCTCCTCTAAAACCTCTAAAACTTCATCCTCTTCAAACCCTAACCCTAGAATTCTCAATCTAGTGTGGTTTTCTTCCCCAAACTCAAAGAGAATTGCTTTTGCATCATTCTCATCCATATTCTACTCATCTTTTGAGGTATAACTCTTTTTTTCTCCATCTCAATTTCAAATTTCCTTTTATTGTTCAATGGCACCTAGGTTGTTCAATAGAGAAAAGAGGGCTAGTACCGAGGGTGCTTCCTCATCGAACCCTCCTCTTCAAGATGATCAACCCATTTATCCACTTTTCAATCCACCATAACCCAATGACCCTAACCCATTCAATGATCGAATTTTTGTTTCATTGGAAGCATCCAATGAATGGTTCAATAATTTTCGGTCACAGCCTGTGTGCGCGGGTCATCCTATCAATTTTACTATATTTTTTCGTTATGACTCATTATTTTATGATCTTTGTCTTGATAAGTTAGTTTCTACAACTTCACTTATATACTTGAATGCGATCCAGATGTTTTACTGCAATCTCATATTTGATGACACACGAATATATTCTCGTGTTGTCGGAATTGACATCTCGTTCGATGATTTTGAGCTTGCGGAATATCTCGAGATTCCGGAACCCAACTCTTGGAAGAAGCTTGTCGATGCACGCAAGTTTTAATTTTTCGATGAGTCGTCCCTTGAGAGTTTCAAGGACAATTTGTGTACTCCAAACACACGTCCAGGCAAGTTACTTGCAAAATTCCTTAACCCTTATTTCTACGAGCTTTATCGTATTGTCTTGTCCATGATCTTACCCAAAGCGGGATCGATTGATGAAATTTCTTATTTTGAGATTTCTGCTTTGTACCATCTTTACTTCCATGTCCCGTTCAACCTTCCATGCACTATGATGGACTGGATGATTAATGCAAGGAAGAGGCCTCGATCATTGGTCTATGCACTCTATTTGTCGATGGTCTTTCGTGTATTTTATGTTTCTCTCGATGAGTGCCAGTTCCTTCTAGCTCCTGCCTTTTATCTAAGGCAAGGCGACTTCAGGCAGTTGTTGAGTCTCTTGCTGAGTTCGAGCATTTTGGTTCTGATGCTCAAGCTGATGCACCTGCTCTTGGGCAACCTGTGCCCGCACCTTCTGCCACTCTCGAGTCTATCCAGACCATGCTTCGCGATCGCTTCATGTTGGAGGACGACCGCTGGACCAAGCTTGACTATCGTACCACTTTGCAGATGAGTGCCATCAGCAACTCATTGCATGACATCCGGTACACCATGTCTCGGCATCCCTCAAAGCCCCTTCCTATGGAGCGAGATCTATCTCGGACGGTTACCGTATCGACGACCCTAGGGTTATACGATATCAGGACCCGGATGCAGCTTTCGTGGATCCTTGTCATTCGGATACTGATCCATCTGACGCCGTTGGACCATCTTGCGCTCCATGATGGATGTGGTTCCGTACCTACTACTGCTGCTGATGATCTTATTTAGTTCTATGCATTATGGACTTATGGTTATGTAGTTTAATTTTCTTCTATAAGTACACTTTCTGTTTCTGTAGATCTTTAGATTTTATCTGCAGTTATTATATCATTATTATTGTGTGCTTGCTAGTTAATCTTTTATACAGTCTTCTGCCTGTCTGTGTTTTCATATTTGTTATGCATAGTTGATAAATGCTAAAAGGGGGAGTTCTATTTGATATTCATATTTCTATCATATTGTGTGATATCTATGTTTTGGAAGAGATTATGTATATCAGGATAAGGAACATTGGCTTACAGAGAAGCTATATTTATGGGGGAGCTATTATTACGGGGGAGCAACTGCATATCTACTACTTTCATCTTGTGTCCAGGTATGAACATTGAATATACAAATATTATTTTGTCAATTATCAATATTGGAGAGATTATTGACCCAAATCATAGTCAACCAAATATTGACAAATTGACAATATGATACTTGTCATAATTCAATATGACACATCAAGACAAAACTCAGTATAAGACGGACGTCGGCTCTCTCCTACAGCGTATACAGTTTTAGAGTCTGTATTATTTTATATTTATGGAGTCTAGCTAAATGTAAACTGAGTAGCACTGGGTATTTTGGGTTTAAACCTTATCCCCAAACAAAACCAAAAGCTCTACCAAGTCAAACTAGCCCACAAAAGCCCGTTTGAACATTCTGTCCTCTGGAGACAGAGTTTGGGCCGAACTCTGCCTCCACACAGACTTCGGGCTGAACTCTGTCCCCTAAATTACAGGACCCTAATTTTTAGGATTTACTGTATGCTAGTTGTCCAACGGCCAAAAATTTGAATTCTTGACACAGAATTCTGGCCGAATTCTGCCTATCCCAACTAGAATAAATAGGCCTTGAATTCTCTAATTTTTAATTATCCAATTATCTTCTCTTCTCTTCTCTATAAGCCTCATACAAGCTTTAACCTTCTTATCTACTAGCACAAGCTTTCTAAGCCTAAAAGTGCTCAGTGCTATTCAATTAGGAGTTTGTGCAAGAGTCAAGAAAGTCGCTTGAAAAATTCTAAGCATCGCCACAGCGATCTTTGTAAGAAGTTGACGTGCTCTTCTGAAAAGGGCACGGGGTGTAACTACTTTTTTATAAATAGTGAATTTAATCCTGAGCTAGAGTTCTCAGGCCAGGACTAGTCCTCCACGAGGAAAACCAGGATAAAAATGACTGTGTTTGCGTATGCTCTCTTAATTTTTTTTATTTCCGTATTTACTTCTCTGATTATTTACTGTTGGTGAAAAGTGTTTAAATTTTATTTGGATATTTTTGTTATAAACTCTATTCACTCCCCTCTAGAGTTGCCTACCGGTTCTTCACTTTTGACACCATGTTTAGGACACTTCGTGGACACGTCCACGACACTTGGACACTTTCTAACATGCTAGACACCTTGACACACTGATTGGACACATTTGACACCATGTTCTCTGTTGGCATTCACATACACTCTCTATTGACATATCTGACACTTTTTGACACTCATGTTGCTGTGACATTCACCCTAGATATTTTCTGGACACGTTTGGACACACTTGTGACATAGTGACACCCTTTCCTAGTGTGTATGTATAATTATATGTAAGTAGTATGTGTTCGGTTGATTGATAGGTTTCGGATTGAGGGATCTGTGGTATTGGTTTTCAGTTGAGGATTAATGTTGAGTTGGATTTAATATGCATTTGATTGTAGGTATTAGTATGTACATATATATGTTGTAAGTATATATATAGAGATATGTGTGAGAGTGGGTTACAGTTGATTTTTATGTAGTCATGTGAGGATATGATTTGGGGTTTGCATACAATAATATGAGGTAAGTTTGTGTTTCAGGTAGAATGAGGTTGTGTGTGGATTTTACAGCAGTAGCATAGGCATGGCAGTAGCTTTGCAGTAACAGCAAGCAATTACAGCAATGTGGCAAAGCCATAGCAGGCAGCAGCAGCCTACCATTAGCAGCCAGAGTAGTAGTAGTAGGGCTTGTTCACCTTGGCCATAGGCCATAGACCATAGTCTTGTGGCCATATGTATTTATGAGGAGGTGGGGGAAAGTAACTGTCGTGGATAGTAGGAATCATGTGTGTCCTAGTGTAGTTCAGAAAGAGTGTGTGAGTGAGGGGGTTGTGATACTCATTGAGTATCAAGTTAGGTAGGGGTGTGTGTGTGTTGTTAGTTTGAGTTCAGTTAGAGGGTGAGTTAGAGGGGAGTGTCTAACACATGTGCTTTAGTGTGTTAGTCTTGGTAGGATACATGTTAGTTCAATTAAGAGATTAATATGTGAAGGTTTGTTAGCATGTGAGAATGAGGATTGGGGTTTGAGAATTAGATGTTATATGTTAAATAGTTTAAGTTATGAGTTGAGAGTGTTATGGTAAGGTTGTGAGGTTAGTTGGCCATTGGCCATTGGCCATTCCATTTTGTGCGGGGTACACATATGATGTACTCTATATTATATACTTAGATATGATAGGGTTATAAGTGATATTGGGATAGGGTTAATGTTAGTGTGTATATATATATATATATATATATATATATATATATATATATATATATAGTAGTAGTGCCAAGCTAGGATTGCTTCTGCAGTGCAATTCGCTCAATATCGATGCGCTGCCATTCTACTCTATGAAGGTGGAGAAGGAGCGGGACCGGTTCCACTACGAGTTGAAGAGGACGAGGTCGGACAGTGTGGCATGGAAGAAGTCTGCGCCGATGACAGAGGAGTGGCCGGAGCTGCCGGACAACGATACGTTTAACGAAGCCATCGTTGCGGCGGTTCTGGCTCCTGTTGTTGATAAAGAAGTGAAGAAGGATCATCATCATCGTGGTCTGGCAGTGGCCGAGGGGCAGGTGCCGAAGAGGCTGAGGGGGTTTCAGGACATCACGCTGGCCGTCAACTCTCCAAAAGCGAAGAAGATTTCGGCGTAGATGGCCCATAATTTATAAAGTTGGTTATTGCTTTAATAATTGTGAGTTATTTTTTTATTTGTTATTCGAGAGGAAGAGGAAGGACTTGAATCTTGTTCTCCTTGGCCCCCTAGAGTGTGTTTCATTGAATTAACAGTTAATAGTTGAACTCAATTTTTATTCTCTCTCAAATATATTATATATATATATATATATATATATATATATATATATATAAAAAAAAATATATATATATATATATATATATATTTGAAAGAAGTTAATTGTGGCGAACGCTCCCACCGGGAATCGATCTCCTGACCACTCGGGCCGCATGCATCTCTCTTAACCACTAGGCTAGAGGTCATTTGCATAAACATGCATATATATATATATATATATATATATATATATTTTTATATATATATATATATATATATATATATATATATATATATATATATATATATATATATATATATATACATATATATATATATATATATATATATATATATATATATATATATATATATATATATATATATATATATATACATACATACATTTATATACATATATATATATATATATATATATATATATATATATAAAATATATATATATATATATATATATAAAATATATATATATATATATATATATATATATATATATATATATATATATATATATATATATATATATATATAAAATATATATATATATGTAAATATATATATATATATATATATATATATATATATATATATATATATATATATATATATATATATATATATATATATATATATATATATACTAGATATATTTGATACTAAATAGCCTAGTTGACCATATATATATATATATATATATATATATATATATATACTAGATATATTTGATACTAAATAGCCTAGTTGACCATATATATATATATATATATATATATATATATATATATATATATATATATATATATATATATATATATATATATATATATATATATATATACTAGATATATTTGATACTAAATAGCCTAGTTGACCATTGACCTATAGATTGACCAAGCCCTAGAAGTTTGACTTGGTTTAACTAAAGTTGACCAAGGGTTGACTTTAACCTAGATTGACCTAGAATTATGTAGATTGTATTGTAAACTTCAATTATTACCTTTTGAACACATCATAACCTGTATTGCTCTAAATAGGACATTGTGAGTTTGGTTCGGACATCTATATTCATCAATCTTTTATGGTATCAGGCGAGTACATTCGCTGATAGTTCTTTTATTTACTTGTTGATTACTGTGCTTCAGTTATAGTTAGTTCTATTTGATTCTTGTTACAAACACAGATTGGTATTACTGAATTCATGTATGAGACACATATTTTCCTCGTCTAGCCTCTACTATTCGAACCACCTATTAGCATCTTCATGTGCTGGTTGGACTTGTATTCGATTTATGTGTCGGATTATGGATTCACTTGTATTGTTGGCCAGGAAAATACTTGAGTAGAAACATTCATATTATTCGAACCATCCCTCTGTGAACTATATTCAAACAATAGCCATCCCACACTTGGCCAGGTGTACGATGTGCCGGATTTATCCCTTAGCCGTTTTCATGTCTATCTCAGTATTTTAAAACACACTTAGAGTATTGATTAGAATCATCATGGATCATTATTAGCACCACCTTATTCGAACTACTCTATTAGAACATTGACTGGGATCACATTTGACTCATATTGTATTAGACCCGCACTAGGATCACGCTCGACTTATATTATACTGTCTGGACTTATATCATGTTTCTCTAGTTCAGCTAGCTTGTGTTACAGTCTTCTTTGCCATGTTCTTCTGATTCATTACATTACTTCTCTTATACTTTAATTGTTGCTCTACATCATTACCTGTATAAAAGTTCCATGTTCATCAATATAACTATCTATAACTGCTTTATAGTCTTTGCCATTTACTTGAAATTTCTAGATGAGTTGTGGTCGTTCCAATCCTGACTGGATACGTTGACAAAATATTACAGATGTTTGCCCCGAGCACATTTGCCCTACTTGCTATGGACCGGAGATGGATTAGCTATCTTTGGCCCCGATCCTCATGAGTGATCGGGAGACTAGCTAGTAGACTTGTTTTAGATTCTTGTTTAGAACTTAAATTGTAATAAGTTGAGATATTGACTTTGTATTTGAGTTTGTTTGAGATATTATTATTTAGTAGTTTTACTTTTGTTGTTGTTGTTTAGTCATTAGTTGTAGACTTCTGAGTTATCTTATCGTGCTTAGCCTGCGATTGAGTTCTATTATATCTATACTTGTCCTCCGTTCGGAGTTGAGATCTATGACAAGTACATTATATAATTGTGTGAGTTGTTTAGATAGTGACCTAGTATAACGTTCTACTGTCGATTCTACGACGTAGGCTGGGCGCTGTAACGTATTTGTACCCTTACACCGGGTGCGAGTTGTGACAGTATGAGATCCATGGCGAGGAAGAGGGTTTTTGGGCCTAAATAAATAAGTTGTTAAGGAGTTCTTTTCTTTAGTTTAAGGTAATATGGGTTAAAGAATGCTGAACAACAAGTATAGCCATAGGTTTTTATAAGAGTAATTCCTTTGGGCTAATTTGGGAAGAGGGCTTTGAGCTAGTGAGTAAATCAGATTAATAAGAATAGTTAGCCTTAAACTATTTACGGAGTTTTAGATGTTTGATTATTATGAACCCTGATAATTAAATATTGGATTTTGGTTAGGTTGCCAACTAAGAGCAATTATAAAAACTTGGTCTTAAGGCAAGTACTTCGTATTTATGCTTCTCAATACTTAATAAATGCAATTTCTTTTATTCCTTAAATTTTTATGAATCATATGTGACACGACTTGTGACACGCGATTCTGTATTATTGATTTGACTCATAATTTTGAATCAAAGACATCTCCTAATCTTGTTTGTTATAGATTTCTGAATCATGAAGCATTCAAAGACATCAAGTTCTGAATCATGCTTGATATAATTTTTCTGAATTATGGGGAAAGGGAAAATATCGAGTATATACGTGGTCAACCTAGTATATTTTGAAGCATAGCTTGACATACACTGTACGTATGTCCAGGCCTGACTAGTTTGAATCTAAACCTTAGTATACCATATATCGAAATAGTATTTCAAATCACATAGTTGGCTAGTTGTGCATCCTTGAATCATTGTCTGATTTTGTGATTAGTTGTGCTTATCTTATTTTATTATGAATCACATAGTTTCTTATGTTGTAGGTTACATTTTATTACAGTATTTCATTACATTGTCTAGTTCAGTTTTTTATATACTTTTATTACTTTATTTAGTATGGTGTGATATTTATATGGGGATGTACTTTGCTCCTTTTCTAATTGAATTGATGTCTACCAGGTGACGACAGACTAGCATGGAAGATTGTTTTGGAGAATTAGAGTTAGAGTTTACTTAGATCATTGACGTATTATTCATGCTACATTATTTTGTTGATTTAAAGGATTTATCTTCGGGATGAGACGGACGTGTACTATGTACAGAATAGACTATTATTGGACTCTATGGTAATAGCGTGCATGAGTGGGTAGTATAACGTCTCTTACTTTAGTTTTATGATTAAGCATGATTTACGATTTTTGATATGTATAGCGATTATTGTGGTCTAGACAGCTCACTACTAGGATGAACGCAATCACAAGCCATATCCGATAGCGCAGGCATGACACATTTTATGGTGACCCATGTAGGTCCATTTAATGGTACTTAGGACTAGAGTACCATGGGGAGCCTGCGAACTTGGAATGCTCAATCATAGCTTACGTGAATTTTATTAATATTCCTCTATTGCCCAGATTTTGACCAAAATTTTGGCTAATTATATTTTTATGCATTCCCTACTTCTGTAATCTTCAATTTTTACTCTATTCTACTAGATCGTATCTGTATAGATTTTATTGATCATGCTTATCATACCTAGAAGACTTTACATGCTTAGGTGAGTCAATTCTGATTCTATCCATGATTGTGCTTAATAATTTTTACTTTGGCCATGCATAGATGACTTTGGTTATGCATTCGATCGTGCCTATACAATTTTGATTAATCGTGACTATATCGTGCCTAAATGATTTTGATCGTATTCGTGCCTAGATGAGTTAGATTTTATTCTTGATTGTGCCTGAATGACTTTGATTATAACTAAATGATTCCTTTGACCGCATCTAGATGATCATGATTTTGATTATTCTTAGTCATTTCCTAATAGTTTTTCGATGTTTTGATTTGTGATTATTATGTCCTTGATTAGATTTTAGTAGTGACAATACCATTTCGACCCTACTTCTACTCGTGCCAAATTGTGACTTTTCTTTAATTTGTTTCTATTCACAATAGGGCATAACTGATTTTGATCATTATCGTGTCATTAATTATTCCTAGTCGTGCCATTTGAAATTTCGAGGACGAAATTTTTCGAAGGTGGGATATATAATCCCCTGGTTTCAAAATTTGCAATTTTTCTGAATCCCTAATTTTTTGATTTTATTTTCTAGGAATTATTTTGGGATTATTTAGGTGATTATGAGAAAGGAATCACAAAGTCATAAGTATTTAATGTGGAGTGGCATTATTGGTAATTATTTAAAAGTTTGTGATTATGGAGATCGGAGTGGCAAATCGAAATTTTCTGGAAGTGGAGTGACATTTTGATTTGTAGTAGTTTCCATGAATGGGTTAGCTAGCTAATTGGTGGGAACTCTCTAGAAGCCCTTAATTAATTAGGAATTAGCCTTACTTAACCCCAAAGAATATTCCTTGAAATCTAGCATATACCTAAGGAATATTCTTAGAATATTCTTTTTCTAGATTAATCCTAATCATCTTGTAAATACTCTAATTTTCATTATTGTTAATCATTTAAATTCAAAAAATTATGTCCATATTGTGTCTGTGTCCAACCAATTCTCGTGTCAAGACGTGTCGGCCTCAGGTCCGACCCTGGGAGTCCATCATATTTTAGTATCTTCCTATTTTATTACAATTACATTTTACCCTAATTTCTCGTGTCCGACACGACACGATCCACATCCAAACCCATTCTATATTCCTCGTGTCCCCGGGTCTGACCTCGAGGACACGGACACCACTAATTTTCTAAAGTACAATGTCCCTGTGTCTCGTGTCCACCGACACGGATATGAATTTTTGAACCCTAACCCTAGTTCTGGCGGCACCGCCATAGCCAGAGTTCCTCCGCCGCAGCTGGCCGATCCACCACATGCCGTGTCTTCCTCCAACACAACCTTTTCACCATCATTTTTGGAGCCATCCACTACCACCAAACCTTCTGGCAGCTTTTCGTGTCTACTCGCCATGTCTACAACCGCTTGCCGTCGACTGGAGTTGTTGACCCTCTCCTCTATCGGGCCAAGCCGCATCTATCTGGTGACTCGACTCCTGGTCTAGCGTCACCTCCAAGCCACAGTCCACTTTTGCTGCCGCCGCTCGTCACCGAGCCTCGAGCATCAAATCTCGCCACGTGCCCCAGATGTCACATGATCTGTTAGTTGCATTTTTGGATTTATAAATAGAGGAGTGATTGAGGAATAATGGTCAGTGGGACCTTGTAGTAGTAGTTGTAGTAGCTATAGTAGTGTGGGATGATTACATTGTATTTTCCTTTCTTTTCTATCATTCTTGTAATCATTTGATTTCCTTATCTTATAGTAGGACTTTCCTTTCCAGTTGATTTTTAATAAAATTATTTTTGATGATTCTCTAAACTACCATGTTTGAACTCTAATTTTGCTAAATTTCAATTCTCCCATAACTATGACTATATTTGGATTCTATTTTTGGAAATATTACTAGTTTTCGATTCTATATTTTAATCGTAACTAGATTCAGATTCTTATTTTGACCCATTACTAGATTTTTTCGATCCTATTTTCATGCCTAAATAATTTTACCCATTTCAATTTATTTCTAAATCGTGCCTGGCTCTCACTCTTCGATCGTGCTTAGATGAACTTGACTATTGACCGTGACTATTGACCAATCATTTGGATTATATCATCTTATCTAAATGATTTATACTATTCTTAGATGACTCTAGTCAATCATAAATCGTGTCATACGATTTTGATTCATCTATATCATGCCTAAGCCCATGCCTAAACTTTTGACTTCGATCATGCTTAGACTTGGCCTTTAATTGTGTCTATATTCTTTTGATAGTTCATGTCATACTTTGAATTTTGACTTTATCATGACTCGATTCTATCATCCTAACCATATAATTTTGAGTAGCTAGATCGTGCCTAGATGATTTATTTGTCGTAACTATATCATGCCTAAACGACTTTGACCATACTTTGATTCCACCCTTAATCATGTCTAAACAATTTATGATTGATCATTCTTAAGAGAGATTTCGATCATACCTAAATGACTAAAGTATTTCTTTGATCGTATCTAAAAATTCATGAATTTGACTATTATTAGTCATTCCCTATAATTGATCATGTTTAGATATTCTGATTTGACCATGTTTCAATCCATCCTTAAATCATGTCTAAACGATTTAGAATTTCATCATTAATCTTTCCTAAGTAATTTTGATTTTATTTTCGTGCCTAAATGACTTTGATCGTGACTAAAGGATTCCTTTGATCATATCTAGATAATTGTAGTTTCGACTATTCTTAGTTATTCTCAATAGATCGTGCCTAGGTATTTTGACTTGACCATGACTATAACATTTCAGTTCTATTTTCTGATCGTGCCAAAATTTTGATCTTTACGACAAAATAACTTTCCATGACTCTGATTTTAAATTCTATCAATCGTGACTAGATATTTGATTCTTGATCGTGCCTAAGTTCTGATACATTGATTCTGTAAATCATTTTGGCTATTCTTGGCCATAGCCAAGTGATTTTGCTCGTCGTGACTATATAATCATGGTCTTGATCATATCTACATGATTTTGATCATAACCAAATAATTTTGATCTTAATCATGCTTAAATTTTAATCTGACCATGACTCTACCATTTTAGTTCCATTTCGATCTAAATGTGATTTATTCTATCGTATTGAAATGATCGTGCCTCGATGACTTTAATTCTAATAGTCGTGGCTAAATTTCATTTCAACTTTGTGCCTAAGTAATTCTTGATTAATCATGCTATTTTCATATCCATGTATTCAGTTACTTTAATCATGCTAATCCTTTCAAATTCTTGGATATGATTATCGTGCCTAGTTGTAACCAAATTCACTTCCACTTCCTGCCTAACCAATTTTATCATTATGCCATTTCTAATTTTTGTATTCGATTATCTTAGTCGTGTCTAGTCGTACCAAATAGGTACTTTTCTTAAATATTGATTTCATTTACGATCGTGCCAAACTGATTTTAATCTTCGCGCCATTTTTAAATTCTTAATCATGCCTAATCGTACTATTTAAAATTTCGAGGACGAAATTTTTCTAAGGTGGGTAGATTTGTAACCCTACATTCCATTTTTCTAATATCGGATATTTTTTCCCCAATTCTTTATTAGCTATTTTATTATTCATTGTTAGACGTAGCATTTTAGTAAATTCTGGATTATAAGTTGGCTAATTAGAAACTCATGAAGAGGAAGTGACAAATCTGTAATTATTTATAAGTGGAGTGGTGTATTCATATTCGAGAGTGAAGTGGCATTCTTGTAAATACTATTGCAGGATAATTAGTTTTGGTAATTTTCTATTAGCCTTTAGCCTAAGGATTATTGTGGAAACTTTCTAGAATTAATTAGTTAAGGCATGTGTTTAATTAACATGTGATCTTAATTAATTAGCATGTGTTCTTTAGTTAGTTATAACTAACTACCTCTAGACTATTCCTAGCTCATGTGATTCGTGGGCCTACCAAGCCTACAAATACCCTAACTATCATTAGTGTTAATCATTCAAATATCTCCATGAGGTCCTTATGATCGTGTCCTGATTGTGTCCGTGTCCGTGTCCATATCCCATTTTATTAGTTTTCCTACACCCGTGTCTGACACGACACGATCCCTAAACCACCAAATCCACAATTACATCTACCACGTGTCCCCGGGTCCGACCACGAGGACAAGGACACACCACACTTTCCAAAATATCAATCCTGATACAACCGTGTCCTGCATGTGTCCCTGCCATCGGATATAACAAACAGATCAAAGAAAACCCTAACCCTAAGTTCTGTCGACCCGTCGCCTTGACCGCTGCACCTCAGTCGAGCCTCCTCCGATGAGTAGTGCCACCAGTCATGCGTCCACCACCGAGGCAGCTCCGGCTAGGGCTTCATCTCTCCGCTGATCGATCCTCGAAAGCCTCGCCTGATCGTGCTCCGCTACTATCATGGCCCAGAGCCATAATACTGAAGAGCGGGGGACAGACACATCCATCTACGTATATTGGAGTGCAACACACTTTGCAATAAGGTCATGACTGTCTAGATGCATGAGGGTTATTCTACAACCCATCAGTCTCTTATGGTCAAGAACAAGCCTAGTGTCTCAATCTCAAGCAATCAAATAGATGTTACAAGATGTTAGATCATCAGACATACAAAAGTAAGGCGTCCCAAATATTACATATTCAGATGATCATGAAGCTAGTCGTACAAAGTGCGAAGACTAGTAGGAGCAAGAGTTAAGTCATATATGACATGAGCTAACACGTGCTCGGCCGCTAAACGCCTCAAAAGAATAAGTTACAATAGAGTAGGAGAGCAAAATAAGAAACCCACTCGTTGCCACGGTTACTCCTGGTGTTCACCATCTGGCTGGAAAGTAGTTAGATCCTCGGGTATCACTCCAAAATCTGGCTATACAAAACCAGCTAGGTCAAATCCCAGAAAGAGCAAGTACCACAAGGGAGGCTCCACTTATGAACTAAAACCAGCATATAAAAGAACTGATACGAGAACATAATTATAATAACATGAATGACAAGAGTGAAATAAACATACTTGCTTGCATCAGGAAGTACAAGAGGTGGAATATAATTCCCATGTTAATCATGAGACAATCATTCAGGCACAGCCAATCAAGTCCTACAGCTTGCTATTATTAGCCAACTAAGGTTATCACAGGCCTAGTTACTAACAAGATATAGTTGAGATATTCCCACAGTCACATGCCCTGCAAACTATCCAGGCTATCCAGATGAATGTTACGAGAGTTATCAAGTTACAAGAGTTATCAAGATTTCTCGTGTACTTGAGTACTTAGGGTACAAAAAGTGCAACACATGACAGTGTGCTGGAAATACGTCATACTCGACGGTAGGCTACAAGTCCACAGGTGTGGTCGGGATAACGGGATCGCCTGTAACTGGAAAATCTCTCTATATGAGCTACTTGATTAATTTAGTCATTTAGCCTAGTCAAATTCATCATGAATACCTGACCATAGTAACTAGGAATCCATGTCCTAGACATGATGCAAGACAAGACAGGTAGCTTGTACAACCACAATCGAGAAATCACCACAGTCTAAACATGAGTTACACTAGCAAGACAGGAAATAACTGTCGTAACTGCAATCAAGGTATACATGTCATGTCAGGTTTACTTGTCATATCAAGAATACTTATCAGAAGTGCGCCTTGACGGGCCACTATCAAGATTATCATGATGGGATCATATTATCATGTTCAAGTTCAAGTTACTAGTTCAAGATTATCAAGTCGGGTCGTCGTAATTTAGGCCAAGTACAGAAAACATGCAAAGAAGATCGAGAACACCCATGGGTGATTGAAACTATCAGTCGCATATGAACTCCTTTAAAGTGAGACAAGAAGATTCTTGAAGCCGAGACGAAAATCTACAACTTTCATATTTTGAGTTTTACAAGATTTTAGCTATAAAATAGCTTAAACAGGGGAAAAGACATTTAGAGACTAGCGCACGACAGAGAATCGCACGGGCGACGCATGGGGCACAGCAGAGAATCGCGCGTGCGGTAGAGATTTGCACGTGCGGTGTACGGCACGAGGTAGAGATTAGCGTGCATGGCGTGCGACAGAGATTTGTGCGACGCACGGCGGGCGGCAGAGAATCACGCGCGCGACGCTCGGCGCACGACGTACGGCAGAGAATCGTGCGCGCGGCATGCGGCGCTCGTCACGCGTGGACAAAACTGACCATAGCGTAGAGCGTGGGTGCACAATGCACGGAGTGTACGACACTGTTCATCGTTCTGACAGTAGCAAAGAGGTATGGGGACCATAAACACGAGAACGATCGTAACTTCCTCAAAATAAGTCAAAATCTCACTATTCAAAGTCAAAATTGGGTAGAATTGAATTCTCCGCAACATGGAACCCTTACTTTTTGAAAATGACATGTTTTTAGAGATCAAAACCAAGAAAAGCAAGAAAAACTTAGATCTACAAAAATATAACCATCAAAACCAAAAGTTTCAAGTTCTAATGATACTTAGAATCATGTAAGGAAGAGAATAGAACAACAAAAAATGGGGATCCATCATGTTCTCCATGGAGCAAGTTATACTTGCCTTAGGTTGGTGGGAGGAGTAATGGAGAAGGAAAGGAGTTAATAAGAAATAATGAGAGAAGAGAGAAGAAGTTGATATAAATATCAAGCCAAGTCATGCTAAACCAAACCAAACCAAACCAAGCCACATGTCATGAAGAACCAAGGTGAACCAAACCAAAACTAGCCAAGAACAAACCAAGACTAAACCAAGCCAAGGCTAAGCAAGACAAGTCTAACTATGGGTCACCTAGCAAACGTCAAAAATTCGTATACGTACACTGAAAATACATATAACGAAAAACGGGTGTGATAACTCTATCTACCTTAGAAGAATCCGTCCTCAGAATTTAATCAAGAGGATAGAGGTGTCGGGACAAGCTATACTAACTACAGACAATTTATGCCTAGAAGTCAATCAAGCAATCATTCATGCAAGCATGAAATTCAGGGCATAAGACATAAGAAAGATATTATACCTTATGAGTCAAACAGGTATGGATATCATGATCGGATATCATCCTGACGTTCCCAGGTTGACTCACCCAAAGAGTGATGACCCCAAGCGACACGGACTAAACTATTAGTCTTGTTCTTGAGTACCTTATCTCTTCGGTCTAATATGGATATGGGCCTTTTCTCATACGAAAGGTTGGTTCCAACCACCAATTCTGAATAATCGAGGATATGGCTCGAATCCGAGATATACTGTCGCAATTAGGATACATGGAATACATTATGTACTTCATGTAACAACGAAGGAAGAGCGAGACGATATGACATATCACCTACTCGTTCGAGAATGTCAAACGGCCCTATATACCTAGGACTAAGCTTTCCCCATACATCGAATTGAATGACGCCACAGGTAGACGAGATCCTAAGGAATACATAATCGCCAATAGAAAACTCAAGAGGACGCCGATAAGAATCGGCCCAATGGTGTTGACGATCTTGGGTAACTCGAAGATGATCTCTAACTTGTCTGACCACCTCGATAGTCTGAGTAACCATTTCTAGCCTAAGCATCTGCCTCTCGCCTATATCGTCCCAGGCTAAAGGTGATATGCGCTTCCTATCATACAATGCCTCAAATGGTGCCATCTGGATACTGTCCTGGAAACTGTTATTGTAGAAGAACTCCACTAGATATAAGTGATCTTCCTACGAACCACCAAAGTCAAGTGTACTAGATCGTAACATATCCTCAAGAGTTTGAATCGTACGCTCCGACTGACCATTTGTCTGCGGATGATAAGCTGAACTAAACTTGAGATGAGTTCCCAAACTCTCTCTTAAAGACTCTACCAAAAGTGCGATGTAAATCTTGAATCTCTGTCAGATATGATACTGACTGGCACTCCATGTAATCTGACTATCTATCAGAGGTACATCTCTACAAGCTGATCGGTCGACTGACCAATTCTGAAAGGAAGAAAATAAGGTACTTTTGTGAGTCTGACAACTATAACCCATATAGCATCTCTCCCAGTTGAGGATTTAAGTAATCAAGTCAGAAAATCTATGGTAATGTGTTTCTATTTTCATTCTGGGATCGGTAAAGATTGAAGAAGTCCAGCTGGTCTATGATGTTCAGCTTTGACTTGCTGGCAAACTAAACAACGAGAGACAAACCGGACTATCTCCCTCTTTATGCCATTCTACCAAAAATGCTGACGAATATCACGATACATCTTCAGGCTACCGAAATGAATTGAATACTGTGAATTATGAGCCTCTGCCATGATCTCTTGCTTAATGTCACCACTGGGTACACAAAGACGCCTTCCATGTCTGAATGTACCGTCTTCGTGAAAGTATACTAGCCATAAGCTGCTTTATATTCTACCTTAATCTGCTGAAGCTTGGAATTCTTTGATTGATCTATCTTAATTCTCTCAACTATGCTGGACTGAACTAGCATACTTGCCATCAATGCCACGTTAGTAGGGAGAACTATCTCTATTCCCATCTTCTGAAGATCCGTTAATAACTCGGTTATGCTGTTAGGAAATAAGCTCCTGCACTTCTACTCAACGCATCTGCAACTACGTTGGCCTTCCTAGGATGATACTGCAGGTTGATGTCATAATCTACTAGTAACTGTAGCCATATTCTCGGACGCATGTTGAGATCCTTCTGGGTAAACACATACTTGAGACTCTTGTGATCGGTAGAAATTTTTACTCGATCTCCATACAAGTAATGCCTCCAAAGCTTGAGTTCTAAGACCACCGCTGCTAATTCGAAATCATGTGTTGGGTAATTCTTGTCGTGATCATGGAGCTGACGTGACGCATAAGCTACTACCTTGCCCTATTGTATTAGTACACATCCTAATCCCTTACCTAAAGCGTCACTTTTAATTGAAAATCCTCCAGTCCCATCTGGAGCGTGAGAATGGGTGTCATCATTAATCCTTGCTTCAACTTCTCGAATGAAATATGACATTCTGTTGTCCAAGTAAACTGCACATCTGTCACGACCCGCACCCAATATTTGGGCATGAGCCGTGGGATAGCTACTTTCGGCGACGCAGAGCTCAATTTTAGAAGAGAAGGTTTTCGGTGTTGAAGCTGTCATTAAAACCCTTGATGATGCCAAGGATAAAATGATAGCTACTTTCGCCGAATTCATCCATCTTTGTACTCCATAAGCTTGACGCACCATAGCTACTGCGACTGTGCTGAGCTCTCGTGAAAAGCGTCTAGCAGAGCTACACAAACTGCTCGAGGATGTATCTACTCCGCCTTAGGCAAATAAAGAGTTTTTGTATTCTTCTTTTTTTTATCATCAATAAAGAATTTTATATTCTTCTGTCTTTTTCATTCTGTAATATTTGCAAGAAATGAATAAAATATTTGTTTTGTGACCCTATCATTTATTTTGAATTTAAACAATAGGTATGAGATAGAAAACACTTATCATAGGTAATATAGACATGACAAGCCTTCTAAACTCAATAAATTATATCTATCCAGAGGTAATATGGACATGATAGATAATGAATCTTGTTTTCTTTTAGCGTATACAATACTATCAGAGGCCATATGGACATGATAGATAAGAAAAATAGATTTATATCTATTCAGAGGCCATATGGACATGATATATAAGAAAAGAAGTAGACTTAATATTTATTCAGAGGTCATGAAAATATGATAAATAATAAAAAAAATTTGTAACACAGAAGATCAAAATTCTCTTTTAGGAGACAAATAATCAGCTTAACCAAACATTGGTAGCTGGGAAATAAAGAAGAAATTCAGACAATATTTCTTCAAGAAATTTCCATTAATTGGCATTATGTGCAAATCTCCATTAGGTTTAGACAACCTATATGCACCATTAGAGAAGACTATCTCGACTACATAAGGACCTTTCTATTTTGCTTGGAATTTTCCTTTGCTCTTATGAGTCATCACCATCGGTCTTCGAACAGCTAGAACTAGCTCACCGACTTTAAATACCCTCTCTTTAACTTTACGATTGAAAGCTCGAGATATGCGGGTATGATATAACTCGATGTGTTGTTGTGCTTGGAGACGCTTCTCGTCTAGACCATCAAGTTCTTGAAGTCTTAACCGATCATTATTCTCTGTAGTTAGCCCATTAGCGATGGCTATTCTAAGAGATGAAATCTGGATTTCCAGTGGAAGAACAACCTCACATCCGTAAACCAGTGAGAATGGTGTAAAACCAGTAGGAGTTCGGACTGTCGTTCGGTCAGCCCATAAACATTCTCAAAGTTTCTCATTCCAATCACGTTTATTTGAAGAGACAAAATTTTTGAGAAGTTTAATGATTGTCTTGTTGAAAGCTTCGGCCAAACCATTAGCAGCTGGATTATAAGCCATAGAGGCCAGATTTTGGATCCGATTCTTGTCACAGAATCGATAAAATGCCTGACTGGCAAATTGGGGTCCATTATCATGAATTATCCTTCGGGGAATCCTAAAACGATAAATGACATGGTGTTTGATGAAGCTAACCACATTAGATGTTTTTACTTCAACAAGGGGAATCACTTTCGCCCATTTAGAGAAATAATTCGTTATGGCTAGGATAAACCGATGCCCTTTTACAGAAGGAGGGTTAATCGGACCAATAATATCCATGTCCCAAGCTTTGAAGGGCCAAGAAGCTGCTGTAGGAATTAAGAATTTTGATGGTTGATGAATAAAATCGGGATGAATCTGACATGCTTTACACCGTCTGGCATAATCTACAGCATCTACTATCATGGAAGGCCAATAATACCCCATTCTTCGGATACGGTCATGTAATTTCGGACCTGGTTGATGGGCACCGCAGACACCATCATGAGCTTCACGGAGTATTTTTTAGCTTCACTCTCAGAGAGACAACGCAGCAAAAGTTCGTCATAAGAATGACGATATAACATATGTAAAGTAGAATCATAGTAGAATCGAAATGATCTTCTCTTGATTGATGCAGCTTCTTTTGGATCTTCAGGTAAAATTTCGTGAACCGCATAATCAATGAATAGACTTCTCTAATCCTTTTGCTGAGAACTTGATTATGTAATACAACTCTGTTCGATATGCAAATTATTCTTGACACAGAATAAGTCTCGATCCAACAAAGTAATGGTATTTTGTCTTCTAATTGGAAAAGCTAAGTCTGCAGCTAAACTAGCAAGAGCATCAGCTTCCAAATTTTGAAAACGTGGTACGAATTCAATAAAGAATCCTTTGAATGAAAGGACCAATTCGATTACCACTTGATGATATGGAATGAGGTCAAGATTTCTGACTTCATATGTCCCTCTGACCTGATTAACAATCAGTTGAGAATCTCCATAAGCTTCTAGGAACTCAATGTCCAATTGTTTTGCTACTTGAAGACCAATTAGCAGAGTATTATATTCTGCCACACTGTTGGAGCATGGTTCATTAAGAGAATAAGCATGGTATATAACCATTTTATCAGGAGAGACCAAGACGATGCCTACACCGGAGACAATATTGCCTTTAGGTCCAACACGCGATGCTCCATCAAAATATAGTTGCCAAATGTCATCATTCAAAGTCATGTTGCAATCAACGACTTCATCTGGAATGTCCTCATAAAGCTTAGATGTTTCAGGTATAGGGTGAGCTGCTAAGAAATCAGCTAATGCTTGACCCTTCACTGAATTTTGAGGTACATAGACCATATCATAAGGAGTAAGCAACATTGCCCAAGTGGCTAATCTGGAGTTAAGAATACTCGACTTTCTCATCAATAACCGAATAGAATTTATTCTGGATATGACATGAATAGTTTGTTCAGACACATAATGTCGTGTCTTTTGAACAGCAAAAACTAAGGCCAATCATTCTTTCTCCACAGGAGTATACCTGTATTCAGCTCCGACCATCATTCGACTAAGATAATAAATTGTTTGTTCATGACCTTTATCACTTTTCTGTGCAACAAGAGTACCAAGTGAATGATCCAAGGCTCGAACATAGAGCAAAAATGGTCTTTCCACCACTGGAGGTACCAAAACAAGTAGATTTGTAAGGTATTGCTTAATATCATTGAAGGCTTTTTGACATGCTTCGTCTAAAACAAATGATACACCTTTCTTTAATAGACGAGAGAAAGGTTGGCATTTCTCGAAAAGATTGGATATAAATCTCCTGATATAAGCAATGCGACCTTAGAAACCATGGAGTTCTTTCAAATTATGTGGAGGATGCATTTCAAGAATTGCTTTGATTTTATCAGAATCAACATGGATACCTTGAGAAGTGATGAAAAATTCTAAAAACATGCCACTAGAAACCCCTAAGAAAGATTTAGTAGGATTCATCTCCAGTTGATGTTGATGCATCAACTCAAATACTGTCTTCAAGTCTTGACTGACAGCAATGTCATCCACATAACATTCAACTGTTTTCCGTAGATGCTCTTGAAAGATATTGCTCATGGCCCGTTGATACGTAGCACCGGCATTTTTTAGACCAAACGGCATAACCGTATAGCAATAAACCCCAAGGGGTGTACGGAAAGCGGTATGCTTTTCATCTCTTGGATGCATCTTAATTTGATTGTATCCTGAAAATCCGTCCATGAAAGACATGTGTTCAAAACCATATGTGTTGTCTATCATGACATCGGTAATCGGAAGTCGAAATTCATCTTTTGGACAAGCTGTATTAAGATCCCGAAAATCTATACAAATTCGGACTTTTTCGTTCTTCTTCATAACAGGTACAATGTTGGCAACCCAGTTTGGGTGTTGTTCTTCACGAACAAAGCCACATGTGATCAGCTTTTTGACTTATGCTTCAATTGTATCCATCATATCTGATCGAAAATGTCGCTGCTGTTGTTTTACAGGCTTGGCATTAGGAAGAATATTGAGTGTATGAGTAGCTACTTTAGGATCTAGACCCGGCATATCCTCATAACTCTATGCAAAGATATCGATATATTCCTTAATCAGTTTTATCAACTCTTCCTTTTCATCTTCAGAAAGGTTTTTACTGATGAATATCGGCTTAGACGTAGTTCCGTCTCCAATGTCAATCTGGACGATTTTATCTTCTGTAGGTGGCTGTCGCTGTTCAAAACGAAGCTCCCACTGAGTGTCCATTTGTTGTGCCCAAGGGTCATTTTCAAATGGCTCAGATTCACCATCAGTTTGAACCATGTTGACTGAGAATACGCACTCAGGTTCATCATAATGTTTTCCTCCAGAATATGAGGATTGTAAAAAACTGAAAGAAAATTCTTCTTCTATATCTTCTTTGTACATGTGGGATGTATCAGATTCGATGAACTGGATTTTTTTCATAATCTGAGGATTGTGAAGAACTTGAAGAATTTTTTTTGTATATCTTCGTTAAACATGTGGGATGGATCGTATCCCAACCCATGACGAGTTTTCTGGTAAAATGGATCACCACATAATGGTAACCGTCTACCTTTGCCTTGATTGAGACCCATCATCATTTTCAAATCATATCCTATATTCTGGATAATCTTAAGAGATTGTTGACTATATTTGTCAATCCAAAATTTTCCTTTATCTTTCTCTCTGAGATCATCTGTCTGAGTAACAGGGATATTTTTAGCCAGACCAAACACAATTTGGCGCTTGCTTTTCTTATTAGACGAAATCACAAAATAAGATTCTTTGTGTTGTCTATAAGTTACACAAGCTTGTGATGATGAGGCTACAGGAAGAAGATGTTAAGAACCTTTGAGCATAAGGTCCAACATCGACATGAGGAGAAAAAGAATTTTCTTTATGATTAATATATAAGGTTTCCTCTGTATTTATGTCATTTTTATGTTGATGACTTTGATCATCAGCAGAAAAAGTCATTCTTTCAATGAATTTGACAGCCATATACTCCAAAAGAAAATCTTCATTAATATGAGAAATTACAGAATGATCAATATTTATATCATTTCTAAACTGACTACTACGCTTTGGATTGATCATTAACGGACCGTCCTCCATCTTCAGCTTAGCTTGCCAAGGTAAATAATCAGTGGTTCTGGATCATTTGTACGAGAAGTACGTCCCTTGACCTTGATCATGAGAGGTTGAACTTAGCTCTTGACTGGAATTTTCACAGATTCCTCAGACGAAGCTTGAGTTATTCCTTTAACCTTGATCATCAGAGGTTCATCATTGACAGGTTGGGGTTGGATTCGTCCTTTGACTTTAATCTTCAAAGGTTGATCTTCTGGAGGATCTTCATTGACAGGTTGATCTTCTGCAGGCGACCGATCTTCAGCCATATCAGATATTTATTTCACCTGCTCCTGTTTGTAGAGTATTGAGTCAGAGAAATAGGCTTCAACACCTTTAAAGGATGTCGTAAGATACATCTGAGTTGATAATATAAAAGGTCGCCATAGTTCGAAGATCACCTATTTGAATCTTCAGACGAATCTTCCCTAATGGTTTACTCTTTCCAGAGTTGAAACCAACTATTGTGGTACTAGTATAAGTCAAATCACTAGTAGGAATCCTCAAGGGTCGTAGCATACTCTGAAGAATAATGCTAATAGAAGACCCAGGATCAATATAAATCCTGTTAATTTCAGTAGATTCAATATACCCTGTATAACAAAGAGGTATGTCTGTTTATTATGCTTCAACAGCATATCTTCTTGTGTGAAGTTAATGTTAGGAATTGCTTCCATCACACTACGACACTGGTATATTGTCAGGACACTTGAGTGAGCTAAGCATGAGTCTGCTTGTAGCAAAGCTTCGCTCAAAATTTTTTGACTTTTTTAGAAAGACGAAGCAACTCAAAGATAGAAAGTCTAGCCGGAGTATTAGCTAATTGGGCTAGAATATCGAACTTGTAAGGTTTCATCACTACCCCTTGATTTGAAGCAGACTTCAATGGGACGTCAAAGCGTACTGCTTTCTGTTTTCCTTTCTCAACCACAGATGGTTTAGAAGGTCTTGTCTCAGCAGGAACAGGCGATGGTTGAGTTGATAATGTCTCAGCAATGTCCTCCGCTTCTTTAGAAGTTCCCTCATAATCTTTGTGGTACTCTTTTCCGGATATCGTACCAGCAAAGGTTTCTTCTTCAGACTCAGGAGAATGAAGTACCATATTACAGGTTTTATTCTTCTTTTCCTTAGTCTTCTTCTTGTGAGAATTTTTATAAGGGACCTTAAAATCCAATCCAACAGTGGATTTCTGACCTTAAAACACAATCCTTTATCATAGTTCAAGCCTTCCGCCTTTTGAAAGTCATTCTCACGCCCCAGAACCAGAATACTGGAGAGCGGGGGCGGACATAGCCAGCTACGTATATTGAAGTGCAACCTACCTTGCTATACAGTCACGGCTGTCTAGATACATGAGGGTTTAACTACAAGCCATCAGTCTCCTATGGTCAGGAACAAGCCTATTGTCTCAATCACAAGCAAATAAGTAAAATTTACAAGATACAAAATCACCAAATATACAATCGTAAGACGTCCCAAACATTACATATTCAGCTGATCATGAAGCTAGTCGTACAAAATGTGAGGACAAGTAAGAGTTTAGTCATACATGATCAACCCTAGGATCTGTCTATCATGTTACAGCCCGTAGGCAGACAGTAAATAAAGGTGCAATACGAGCTAACACGTGCTCGTCGGCTAAACGCCTCAAAAGAATAATTTTACAAATAAGTGGGAGGACAAAAGAAACCCACCCGTTGCCAGGGTTACGTCTGGTGGTCACCATCTGGCTGGAAGACAGATGGATCCTCTGGGGCTACTCCGATATCTGGCCACACAAAACCAGCTGGGTCAGACCCCAGAAAGAGCAAGTGCCACAAAGGAGGCTTCACTTAGGAACTAAAACCAGCATATCACAATAGAATATTAAAGATAAATAATAAATAAAGAATTGATAATAATAAAGATAACAACAGTAAACTGAGTATGAAGAAACCATTCAAGTAGCCAGGTCACAACCCTTAAACCAAACAAGAACCGGGGTTGCAGCCCTTCACCTGAATAGAAACCCATCTCAAATACTATTGGTAAGGTAACAAGACAATAAACGAAGAAAGGACACAGAACTACTCCGGGAGCCAGATTACAACCCTTAAACCAAACAAGGACCGGGATTGTAACCCTTCGCCTGAACCGAACTAGATCCCTGATCTTTATTGTTAAAGCCAGTATAAATAATCATGATATTTAAAGTAAGATAAAACATGACGAGCATGGCCTGGGGTTACAATAAGACAATAAATGAAGAGAGGACACAGAAATGCTCCAGGAGCCAGGTTACAACCCTTAAACCAAACAAGGACCGGAGTTGCAACCCTTCGCCTAAACCGAACTGGACCCCCGATCGTTATTGTTAAGACAAGCATCAATAATCATGTCATGTCACATTCTTATACAGGATCAGGACAAGACTAAGCTGAGCTAGATTCCATCCAATCAATCATGGCCAAGCAAAGAGTACGGCTTGATACTTTAACTAACTAGGATTATCACAGGCCTAGTTACTAGCAAGATACAATGAGATTATTTCAACAGCCACAAGTCCTGCAGACCATCCAGTTATCCAGGTCGAATGTCCATTTATGAAGAATGTAACACGTGACTGTGTGTTAAAAATGTGCACTACTCGTCTGTAGGCTACAAGTTCACTTAATGCGCCCAGATAAAGGGATTGCCTGTAGCTGGAAATCTCTTCATGTCTACTGAATTATCCTAGTTTATTAGCCTTAGTCAATTACTGTAGGTATCCCTGACCGTGGTACTCAGGGATCCCTATCCTAGACATGATGCAAGACAGTATTGGTTTATTTGTACAAACACAATCGCCCATGGTGTCCAGGTCTTTTATACTTGTCATGTCAGACTAGCTGTCATAACAGCATGTCGAGATATACCATGTCAGTTTACTTGTCAAGAGTGCACCACAGCGGGCCACTATCGTGTTCTATTCTTACATTATCATGAATGAGAGAAACTTGCACAAAATAACTAGCGGCATATTCTTGAAGCCAAGAAAAAGATCTACAACTTTCATGTTTTGAGTTTTTCAAGATTTTAGCTACAAAACAGCTCAAAGAAGCAAAAACAGTCATTTGGAGTGACCTGCACGCAAGTTGCGCGGGCAAAATCGCCCACGGAGCACGTTGCACGCAAGCACGGTGCACGGGCGCACGGCCGCGCAAGTTACGCATTGCACGCGGGCAAAATCGCCCACAGCGCACATTGCGCGCAAGCGCGACGCATGGGCGCGCGGCAGAGAAGTGCACGGGCGCGCGGCGCGCAACCAGCGCATTGTGCTCGCCACGGCGCATGTTACGCGCAAGTACGGCACGCGGGCGCGCGGCAGAGAAGTGCGCGGGCGTGCGGCGCACAACCTCCGGATTGCGCACGGGCAAAATCGCCCAGGGCGCACACGCACAAGCGCGTCGTGTGGTGCATGACGCACAGTAGAGAAGTGTGCAGGCGCGCGGCGCACAACCTACACATTGCGCACGGGCAAAAATCGCCCACGGTATACGTTGCGCGCAAGCGCGGCGCGTGGCACGCGACGGAGAAGTGCACGGGCACGCGGCGCACAACCTGCACATTATGCGCGGACAAAATCGCCCACGGCGCACGTTGCACGCAAGCACGGCACGCGGCAGTGAATACACTGCGCACGACACTGTTCATCGTCCCAACAGCACCAAAATGTGTGGGGAACCCATGAACATGAAAATGGCATAACTTTCACATACGAAGTCGAAATCTAGCGGTTCAAAAGCCAAAATTAGGTAGAATTAAATTTCCTACAACATGAAACTATTAGTTTTTGAAAATAACCAAGTTTTAGAGATCAAAACCAAAAAAATCGAAAAGATTACAAACTTAGATCTACAAGAATCCATCCATCAAATCCAAAAATGTCAAGTTCTAAAGAGGCTTAGAATGAAGTAAGGGAGGGAATAGAACAATAAAACTTGAGATCCATCATAAAGTAAGTTGCACTTGCCTTGGCTTGGTAGGTGGGAGGAGTAAATAAAGAAGATGAAGAAGTAAATGCAAAATAATAGAGGAGAGAGAAGAAGTTGACTTATATAGCAACCCCTCTCCTCTCAACCCAATATAAACCAAACCAAGCCAAGCCAAGCCAAGTCATGCTGAACCAAGTTGAACCAATCAAGTCAAGATTTAAACTAAGGCTAAGCTAAGCAAGATAAGCAAAAATACGGGCCACCTGACAATTGTCAGAAATCGGTATACGTATCCTGAAAATACGTATAACGAAAAACGGGAGTGACAACTCTACCCACCTTAAAAGAATTCAATCCTCGGAATTTAATCAAGAGGCTAGAGGTATCAAGACAAGCTATATTAATCATAAGCAAGCTAGTACTAGAAATCAATCAAGCAATCATTCATGCAAGCAAGGAAGTAAAAGTAAAAGCATAAGGCATAAGGAAGACATGATACCTACTGAGTCAAACAGGTATGGATATCGCAAGTGGATATCATCCTCACGCTCCCATGTTGACTCACCCAAGGAGTGATGACCCAAGCAACACAGACTAATTTAATAGTCTTGTTCTTGAGTATCTTCTCTCTTCGGTCCAATATGGATGCGGGCATTTCCTCATATGAAAGGTTGGTACCAACAACCCATTTCGAATGATCAAGGATATGGCTCGGATCCAGAATATACCGTCATAATTGGAATATATGGAAGACATCATGCACCTCACATAACGACGGCAGAAGAGCGAGACGATAGGACACATCACCTGCTCGCTCTAGAATGTCGAACGGCTCTATATACCTAGCACTAAGCTTTTCCTGTACGCCGAATCGAATGAGGCCACGGGTAGACAAGATCCTAAGGAACATATGGTCGCTGACAAAAAACTCAAGGAGACGCCGATGAGAATCGGCCCAATAGCGCTGACGGTCTTGGGCAACTCGAAGATTATCTCTGACTTGTCTGACCACCTCGATTGTCTGCGTAATCATCTCTGGACCAAGCATCTGTCTCTCACCGACATTATCCCAAGCTAAAGGTGATCTGTACTTCCTGCCATATAGCGCTTCAAAGGGTACCATTTAGATACTGGCCTGGAAACTGTTGTTATAGGAGAACTCCATGAGATGTAGGCGATCTTCCCACGAACCACCGAAGTTGAGTATACATGACTGCAATATATCTTCAAGAGTCTGGATCGTGCGTTCTGACTGACCATCTGTCTACGGATGATAAGCTGAACTGTACTTGAGAAGAGTCCCCAAACTCTTCTGAAAACTCTGCCAAAAGTGCGACATAAATCTTGAATCTCTGTCGGACACGATACTGACTGGCACTCCGTGCAATCTGACTATCTGCCTGAGGTACATCTTCGCAAGCTGATCCGTCGACTGACCAATTCTGAAGGGAAGAAAATAAGCTACCTTCGTGAGCCTGTCTATAATAACCCAAATAGCATCTCTGCCAGCCGGGGATCTAGGTAATCCAGTCACGAAATCCATGGTTATATGCTCCCACTTCCATTCTGGAATTGGCAAGGGCTGAAGAAGTCCAGCTGGCCTCTGATGTTCAACTTTAACTTGTTGGCAAACCAAACATCGAGAGACAAATCGGGCTATCTCCCTCTTCATGCCATTCTACCAAAAGTGCTGACGGATTTCATGGTACATCTTCGTACCGCTGGAATAAATAGAATACTGCGAACTGTGAGCCTCTGTCATGATCTTCTGTCTGATATCTCTACTGGATATACAAAGACGCTTTCCATGTCGAAGTGTACCGTCTTCATGAATGTATAACTCCGGCCTTCGTCCTGCCTCACACTCTGCTCTAAATCGCTGAAGCTTAGAATCTACTAGATGTGCCATTCGGATTCTCTCAATTATAGTGGACTGAACTTGCATGCTGGCCATCAATGCCACACTGGTAGGAAGGACAACTTCTATTCCTATCTTCTGAAGAGCTGCTAACAGCTCTGGTTGCGCTGTTAGGAAATAAACTCCGACTCTCTTACTCAATACATCTGCAACAACGTTGGCCTTCCCAGAATGATACTGCTGGTTAACATCATAATCCATAAGTAGCTCCAGCCACCTTCTCTGACGCATGTTAAGATCCTTCTGGGTGAAAACATGCTTCAGGCTCTTGTGGTCGGTAAAAATCTCCGCCATGTCTCTATATAGGTAGTGCCTCCACAACTTAAGACAAACACTACTGCTGCCAGCTCCAAGTCATTGTTGGATAATTTCTCTCATGATCACGAAGTTGACGAGACGCATAAGCTATTACCTTTCCATGCTGTATCAGAACACATCCTAAGCCTCTGCCTGAATCATCACAATATACTGAGAATCCTCCGGTTCTATCTGGAAGCATGAGAATGGGTGCCGTCATCAATCTTCGCTTCAAATCCTCGAATGAACTCTGATACTCTGCTGTCCAAGAAAACTGCACATCCTTGCGCGTTAACTGCGTCAATGGTGCTAAAATTCGAGCAAAGTCTGATACAAATCGCCGGTAATAGCCAGCCAATCCTAGGAAACTCCGAACTTCTGCGACGGTGCTAGGTGCTGGCCACGTGTCTATAGCCAATATCTTATGGGGATCTACTTCAACTCCTCCTCTGGTGATGATATGGCCCAAGTACGAAATGCGATCGAGCCAGAACTCGTATTTACTAAACTTGGCATACAACTGGTGCTCTCTGAGAATCTGGAGGACAACTCAGAGATGCTGCTCATGCTCCGCTTCACCCTTGCTGTAGACCAGGATATTGTCTAGGAACACAATCACAAATTGATCCAAATAAGGTATGAAGATACGATTCATGAGGTCCATGAATACAGCCAGCGCATTGGTTGCTCCAAATGGCATAACAAGGAACTTCCAATGCCCATACCTAGATCTGAAAGCTGTCTTCGGGATGTCCTGCTCTCTGACTCTGATCTGACGATATCCAGACAGTAATTCAATCTTCGAGAATACTGCAACCCCTTGAGTTGATCAAACAAGTCATCTATCCTCGGAAGAGGGTATCTGTTCTTGATTGTCACTGAGTTCAAGGTACGATAATCAATACATAATCTTGACATACCATCCTTCTTTTTTACAAGAAGCGTCGGAGCTCCCTAAGGCGATCCACTAGCACGAATGAATCCCTTGGTTCTAAGTTCTTCAATCATCTTATATAATATCTCTAGCTCTGACGGTGCCATCCTGTAGACTCTCTCTGACACTGGGGCTGTCCCGGGAATCAAGTCGATGGTAAACTCGATCTTTCGCTCTGGCGGCATCCCTGAAAGCTCTTCTGGAAAAACATCTGGAAACTCCTCGACTACTCTAGAAAATTGAACTGCTTCTGCTACTGCCATCTGCAATACTGGTGGAGAAGGTTCAACTTCGCCTCGGGAGAAGAAAAACTTTGGCTCGCTTGGAATGCTAAAAATAACCCTGCCAATATGGCAGTCTATCATTGCATACTGGTCCCTCAACCAATCCATCCCTAAGACCACATCATAATTGGCCATCGAGAACTCTATCAATCTAGCAGGGAATTCTCTACCGCTAACTACGATCCGACACGAAGAAAACACTCTATCTACTCCCACAAGTCCATTACCAGTAAGTATATTGAGCCTTACTGATAATGACTCGGGCTCCAATCCTATCCGTATCGCGAATCGTGTAGACATAAATGAATGCGAGGCACCAGAATCAAATAATACTGAAGTTGGAAAGGCGTTGAAGAGAATAGTACCTGCCACCACCTCACCTGGTGCAATTCCTTCCTCTTCCATGGTCAAAGCCAGCACTTGACCATGCCCTCTAGGTGCGGGTCCCTACTGCTAAAAATTTTTCTGTTTGCTCTGGATCAGGGCTTGGGCTTGGGCATACTGCTGCGGTCTCTGCTGCTCGAATGCCTGGGCCTGCATCGGCAATGGCCTCGGAAACGGGTACTGCAGCTGCTGCTGCTGCTGGACCGGTGCTGGTCCTCTAACTGAAGGACTAGAGAAGGCTGATGAACTCTTCCTGTTCGGGCAGTTTCCAACCCTGCGGTCCGGGGCACCACAAACCAAGCACAAACCCTGTGCTCTGCGACACTCTGATACAACATGCCCTAGCTTTCCGCAGTGTGAACATTCCAGTGCGGAAGTCTGCTTCTGGTTCTGCTGCTGAGGGTACGTCGGGGTGGAATGCTGAACCGACATCACTGAGGCCGTCCGCCTCGGAGCTCCAATGGTCAAAGCCCTGGCTGTCGGGGCAGGTGCTGATAACTGATTCATCTTACCGTGGGATCGCTTCCGACCTCCGGTCCTATCCACGATCCTCTAAAAGATATATTCATACCTCCGGGCTTTCTTCAGTACTGCATCAAAGGTCTGATGCTCAAACTGCTCCACTCCTAATAAGATCTCTAAATAGAGCCCCTGTTGGAACTGCTGGGCTCTATCGAACTCGATCGCAACCAAGGTGGGAGCAAACCAACTGAGTCTCGAAAACTCGGCCGCATATTCGTTGATCGTCCTGCCTATCTGCTTTAGATTGGTGAACCTCATCTGTAGGTCGTATCGAGCTACAGCATCGAAATACTTCGTCTGGAATCTCTTCCTGAATACTGTCCAGGCAATAGGGGCCACTAATCCAACGGCCTGCGTCGCCCACCAGCTGCGGGCAAGATCCAATAGCTGTAGGCGCACCACAGCCACCTTCTCGTTCTCTGGAGTCCTGACTGCTTCTAGAATCACTTCTGTGTCCTGAAGCCATGCATCTGCAGCGATCGCATCTTCACTGCCGTCAAAGAAGGGAGGGTTTAAGCTCTTGAATCTATTGGCCGTACTATTACCCTGATGACCTCCTCTGGTCAAAGCGTCTGCCACCGCTTGGTGCAAGGCATCTCCTCGACGATCCTGGGAGGCTAATAGTGACCTGATGAGACCCACCAAAGTGCCATCATCAGGCTCTGTAGGCTGGATGGGCTGAACTGGTGGCTCTCCTCCAGTAGGCATGACTTTGGAGGCTACTCCTGAATGCTTGGCTTGATCTCCAGGTTGCTGCTGGTCCGCGGGAGGTACTCCGTCTTACTGATCATCAGGTCCAGGAATAATGTCGCTGAAAAAGACGACATAGGGAACAATAAGGAAGGGAAAGGACAGATCAACGATACAAGCATGTGATCCGGTCAAGATTACAGGGATTCAGAAGATACGCGCAGAGATCAAGGGCGAGTACTGATTGAGACATCTATTCGGTAAACCCTCACATATCTTGATTTATAAGACCTGCATGGGCCACCACTTAAACTATGTCACGCCCCAGAACCAGAATACTAGAGAGCGGGGGCGAACATAGCCAGCTACGTATATTGAAGTACAACCTACCTCGCTATACGATCACAGCTGTCTAGATACGTGAGGGTTTAACTACAAGTCATCAGTCTCCTATAGTCAGGAACAAGACTATTATCTCAATCACAAGCAAGTAAGTAAAAGTTACAAGATGCAAGATCACCAAATATACAATCGTAAGGCATCCCAAACATTACATATTCAGCTGATCATAAAGATAGTCGTACAAAATATGAGAACTAGCAAGAGTTTAGTCATACATGATCAACCCTAGGATCTGTCAATCATGTTACAGCCCGTAGGCAGACAGTAAATAAGGTGTAATACGAGCTAACACGTGCTCATCGGCTAAACGCCTCAAAAGAATAATTTTACAAATAAGTGGGAGGACAAAAGAAACCCACTCGTTGCCAGGGTTACGCCTGGTGGTCACCATCTGGCTGGAAGACAGGTGGATCCTCTGGGGCTGCTCCGATATCTGGCCACACAAAACCAGCTGGGTCAGACCCCAGAAAGAGCAAGTGCCACAAAGTAGGATTCACTTAGGAACTAAAACCAGCATATCACAATAGAATATTAAAGATAAATAATAAATAAAGAATTGATAATAATAGAGATAACAACAGTAAACTGAGTATGAAGAAACCATTCAAGTAGCCAGGTCACAACCCTTAAACCAAACAAGGACTGGGGTTGTAGCCCTTCACCTGAATAGAAACCCGTCTCAAATACTATTGGTAAGGTAACAAGACGATAAACGAAGAGAGGACACAGAACTGCTCCGGGAGCCAGGTTACAACCCTTAAACCAAACAAGGACGGTGGTTGTAACCCTTCGTCTGAACCGAACAGGACCCCTAATTTTATTGTTAAGGCCAGTATAAATAATCATGATATTTGAAGTAAGATAAAATATGACGAGCATGGCCTGGGGTTACAATAAGACAATCAACGAAGAAAGGACACAGAACTGCTCCGGGAGCCAGGTTACAACCCTTAAACCAAACAAGGACCGAGGTTGTAACCCTTCGCCTGAACCGAACTGGCCCCCCGATCGTTATTGTTAAGGCAAGCATCAATAATCATGTCATGTCACAATCTTATACAGGATCAGGACAAGAATAAGCTGAGCTAGATTCCATCCAATCTATCACGGCCAAGCAAAGAGTACGGCTTGATACTTTAACTAACTAGGGTTATCACAGGCCTAGTTACTAGCAAGATGCAATGAGATTATTCCAACAGCCACAAGTCCTGTAGACCATCCAGTTATCCTGGTCGAATGTCCGTTTATGAAGAATACAACACGTGACTGTGTGCTGAAAATATGTCCTACTCGTCGGTAGGCTACAAGTTCACTTAATGCGCCCAGATAACGAGATTGCCTGTAGCTGGGAATCTCTTCATGTCTACTGAATTATCCTAGTTTATTAGCCTTAGTCAATTATTGTAGGTATCCCTGACCGTGGTACTCTGGGATCCCTATCCTAGACATGATGCAAGACAGTACTGGTTTATTTGTACTAACACAATCGCCTATGGTGTCCAGGTCTTTCATACTGGTCATGTCAGGATAGCTGTCATAATAGCATGTCGAGATATACCATGTCAGTTTACTTGTCAAGAGTGCGCCATAGCGGGCCACTATCGTGTTCTATTCTTACATTATTATGAATGAGAGAAACTTGCACAAAATAACTAGTGACATATTCTTGAAGACAAGCAAAAGATCTACAACTTTCATGTTTTGAGTTTTTCAAGATTTTAGCTTCAAAATAGCTCAAATAAGCAAAAACAGTCATTTGGAGTGACCTGCGCGCAAGTTGTATGGGCAAAATTGCCCACAGAGCACGTTGCGCGCAAGCACAATGCGTGGGCGCGCGGCCGCGCAAGTTTAGTATTACGCGCGGACAAAATCTCCCACGACGCACGTTGCGCGCAAGCGCGGCACGCGGGCGCACGGCAGAGAAGTGCACGGGCGCACAGCGTGCAATTGCGCATTTCGCGCGGGCAAAATCGCCCACGGTGCACGTTGTACGTAAGCACGGCACGCGGGCGCACGGCAGAGAAGTGCGCGGGTACGCGGCGCGCAACCTGCACATTGTGCGCGGGTAAAATCGTCCACGGCGCACGTTGCGCGCAAGCACGGCGCATGGAATAGAAGTGCACGGGCGCGCGACGCACGACCTGCGGATTACGCACGGGCAAAATCGCCCACGATGCACGTTGCGCGCAAGCGCGGCGCACGGCGCACGACAGAGAAGTGAGCGGGCGCGCGGCACGCAACCTGCACATTACATACGGACAAAATTTCCCAAGGCGTACGTTGCGTGCAAGCGCGGCGTGTGGCAGCGAATACACTGCACGCGGCACTGTTCATCGTCCCAACAGCACCAAAAGGTGTGGAGAACCCATGAACATGAAAATGGCATAACTTTCACATACGAAGTCGAAATCAAGCGGTTCAGAAGCCAAATTTGGATATAATTGAGTTTCCTACAACATGGAACTATTAGATTTTAAAAATAACCAAGTTTTAGAGATCAAAACCAAGAAAACCGAAAATATTACAAACTTAGATCTACAAGAATCCATCCATCAAATCCAAAAATGCCAAGTTCTAAAGAGGCTTAGAATAAAGTAAGGGAGGGAATGGAACAATAAAACTTGAGATCCATAATGAAGCAAGTTGTACTTTCCTAGGCTTGGTAGGTGGGAGGAGTAAATGAAAAAGATGAAGAAGTAAATGCAAAATAATGGAGGAAAGAGAAGAAGTTGACTTATATAGTAACCCCTCTCCTCTCAACCCAATATAAACTAAACCATGCCAAGCCAAGTCATGTTGAACCAAGTTGAACCAATCAAGTTAAGATTTAAACCAAGGCTAAGCAAGATAAGTAAAAATACGGGCCCCCTGACAACTGTCAGAAATTCGTATACGTATCCTGAAAATACGTATAACGGAAAACGGGAGTGACAGTCATAGCCCATCTTTTTCATGAGATGGACTGATTATTGACTGTACATGTACGTAGGTAGCGAACTTTTAATAGATGATTCAACTGAGGAAGAAGAAACAGAAACTTCTATAATCAGAGGAGTAGGGATATTAGGGACAGAAGGAAAAATCCCTATAGGAGCTTTCTCATAAGCAGCAAAGACTTGTTGTGCCCTGTATAAGGGAATACTATTCATTGCTAGCCATTGCCGATGAGTAAGTTTGAGTTTGGTAGGAGGAGCCAAACTTGGAGGGCATATATTCAAACCCCTCAGTCTATCCTCCAAAGGAATGTCATCCCAAAGATGATCCAAATCATCATGATCTGGAGTAATAACATGATAAATCATATTACAGGTTTTAACTTTTCTACCTTTCTTGGATTTTGAAGTTTTACCTTCATCTTCTATTTCAGGTACTAAGTCAGGATGTACCCACATGATTTTACCATTTTTTAATGTGAGAGGCAATAATCCTTTATTTTGCTCTCTAGCAGGCGGGAGATTCATAATCTTCATTGTCGCCTTAGGAATTGGGATAATACCATCTGAAACTTGTTGTGGAGGAAAACCTCTAAATTGAAGAGAAATTATATTAGTTGTGATCATATTCTCATCATTGGTTAAAGCGATGGCATTGACATTTATCAATTCTTAGATTTTCTTTTTTAAGACATAGCAAGCCTTGGTAGGATGATTTATGTATCTATGATAGATACAATATTTGGGATTGTCAGTCAGATTCACCTCATTAGGTCTTTTTGGCTCTGGAATCTAGAGTTTGCCACTCTTCACTAGACATTAGAACATCCCTGGAATATCACTGTCATCAAAAGAGTATTCTTCTTTTGGCTTGGAAGACTCCTGATTATTTGGCATCGTTTTGGATTTTAAAAGATTAACCACCAGGATTTCCTTTCCTTTTCCATTGCGATTGCCGAAATTATTACCTGAAGATGCTTTCTTTCCTTTGTCTTCCGAGGCAAAAATCATTTCATGTTCATGAGCCAACCTACCATTAGTCTCGACTGAAACTGCTGTTATAATGAATGAGGCCCAATCTGTGAATTGAGAGCCCATAAAGACAGCAATAGTTGGTCGTAGATTCATTTTGTATGTATCAATCAATGCTGAATCTGGCATACCAGAAGGCATTTTCAAAGTTGCATGTCGGAAACGTTCGATAAACGTCCGAGTATCTTCCTTCTCCTTTTGTTTGATTTATATTAAGGAGGACATATTCATGTCTATGCCTCCTTTATAGAAGCAGGAGAGAAATATTGCTTTAAACTCATCAAAAGATGATATGCAATTGTCGGGTAGACTGCGATACCAGTCATAAGCTGAATCCGTCAAACACCCGACGAAAACTTGGATGAGAAGAGCATCATTCTTCTACAAATGCACAGTCATAATATTAAAATAATTGATATATTGACTAGGAGAGGCCTTTCCATCAAATAACACCATCGATTGTGGCTTAAATTTTAGAGGAAAGGGTACATCGTTCCAATGAGAAGGATAAGGTTGCTTAATCCCTAACCTCTGGAGCTGATCATTGTGCTTCAGAACTTCAAACTGTGCTTTTAGCTTCCATACTGCTTGAATAGCTTCACTGGTTTGAGGAAGCACATTTTATTGGATAGTGGCCGGATGTACCTTAACCCCCACTGGAGGTGGTACATCTTCTGGAATGAGAGGATCTGGAGCTGCAGAATTTTGATTGTAGCAGGCTCTTGACTAAAATTATTCAAAGATGTATCAATCCCTTGACTATCCTGAGTTTGTGCTGCTAACTCAACCGGTGTTATCACTGCGGCTGAACAGTTTGCTGAGTCATTATTATTTGATGCATACTTTGCATCATGGCAAGCATGTCCTTCAGTGATTGTTTAACTGTAGAAAGATGTTGTTCTATATTAGCAGTTAAACATCTCCGGTTCATCTCCGATAGCATAGGATTCAACCTCCCTTGAACATACAGAGGGATTGGTGTAGAGGTATGAACCAACGCTATCAGTTTCTGACTCCAACGACTGGGTACCCTCAGCTTCTGAATCTGAAGATTGTAACGATCTTTGAACTCTTGACCGAGTATTCTGATATACCCATTCAAAAGTATCAAGGAGTCGGTTGAACTGTTGTTAGCTTGGAGTCCGGGATGAATTGCGTCTTAGACGTCGTCCTCTATTGGTATGAGATGCCATGTTGACTGATGCATATGACAACTCATGTTCTTGATCATCAACTGATTGCTGAGGCACATTGTAGCTTAATCAGTCAAAAACTAACCGTTTAGAAGCCAAACAGCAATATTTGATTACAATCTGATGACACTCACAATGGTGATTTTCTTGGAGGAGTGTCACAGGAGATTTTCTGTTTTTACGCTTTTGTACGAGTAACTCGCATAAATCAGAAGGAGTCGTCTTCTTTATTATATTTGGGACAGAGAAACGTTTAGTCCCTTGAGTATAAAGAAGATTACTGGCTGCATTAGCAGAACCAAACTGTACATTTTTACGTGCCTGGAGTTGCGTGCATAAATTTTGAGATTTTTGTGCACAAAGGACTCCATTAGCATTACGCATAATCTAAAGGTTTGGAACCTTGCGTAAAGCAGTGTAAGAAGGTTGTTGTTGAAAAACTGACATTTTACCAATAATAGAATTCTTGTTTTTACGCTGCATGCGTGCAGGTAAATTAACTTTAGATGCAAAGGCATCATTGTGAACTTTATCTACCATGTCACCGACAAGAGATTTACCTTTACGCATAGAGCGCAAAATATGAACATCTGCCATGTTATAGACGGAAGATTTACCTTTACGCGTAGAGCATAAAACTTAAGTGTCTATCACGTCACAGATGGGAGACTGATTTTTACGCGTAGAGCGTAAAACTTGGGAGTCTACCACGTTACAGACGGGAGACTGATTTTTACACGTAGAGCGTAAAACTTGGGAGTCTACCACGTCACAGACGGGAGACTGATTTTTACGTCCGGGGCGCATCACTGAAGTAGAGACTGTCTCGTCACTGACGGGAGCCTCCACAACAGGAGTGGGAAGGATTTCTTTGCCTTTAGAGACAGCAGGGAGATCCGAGGATGCTTTAGACTTAGGAATCCAAACTTTTTGCGCCTTTCGCAATTTTTGAACATTGGAGCAACGAGTACTACCCCTAGTTCGGAGCATTTCTTCGTAAACAGTCTGGTCGAAGTGAACAACCAGAGTCTTCTTTGTCGATCCGACCGACACATCATCATATTGAGCAATTACTTTCTCGTCAGAGGAGAAAGTCATACCCAGCAGAGTCGCCATTTTGTTTCACTTAACAAAATGCCTAAAATTGGCTTTTGAAATAAAACTAAAAAAGGTACAAAAAAGTACAATTTGTTTCTGGGAAGTATTGCTATAGAAGTCTGATCTGAGAGCGATCACTTTATTCCTTGGACCATACGATGATGATGAAGAAAATTGCTTGAAGAAGATGAACAATAGGAAGAACTAAGTCACCAGAAAATATTGAACAACGGTACTGATGGCACAGTCGAATGCTTTCCTGCTTTGTTTTACCCTTTTCTTGAGAAAAAATTGAAGAAATGCTTCTGGGAGTATCACTCTGAAAGTATGAGTTTTCTCAGAATCTCCTCTCATGTATCTCTCTTGATGTTGTTGTCACGACCCGCATCCTAGAATAAGGGCACGAGACATGGGTACGTCCAGCCTACGCCGCAGTGTCGGCGGTAGAACGTTGTCCTAGGTCACAACATCTAATAGTTGAAGGTAAAACAGTTATACTCCCCGAATGGGGGTGACATAACAGAATATAACTCAATCATAGCTAAGGTAGAACATGAAAGGAAGATAGATAGATAATAAAAGATGCAAGATCCAAATCCACAGAAAATACAGTAGAGAGAGAGAGAGCTAAGTGTCTATAATAAACTCCACAACATCCAGACATAATACAGATCCCAAATGAGATAAACTAACTATGGAGCAACTGTCTCTACTGCTACGGGATCCGACTGGAAGTCTGGATCGCAAGTGTCCTCTAAGACTGTCCCATAGTAAGTGTCTAAACAGGCCTCCTCTTCGTCCTCTGTAGAATTTTCAACAGGTCCAGTCAGGACGGGAACGAGCACATATCTCTCAAACAGTTCATAACAGGTTAGGAGTATAAAACATGCAATAGAGTAAAATATAGGAAGTGCTGAAAAGGAAGTACGAGTAAACAGGAGATATTTTGTAACTGAAAGTAAATACATGATAGTAGAGAATGTAAGTGACTACATGATATAGAGTACAATATGGTTATGTAAATGGCTTAGGGGCACATGAATACAACTAAGGAGGCACATGAATACAGCTACTGGGGATAGTGTTCACATAACCAATTCTACTCACCCCGCCCCAATCAATACACAAGGATCCATTCAAGTTACGTTATAAGCACATGAATACAGCTAAAGATACGTGAACTCATGTAATGAGTAGTACATGAGGCACATGATAAAGCACATGAAAGCACATAAGAACATGTAATAATATGAACTAGTACGAGTACAAGGAGTACCTGATGCACATGATAAAGTACATGAACATAAAATACCCGATGCACCCGTAGAGGGATAACATCTCAGGAAAGGATCCATATAGTACTAATCCGTGAAGATACGTGTCAGCATCAAGTAGAGTAATCTAGAGCAAGAATATAGTCCAGACAGGTATGAAAAGATCAGAGAATGTACTCGCCTGCTAACTGAATGTCCGAGATGAAAGTACTTTCCGAGGAGTGGTGTCTGGCTCCTATTTAGAACAGTACAAGTCACAACAAGTCCAGAATAGTAATGGAATGCACTATAATGCGTTCTACATGAATCTAGGTCAATCTAGACCAAAGTCAACTCTTGGTCTCTGGTCAACCCTAGAAGTCAAACTAAGTCAAACTATGGTCAACTAGGTCTAACCAAGTCTCACTAGGTCAAACAAGCTATTCTAGGTTCTATCAAGGCTAACAGTCTATTCTAGACTCCATATTAGGCATACCATGCCATAAACCAACCCATAACTCATCTACACAAATCAATCTATAAGCCTAACTTAATACACACAAAGATATATATTATAATCTATTATAGGATACACACATTAATATATAAATACACATATTGACAAGGCTATATAATGTAACTTAGAAAATACATAACCTATAGGCCACTATACACATATCAACCATACACTATATCCTATATATACATTAATACACATTCATATATATAGGAACCTATATATATATATATATATATATATATATATATATATATATATATATATATATATATATATATATAATATATAAAAAAAAAATATATATATATATATATATATATATAATATATATAATATATATATATATATATATATATATATATATATCCCAAATCATATATATAAATATGAAAAGAGTGAGGGTGCTTGTGTCATGAGACAGTGTGGTGTCAAGTGAAGAGGAAAAACAGAAAAACAGTGAGGGTTCATGGAACCATGGCAGTGGTGGTATGTGTGTGTGACTTGAGACATGTGAAACTATGTGGTAGCATAGACACTTGGTGTGAGCAGGAACATGTGTGAAACAGTGTACAAACAACTATGAGAAATTTGCAAATAGGCAGTTGACAGGAAGTAATGCATTAATAGTTTACTTAAAACTTAATTACAGGTTATAGGAAAAGTTTGACAGGAACAGGGAAGTTATATATATATGTGTAAACAGTAAATAGCATTCAAAGATTCAATCTCAGCTATTCAATGAACAACAAGTTCATTTCAGTCCATAATCTCAGAAAAAATAGACCATACTGTATTTAGAAGGAAAACAGTTCAGGTAAGAAAAGGAAGAATCAGTGAGCTATGACTCAGTGTATCAATTCTCAGGTTCATGCTATGAGTCAATGCATTCACAGGTTTTATTAAAGGAAACCTGTTAGTTAACTAATGAAATAATACCATTAAAAGATCTCAGGTTAACAGGAATTAAGCCATTCAATACAGGGATATAGGGAAATCAGTCTAAATGAACAAATCACTCACTCACAACCCATAAAACCAATCTCAGGTTAAAAGAATTTTAAAAATAGAAGGAAATCAGTTCAGAATGTTCAGAGCCTCATTCAAACCAAACCATTGCATAGCAGTGAAGAACTTCACTAAATTGGAAATCAAAAGTTCAGGGAATTAGAAAACATGTGTATCAGCTATTTGAAACCCAAATCAAATGTAAACCTGTACTAATATGGGTTAACAACCTGCGAGAGTGATTCACAGTTGAAACATCTATAAGAACTGGAATTAAAAAAGAACTAACAATTTAGAATTTGAAAGAAACACTGTGAACCAGCATAGTATCAGTTAACCTGTCATTGCCCAATTCGAAACCAAATCACATGTCCAAATCCTCATTAACATATCCAAAGCCCATTTGAATCTAAATGCTTCATTAACAAATACTAACAATCATATAGGAGGCAATAAATCAATGGTAATAGTAATTAAAACTGGGATTAACAGTTGGGAAATTACTAAAAAAATAATGTATCAGCCATCATGCCATTTCAACCCAATTCGAGCCACAATTCCAATCAAAACCTAAACTAATGTGTAAATATAATCTAATACAGGTTATACATCATAAATAGGATCTATTTAGCAATTAAAAACATAATTTAAACTATTTAAAATGAATTAACAGAGAACACAAAATACTGTGCACAGAACTGCACAGTGCACACACAGTGCACGTGCAAAATCGTGTCCGACACGACACGAGAAAACAGCCCCGAGTAGCAGGGCATGTTTCCTGCCCGTGCACGCGTGCGTGCGACCGCGTGTCCGCGTGTCCGTGCGACTCGACACGATGATAAATTGTGCTCCGTGTAGTAAAAATGCATAAGCGAGGTCAAAACCCTAATTTCTATTCAAACACAACTCTAAAATTTAACTGAAATGCCCTTTGAGGCATTTTGTCGAACACGTTCCTATACACGCTGATACGTGTCTGATACGGACACGTAATGGGTTCAAATTATAGGGTTTGCTAATCCTACGGTTAGATTAGGGCTAGGGCATCCTATAAATGTAAATAAACAGTAGTTTTATAGAGTAAAATAGATTATACCTATTGATGTGCAAAGCTCACAAAAATTCCAAATAGAATGGTTCCTCAATCCAACAAAACTTTCCCAAATTGATTCCTTCCTGAAAATACTCAACACCAACACAAGTAGATTAATATTAGGTCCTAATGCAATTGGTTTGGAGGAAAAACGAATTAAAATGGATTTTCTAGGGATTAGGGAAGATGGAGACTCACCTCTTCTCAAACTTGGAAATAAATCTAAGTGGAGGCTAGCCCTAATTTCAAGAAGCATTAAATACGGGGGAAGGACCTAATGTGGCCGGCCAAGTGGCTGCCATGGGCTGAAATGGGCTAGGGTTTGGTTTGGTTCATGGTATGGGCCTATGGGCTATTAAGGCTTTAAGTCATATAATGACTTGTGATGTCACAAGCCATTCCTTAATCAATCTAACTCCTAATTTTCCCAAACTAATTCTAATGAATTAAAAGCCACTAACTTAGTTCAAGCTAGGGTTACATAACCTAACCAAGTAGCCATGACCTAGGTTAGCCTCTAGGTTAGTCTCCTAGTCAACACTAGTCAAAGTCAACTATAGGCCCAAAATCAATTATACTAAAAATCACATTAATTCTAATAAATCTAAATAATAAATAATAATTCCAAATAATTCCCAAAATTTTGAAAATGATCAAAATACCCTCAAACTAGAAAAGTGGTAGTGACAGTTGTCTTGTATTAAAAATAAGTTTATTTATAGACTAGACCCTCTATGCGTAAAAAGCTACATAATTGGGTGTCTACGCAAGTAACTGTTACCCACGATGAAAATCAACCTCTACGCGTGATGACACATGTTCCATATAGAGTTTTGATCTCTACGCATGGTGATACGTGTCCCACTACTTCAACAAAATGAGGAGAGCACGTACACCGTTCCTCGATAAGTATGGCATGAAAGCCACGTAAGCAAACCATGTTCTCATGTAGCCTAAAAAGATTGGGCGTAAAAATGACCCAAAATAGACTTCCTATGTAAAGTAGCAGACTGGGCGTAAAATAACTCGAAATAGACTTTTCGCGTAATATAGCTGAAAAGTAGCCTTGAGTGTAAAATTAGCTCAAATAAACTCTACGCACAAGAAAAAGCCTTGAGCATAAAAACTAGAATAGCTTTCGTGCGTAAAAGAAACAATCTCTTGAGCGTAAAGTAGTCCATCTGTACACTAAACGGCAAGCGTTGGGTTTGGTAAAAAAATCTTTTCTGCTTCTGTGCACTATTCCTGTCAGAAAATTATTTTGTCAGATCAAAAATCACGCACATTAAATGCAGTCTAACAGCCTGTCTCCCGTGTAAAGTTTGAGGATGCCTCTCGCGTAAAGTAGTACGCGTAGAGTTTACCATGTTTGCTCTCTGCGTAAAATTTGATTCTGATTCAGTCTGACTTACGTAAAGCTCTCAACTTCTTTGACTTGGTCTTATGAAATTTGTTTATGCTTATACATCTGAGACATAATAGAGTCACTAAACATGTATATAGCATATGAGAATGAAACTAGAAAGTAACTAGGATCATGGAACAAGGGAAAAAGACATAAAACTCTATCAGTGAGAAATAGCTACTAGAAAGCAATATGTAAATCATGGTGACATGGCAAGTGGGGAAGGACATGATGGAATAATGGGAATATTAACTATCTACATGTATTAAAATATCGATTTCAACGTGTGAACGGCTAAGGGGTAAATTCGGCACCCTGCACGTGTCGTGTGCAGCTGTCAGTCAAGAATAGACATTTTAGGGATAGACTGGAAAGTTCGCATATCTACTAAGATATTTCTTGACCTAACTAGTACTCATGGAATCAATCGCAAGTGAGGTAAGCATGTAAAAGACAGTCAAGATGTATAATAAATCAATGATATTATCTCCGTGTGACGAGTGTGTCAACAAGCAGCAAGACATATGTATAACATATAAAAGAAACTATTAGGAACTGTAACAATCACTATATGCACTTGCCTGTGGTCTTAAGCTGCGGATACTGGCAAAGTGTTGAGTTAAAGTCCACAGAACATATTTTATAAATTTACTAAATCAACAGATGAACTGAAATAAAAATAACCCTATCTACTTGGTCTTTGGTCATTTCTTAGATAATTTGGATTTCTTATCTTATATTCTGTTATAGATCTCTTCCCTTACTTTGTATGGTTCCTTTGATTCCCTCTTGTCTTGACTGACCTGGTTTACCTACTATACTCTTACCCTTTACTGGCCTATGTATTTATAGGCATAGAATTGACACTAACCCTTATACTCTCTGTCATTCACAACTGATTACTTGATTTTCAACCAATATATCATTGACTTGCCCACCAAGATAGCAAGTGTTTCAGTCATGAAGCCAAACATGGTCATTGAAATAAATAAAGTAACCAGAACAACCAAAACTTCTCTTTAGACCTATCAAACAAGTTAAACCATGGTTTCGTAGATCATGAATCAACAACTTCCACTTTTTATTCAACAGGATCTCAAGTTGCATACTAGATTATACTCTAACTGTTATAAATGTCAGATATTTATTCAACCCAAATCTCTATAGCCTATTTCCCTTATTGCTTAACACTAGGACTTTCCCAACAATATGATACACTAAGGCTTACTACTAAGTTAATCTCTGGTGATTGTAGCATCCTCTTGATGTTGCAGATGCACATGTTCACACAGCTACCTGGATATGAGAGTTTCCTCGACTCTTATACATGTGGCTAATACTTTCTAAGATTTGTACTGAGTGGTACATGCTGTGTATTACTATTTGATGTATCAGTTCTCCTATTTACCCTCGATTGTAACTTCAAAATTCTGTATACAGAGCATATCCTGAATAAAGACCACATGGTATGTCCTCTGGACAGACCCTTACATCCTGGCCCTTACCTACTTAGAGTGTAGTTGGTACACTTACTTCTATTACCTAGACTATACTAGGATACCCTCCCCGTGTTCACTGACATACCTCCAATTTCTATCCTTTGGGTTTTGGAAAGTTTCAGGTGACCATGTGTTACCAATCACAACTTTGATCCTAGTAAGGTCTATTAATGTGTAACTCTTAACTTTACTAAGTCATCCCTTTACTACCTGGAACCCATTTGCATTACTACCTACCCGACAGTTGATATAGGGTTTACATGAGGATAGCAGACATATTAGTAGCACTCTGATACACAAGGAAATCCACATGTCAGTTTCAAATCGATTCATAAAGAAATGTCCTAACAGTATTAATTTGATGCAAAAGTGTAGATAGGTACTCTATTTGCATACAACCGTATCCACATAGTAGAGTCTGCACCTATGGTTAAAATAAAGACCATATGGTTTGACCATCATAAAGGTGCAGTACTGATACAGGATACGTACCCATTCAAAGTGGTTTAACTGACACACCAGCTAGTTGGATACATGGATGACAATACAAAGTGGAGATATTTCTATCTCAGTATTGGACTATACTCAATTTGGAACTGGGTATCTGCAGGTACCTGGTATCTAGTCCTCACTGGTATACATTAACCATCCTGAAACATACATCGACATGTATAGAAAGTCTGGCCTAGGCGGGTTCAGGTCATAGACAGATCAACAATATATTCTTGCTTCAATCTATCCAAGTTTAACTTACTTATTATTTACTCGACCTGATCATTACTACCTTGACTAATGATGGTTTATTCTATTCTAGGCTTACTGTTCTAGTACCTTCCCACGTAGGGCAAAGTTCGGTATCTGCCTAAGACGATACCCAGTTCATGATACTAAGGATCTGGATACAGAGTATTTTGGTCTGAAGGATCCTCGGGTCAACCTAGATACGTGTAAAACAAAATTAATTGATTGTATAAAGGGAGAAACAAGAGGTATTGTGGGTGCACCGATATAAATGATGAGGAAGGAACAAGAGATGATGGAGGTCAAACTATCACTCATCAACTGCACCCAAGTTAAGTTATAAGGGAACTTAAATCACAGCGCGTTATCCATCAAACAGGGTTAAAAGTAATTGTCCAAGACACAATTCTATTAGATTGGTGGAAGAGTGGTACTTGCGGCAATCAAGTTTTTTTTGAAGGCAGCGAGCAGTGGCTATAAATCAAATTAAACTTATCCGGAGGGCTCCAATTGACCAGACTGCAAACTCGATGAATAATTAATTTAACAGGCAATCCAACAGATGGGTTCTAACAAGGTATCGTTCACAGAACATCTTCCACCAATTGTAATGCACGACTAAAAGACAAGTCCTATGGTTCCAACCTATAGCCATGTTTTTCTTTCATGAAGTAATACAAATACCTAGGCTGCTAGTTTGTAGGATTGAACTCCACCAATATTCTAAAATCAGATAATCTATTTGAGGAATAAGGAATTACATGTTGATAAACTCGAAGTCTCTGGCTCTGGTATTCTTGACAACAACTTCACCAATAGGAGGAGGCGCAGGAGAAAAGTTAGGGTTGGAGAAGAGGGATTAATGGGTTTCTTAACCTTATAAGCAATGCTTTAGATAGAGTTGAATTTGGTCTTCTGGATTGGACTACGATTAAACTAAGGATTTGAGGGAACCTCCTTATTCTTATCTATTATAGTTTCCAATAGGGATTTGATTGAGGCCGGCTACTCATTCAAATTTGAATTGGAATACTTTCAACTAAACCTCTCTCTTAAACTGGTTGGCCTGACTGCCCTCTTCTATAGTTTAAATATATATAGTGTAACCAAGTAACTATCTTAGGGACGTATACATAACTTCCAATGACAAGTAGTGACTATTGTAAAAAAAATAATAACAGTAATAACATAATAGTAATTTTGGTTCAAGAGCTCACAACATCCTTGCGGGTCAACTGCGTCAAGGGTGCTAAAATCCGAGCGAAGTCTGATACAAATCGTCTGTAATAGCCCGCCAATCCTAGAAAACTGCGAACTTCTACGACAATTGTCACCCCTAGTTTCCAGAAACAGGGGTATTTTTGTCATTTTTTTCATTTTTATTATTTTAAAATTATTTATTTATTTATTGTAATATTTTGGGGTTATTTGAGTCGAGTTCAAAATTCAGCTCAATCCGACTTGAAACGGGGACCCGGGGTAGTATTGACCCTAGTGGACCCACACACTAGTTAGCCATGGCCCACATGTCATTTATTTTAGTTAGTGACTAGGCTAAATTATTTGGATTAGGATTTAATTGATTAGTGTTCTGGAATGACCAAACTAGCCCCCGACTTAAACCCTTTTCCTAATACTAATAGAATAGGCTAGAGGGGGGCATTTTAGGCATTTCAATATGGACCATAGCAGCCCTCTAGTGGCAGGCCACCTCTAGGGAGGATAGGCATGAGCCCCCTTTGATATTTCCTATTCTTTTCCATCTCATTTTCTCTCTCTTGTTCTTTCCCAAATTTCTAGAGAACAACTCTAGTGATTTCACCTCCAAATTAACTCCTTCTTCCACCAAATCTTCTTCTCTCCTTCTCTACTCCATGAGAGGAAGGTGCTAGCCAAGTTTGGAAGGATTCGGAGCTCGTTTGTGTCCATTTGGAATCTCTACGTGTCGGGAGGCCTTTTCCTTCGAATCTCTCTCCCGGAAGGTATAATCTCTCCTCTAAACCATCCTTTCATGCATATAGATCTATTTTTGACCCATAGGAATAACCTCCATGGTTGTGTGTCCATTTGAGTCCATTTCGTGTCCATTTGGGCACTTATAGAGGTGTCCTATGTGTAGGTTTGTGTCCATGTGGGAAAACCCCTATTTGGACACATGGGAAATTATTTATATATTGATTTTGTATTGTTCTAATATTTATTCCAGATTTTACTATGTGTTTAGATTGAGTTTTCCTATGTATCATAGTGTATCATATTACCTATATCAATATATGTATATATATAGTGATATATATATTAACCCCTATATATATATATATATATATATATATATATATATATATATATATATATATATATATATATATATATATATATATATATTTTATATATATATATATATATATATATATATATATATATATATATATAAATATAGTCTATATATATAAAAAAAAATATAAAATATAGTCTATATATATATATATATATATATATATATATATATATATATATATATATATATATATATATATATATATATATATATATATAATATATATATATATATATATATATATATATATATAGTCTATATATATGTGGATATATATATGATATGTTGGTGTGGCATTTTGTATTGGCTGTGGGTATTTGGAGTGGTCGGCCAAGATAAGAGGTTGATTGTGTGTGGATGTGTATAGCAGGTGTTTGATTATATGTGTTTGTGTTGTGTATAAGAGAGATGAGAGGATTGATGATGAGATTAAGAGGGAATGCGGGAGTGATAGAGAGGTTGAAAATGGTGGAGAGTATTGAGAATGGTGTGTGTATATGTATTGAGTGAGAGTTGGAAGAGGGGAGCTAATTCTTCACCTGGACAGTCCCCAAAGGGGACTGTCACTGCTGTTCTTCACAGCAGGTTGGAAGGGGGGGTAATTGGCCCTATGTTCCATCTCAAATTCTGTCCTTCATTCCAGCAAACCAACCCTGGAAATAGCCCAATACTTCAGCTAATGGCAGTCCCATAGCAGCCTAATGTCTGTCCCATACACTCCCTATGTTTCAGCCCTTGTAGCAGGGCATTGGCAGCTCTATACCACCCTAAAACACCCTCCCATGTCAGTCCCCTAAACCCCTATGTAATGCTCCATGTATCAGTCCATTGATACCCATCTAAACAGTCCTAAACCAATCCATGTTAGCCCCATATAATCCCCATAGAAACCCCCCTACACACCACCTGAGAATAGCCCTCTTAGCCCATGTATCAGTCCACAAAAATCAAACCATACATCACTCATAAATCAGCCCCAACATGCCACCATCCAACCCATATAACCCCATCTAAATCAGTCCCTAAATTCCCATGTTAGCAGTCCACATGTGGACAGCCTAGTAGCAGTCCCATCCAGTCCCTCTTTGGTCCTAAAACTCAGTCCCTTACCTGTCCTTAACCATACCCAAATGGCATGCCCACCACAGCCTAAATACCTGTCCTAAGACAGCCTAGTACAGCCCCAGTTATGCACAGCCTTAGCAGCCTATAGGACCCACATTTTTAGCCCCATGTTTACACCAATTCAGCCCTACATTTCACCAATTCAGCCCCAAATAATCAGCCTTGTATGACAGCCTTAAACCTGTCCTAATTGGCCCATGTTTTAGCCCCCTTAACCTGCTGAGAGCAGTCCTCCAAATCAGTCTAAAACCTGTCCCCAAGTGTCTTCATTTCACCCCCCAATTTCCAATCCACTTTATAACCCCATACACCACTCAAAAACCTGTATATGGCTGTCCCTTGTTCACTCCAAATCAGCCCAACACTTCCCTCTAAAACCAGTCCAGTTTTAGCCATAGGTTGGTAGTCCATACACCCTCCTAAAACCTCTAATTGCTGTCCTAACATACCCCTCATCACAGTCTCCATAGTAGCCCCCAACCTAGCTTTGATAGCCCTAAGCACAGCCCCATGTTTAGCCTCCACAACAGCCCCAATCAGTCTACTAGCTGTCCCCATTTTAGCCTTCAAATAGTAGTCCCTACATTCACCTTGTGTGTGTGTGGTTGTGAGCCATTTGTGAGTGTGTGTGAGATTATAAGAGTATGGCATGAGCCTTATAGGTGTCCTATATAAGTCTATATATATTAGTGTGTGTGAGATTATATATGTATTTGTGGGTATGAGGGTATATAGGTATATGTGTGTGTGAGTTATATATGTATTTGGGAGAGTGAGTGATATGTGAGTATAACTAGTAGCCTATAGGAGGGCCCATATGTAAACCTATAGGTAGAGCTTATTTGTGACCATGTGTAAGTGAGTATGGTACCATGAGTGTTGTGTGTGAGTGAGTGTTAGGGAGATGTGAGAGTGATATGTGATATTGGTAGGGGATTGGACAAGGTAAAGGGTAGATAATCAACATGTGGTCTAAGATGACTTAGATGACCTAAATACTAGGTTTTCTTGGTAGGTAATATTAATATAGGATAGTATCTAGCTACCCTAGGAAGCCTAGGCCAGTATTCCTAGGTTAGAGTGGTATAGTGCAAGGTATTGGTATTTACCTTGGTAGGGTAAATAAAGGCAATGCATATAAATAGGGTATTTGAGTTTGGAGTCTAAGATAGAGTTAGAACTTGGTTCCCTTGGTTGGTAATGATCAAATATAGTGCTCATAGACTAGTTTTGACGTCAGTTGACCATTTTGACCAAAAGTCAACAAAAGTCAACCGAGAGTCAAACTTAGCCTTTAAGCGACCAGATTTGACCAAAACCAAACCAGAGTTGACCAGTTGACTGGAAGTCAACAGTTGGTCAACATGTGACTTGTTTGACCTAGGGTTGACTCAGTATTGACCAGAGTTGACCAAAGTTGACTTTTTAACCAAAAGTCAACTGTAAGTCAACCTTTGACCCCGATTGACCTAGTTTGACTTGGATTGATTTCATGTGACCTTGTTTGACCTTGATTGTCCTAGTGTGGCTCAGTATGACCTAGTTTAGCTTGGTGTGACTTAGATTTGGCTTAGGTTTGACTTAGATTTGACCTAGATTGACCTAGATTCATTTAGAATGCATTGTAATGTATCTTATTATCATTTTTGGACTCATAGTGACTTGTACTGTTCTATAGGAGACAGACACCACTCCTCGGACAGTATATTCTCTTCAGACACTCAGGCTATCAGGCGAGTACATTCTTTGACCGTTTTATACTTGTATGAATTTACATTCTTGCTCTAGATTACTGTACTTGATGCTGACACGATCATTATTACGGATTTGTACTATATGGATCTTCTTCTGAGATGTTATCTCCTTGTATTCACTAAGTACATATTGTGATGTGTGTTTCACTTACATGTTGTATTTATTGAATACCCTTATCATTGTGCATATTGTACTCTCAGTATCACATTGAGCCATTGTACAAGCCATTGTACAAGCCATTGTATAAGGTAAAGTAACTGAATTGGATCCCTGTGTATTGATTGGGGAGGGGGAGTAGAAATGGTTATGTGATCAATCCTATTGTATAAGAAATTGTATATGTCCATTGTACACCCATGTACAAAGGAGTCCCATTTTATTGTATAACCTAACCCGTTTACATAACCATATTGTGCTCTAAAATCACATGTTCCTTACAGTTCTTACTTATCATATTTAGATATTTCCTGTTATCAAATCTCTACTGTTTTTCATATATCTTCTTCTTTCAGCATTTCATGTACTTTACTCTATTGTATGCTTTATATTTCCTAACTCGATATGAACTGCGTGAGATGTTTTATGCTCGCTCCCGTCCTGACTGGACCTGTTGAAAATATTACAGAGGATGAGGAGGAGGCCTGTGTAGACACCTACTATGGGACAGCTGTAGATGCCATGTGTGATCCAGATTTCCAGCCTGATCCACTAGCTTAGAGACTGAGGCTCCCTAGTCTAGGTTTTCTATTTCTGTCATTTGAGATCTAGATTGTATATATTCTTTCATTTCAGTGTTAGAGTCTTGTATTGAGCTGGATGTTCTGATTTGTCATGTTAGTAGACACTTAGATTCTCTGGTTGTATTTATGTGGTTTTTCCTTCATTCCAGTATTTATCTATCTATCTTCCTATCTTTCATTCAGCTTTAGATGTGATTGAAACTGTATATTGCTATGTCACCTCCATTCGGAGTGTATATACTGTACAGGTACCTTTATATTGTTAGATGATTGACCTAGGACAGCGTTCTACCGCCGACACTGCGGCGTAGGCTGGGCGTTGTTACGTTCTCGTACCTTACTCTAGGGTGCGGGTCGTGACAACAATGCAAGGTATTGGCCATGTCTCTATAACCACTATCTTATGGGAATCTACTTCCACTCCATCTCTAGTAATGATGTGACCTAAGTACGAAATACGATCAAGCCAAAATTTACACTTGCTGAACTTTGCGTACAACTGGTGCTCTTTGAGAATCTAAAGGACCACTTGGAGATGTTGCTCATGCTCTGCTTCACTCTTGCTATAGACTAAGATTTCTTCTATAAATACTATCACAAACTGATCCAAATAGGGAATGAATATGCGATTCATGAGATGCATAAATAATGCTATCGTATTGATCGCTCCGAATGGCATAACGAAAAAATCCTAATGTCTATATCTTGATCTGAACGTCGTCTTCGGATGTCTTGCTCTCTGACTCTGATCTGATGGTACCCCGACCGCAAATCAATCTTCAAGAATACTGCTGCCCTACTGAGTTGATCGAATAAAGCATCTATCCTTGGTAGGGGATATATGTTCTTGATTGTTACAGAATTCATGGTACGATAATCAACACATAATCTTGACGTACCATCCTTCTTCTTTACAAAAATCATCGAAGCTTCCTAAGGTGATCCACTAGCACGAATGAATCCCTTGGTTCTGATTTCTTCAATCATCTTGTACAGGATCTCTAATTCTGATGGTGCTATTCTGTAGACTATTTCTGATACCGGTGCCATCCCTGGAATCAAATCAATAGTGAACTCTATCTCTCATTTTGGCAGCATACATAGAAGCTTTTTGGAAAATACGTCAAAATTTTTTTTACTACTTTGGGAAACTGAACTACTTCTGCTACTGCCATTCGCAAGATTGGTGGAGAAGGTTCTACTTTTCCTCTGGAAAACAAAAATTCTTCTTTGCCGAAAATACCAAAAATAATCGTTCCAACATAACATTCTATTCTTGCATGCTGATCCTTCAACCAATCTATTCCTAGGACCACTCATAGTCGGCCATCGAAAATTCTATCAATCCAGCGAAAAACTCTCTACCGCTAACTACGATTCAACACAAGGAATTGACTATATCTACTCCCACAAGACCATTACCAGTAAAGGTATTGAGTCTTACTAATAATGACTCTGGCTCCAATCATATTCGTTTTACGAATCATACAGACATAAATGAATGTGATGCACCCGAATCAAATAATATTGTTGCTGAAAAAGAGTTGACGAGAATGGTACCTACCACCACCTCATCTGATGCTAATTCTTCTGCTATAGTCAGAGCCATAGCTTAACCTTGTCCTCTTGGTGCTGGTCCCCTCAGCTGGTGACCTCTCTGTCAGTTCTGGAGCTAAGCTTGGGCCTGAGCATATTGTTGTGGCCTTTGCTGCTGGAATATTGAGCCTGAGGCGACAATGGCCTCGGAGGTTGGTACTGCTGCTGCATTGGTGCTGGTGCCCTAACCGATGGACTAGTTAGGGTTAATGAAGATGAAATGGCTCTATTCGGGCAGGAACCGATTCTTTGGTCCGGTACCCCACAAGCTAAGCACAACCCCCTGTGTTATGCGACACTCCGAAATTACGTGTCCCGGCATCGCACAGTAAGAGCAGTCCATTGCGGAAGACTTCTTCTGTTTCTGTTACTGAGGGTACGTCGGAGTTGAGTGCTGGACCGACGAAACTGGTGTCGCCCTCTTACGAGCTCTAATAGTCAAAGCCCTAGCTGCCGGGGCTGGTACAGATGACCGAGATAATTGTCCATGGGGCCCCTTCCGTCCTCCGGATCGATCTACTATCCTATGTGAAGTCTGTTCGTGCCTTCTTGCTCCTCGCAAAACGACATCAAATGTCTGGTATTTAAACTGCTCCACTGCTGGAATGATCTCTAGGTGGAGTCCTTGCTGGAATCGCTGCGCTCGGTTCAAATCTGTCGCCACCAAGGTAGAAGCAAACCGACTAGGTCTTGAAAACTCGGCCACATATCTACCGTCCTTCCCATTTGCTTGAGATTACTAAACCTTATCTATAGATCATAGTGAGCTACTGCATCAGAGTACTTCGTCTGAAATATATCGCATAATACCGCCCACATGATAGGTGTTACCAAACTAACTGTCTACATCGTCCACAGCTGCGGACTATGTCCAACAATTGTAGTTGTACAACGGCCACCTTCTCTTCAGCTAGAATCCTAGATGCCTCCAGAATAACCTCTATGTCTTAAAGCTAAACATCAACAGTAATAGTATATTCAATGCCGTCAAAGAAAGGAGGGTTCAGGTGCTTGAAGTTGTTTGCTACATTGTTTCCCTGTAAACCAACTCTGCCCATAGCTGCTTGTGTTGTCTGCTGCAGGGCATCACCTCGACAATCTTGTGATGCAAACAAGTCCCGGATAAGTCCCAACAGGGTTCTATTATCAGGCTTTCCAGCTGCTTGTGTTGTCTGTTGCAGGGCATCACCTCGACAATCTTGTGATGCAAACAAGTCCTGGATAAGTCCCAACAGGGTTCTATTATCAGGCTTTCCAGGCTGGGCTGGTGGCTGTTGTTCCTCGAAAGGCATGACTCGGGATGTTGTCCCAGAGGGTTTGGTTTGGTCCCCAGGTTGCGACTGGTTCATTTAATGCTACTAGTTAACAGGAGGTGCTCCGTCCGGCTGATCGGTAGGACCAAGAATAATGCCACTGAAGAAAATGACATGGGGAACAAATAAGGAAGGACCAAGATAGATCAAGGATAATAGCATATTATCACATCAAGAATCAGGAAGAATAGAAAGCACGAGTACAGTTCAAGGGCGAATGCTGATTGAGACATCTATTTAGTAAAATCCTCATATGTCTTGATTTACAACACCTGCATGGCCCACCACTTAAACCGTGTCATGCCCCAGAGCCAGAATACTGGAGAGCAGGGTACAGACATAGCCAGCTACGTACATTATAGTACAACATACTTCGCAATACGGTCACGGCCGTCTAGATGCATGAGGGTTAATCTATAATCCATCAGTGTCTTGTGGTCAAAAACAAGCCTAGTGTCTCAATCTCAAGCAATCAAATAGATGTTACAAGATGTTAGATCATCAGACATACAAAAGTAAGGCGTCCCAAATATTACATATTCGGATGATCATGAAGCTAGTTGTACAAAATGTGAAGACTAGCAGAAGCACGAGTTAAGTCATACATGATCAACCCTAGGATTCGTCAATCATGTTACAGCTCATAGGAAGACAGAAATAAAGTTTTAACATGAGCTAACACATGCTCGGCGGCTAAACGCCTCAAAAGAATAAGTTAAAATAGAATGGAAGAGCAAAATAAGAAACTCATTCGTTGCCACGGTTACTCCTGGTGTTCACCATCTGGCAGGAAAGTAGTTAGATCCTCGGGTATCACTCCAAAATCTGGCCATACAAAACCAGCTGGGTCAGACCCCAGAAAGAGCAAGTACCACAAGGGATGCTCCACTTATGAACTAAAACTAGCATATAAAAGAACTTATACGAGAACATAATTATAATAACATGAATGACAAGACTTAAATGAACATACTTGCTTGCATCAGGAAGTACAAGAGGTAGAATATAATTTCCATGTTAATCACGAGACAATCATTCAGGCACGGCCAATCAAGTCCTATGGCTTGCTATCATTAGCTAACTAGCTGTAATAGTCGTTTTCTAGAATACGATATGGGGATTATATAAATATATATTTATTTATTTATTTTCAATAAATATCCAATTACAATTATTCTACATAAGGTTAAAAAAATCTTTGATAAGAATAATAATTATTTTTATTTAACTATTTACATCTTTATTTGCAAATACGACCGTAGAAACTTTTTACAATTTTCTAAATTGTTTGGACACCTCATGCATCCATGTGTCATCATGCATGGGTGTCAAGGATAGAAATGTAATTTTAATCTCTTCTAATTAGTAAAAAAAAAACTTATAATAAAGAGAGAGGAGCAACACCTCCACCGCCACTCTCACTCTCTCTCTCTCTCTCTCAGTTCACTCTCTTTCTTTCTCTCTTTCGGCTCACTCTCTCTCACTCTCGGTCTCTCCCTCTCACTCTTCTCACTCGCACACGCGCCCGACCACCCCCTTCCCGTCGGTGCCGCCGCGGCTCCTGGTCGCCGGTCGGCCAACCGCCGTCCTCCCCTCCCGGCCGCCGACCACACCACCTCCAACGCCACCATCATCATCTTTATCTTCATCTTCATCTCAATCATCACCACCGTTATAAAAACCCTAATCCCCCTTCTTCGAAAAGAAAAGAAAAAGAAGAAGAAGAAGAAGAAGAAGAAGAAGAAGAAGATTGAGCAAAAAGAAGGAAAAATTGGAGAAGATGGAGTAAAACCTAAATCCCCAAATTCCTAAGGCAAGCCCTCTCCTATCATAAATCCTTTAATTTTATTCATGTCAATTTCCTACATTGTTCCCTTAGATTATTTGATATTAGTTATTATGAAATAAATAGCTATATCAAAAAAATTAAAATTGTTCTAATGGGTCATTAGAAATGAATTATACATGACCTAGAAACTGGGAATGTGTGAATATGGTTATTCTAATATGATTGCTTATGAGGACTTGCTTGTGAGGTGTAAGTAGATTAGGGCTCTAACCGTAAGCCTCAAATGTGAGATTTCTATTATATAGATCAGCTATAGTTATTTACTATGTCTGTGAGGGTATAAGTTTATATTCGTGTATGCTTGATGATCGTACCCTTGCCAATTTGGGTCTAAATTCAAGTGGAACTCTTAACTCCCTCTTCGGAATGCTTTAGATTGCTTTATGGTTCAAATGGGAAAACAAATTAAAATTAAAATAAATTAATTAGATTCATAATTGAAGTATCAACAGTTGCTAGTAATTAGAAATATGATTAATTTTATATGTTAGATGACATTTTTTGGCCAAAGAATTAATAATTATTGTTAAGGTCATACATGGTACTTCCAATACGAGTTTTGGATCTCTTCGACTCTTTTTCGTAACCGGATAGGTCGTTAGAGATTATTAAAAATATAATTCAGCACAACTATTATTTATTTAGATTATACTGTATATCACAAAAAAGGAAATTTTGTGTTATTATTAGCCTCAATGTCTTATAATAAATATTCTATATCGTATTGGTTATAAAATTTGTCTCTGACCCATACTTATGTCTTGTTCATTTAAATCCAACATGATCTTAGACCAATATTTATACAAATGATATATTGAGACATAGAAATTTATTATATTATTTAGGCCTTGTCGGGATCAAATTGAACTAATGACAAAATAATTAATATGTGTTTCTTAAATTCAGCAAATATCTAGTTTGAATAGATCGTTTTGGTTTTTTAAATTATAGAATAGTTAATACTTTATGAATAAGATATTTGACATAAAAGTTATTAGGAATTATATTTCCACTTTGTATAATTTTTGAGTTTAAAGTGTTATGATTATTGAATTGTATTGAGTTTTTAGAGTTGTGTAGGAAAAATGTAAATAAAATAAATCTTGATCATTGCTAATTGCTAAAATAGCTGATTGCTAAGGTAAAGTGCCTCTTTGGTAAGAAAGTTCTTATTTGTCTATTGATTTATCAAATATATATATAATTGCGTGTGTACTAGTGTTGAGAGTTGCTCCACCGAAGGGGTCGGCGTAGCCGGAAAAAATGATACGGAGGGTTGCTCCGGGTCTCATATATAAATTGTAAAAAATTTGGGCTCCAAAATACAAAGAAAATTCTGCCAAAATTTCTAAAAAAATCCAGAGTTAGCTATTTTTGGAACACGAAATGATTAAAATCTATTTTCTAATTTTTTTGTCAAATTCCTAATGCAATCCGATCCTGAAATCCTTGGAAGTGTTGCCTTGGGCACACAAATTTTAATTTGGCATTTTATTCCGCTAAGACGGAATTCCTTGCTTATCCATTATTCTTTTAATATGTGTTTTCCTATTACATGATGAACGAGGTACAAATCGAGGTTAATCAATAACCTAGATAACATTGTAAGTTAGAATTGCATCGGGACGAGAAAGAAACCTTTGGATCACACCTTTGAAATCTTTGCAATATTATATTTACAAAACTAATCAGTTTCTGTTATAGGCATTCGTACGGCCATACGATGTTCGAGGTGAGGCTTAGCTCACTTTCTTGTTTTCTATTTTCCTTTGGATTCTGAATCCCCGAATTCGGCCATGTAATGTCCAATGTAATCTGTTTTCGATATTCTTGAAAAAAATTCAAGTCATACGACAATTGTTATAACACTTGATTCCGATAACTCGGAAAACAACTCATGTGTTATCCTGATTATATCACATCATTATGTGATTCTTGATACTAATGAGATAGATAAATCTAAGCACCATCCATTAAGTATAAACCTGATCACGGGTAAATGGGATTATTGCTAAGATATTAGGTATTGTGTTATCCAGAAGTTTTTATCTAAATATTTGTATTTGTATATAAGATTTGTCTGAGGTTTACACATTTATAACTAACACCTAAATTCTTTTGGGAAGAGATGCTAATACTATAAGAAATTTTTTATTAGTAAATCTACTTTTAAAATTATCCTTTCCTCCAGTTCAATTTCGACAATTTTATCATCTTACCTTACGTTACTTATCTCATTCTTTGATTGAGGGCTTGCTCGTCGTATTGACGACCTAGTTTTGTTCACTAGGTTTTGATGAAGGTCGGGAGGGAATGCCAATGTACACTGAAGAGGAGCTTAACAAATAAGACAAAGAGGAGGTCGACATTGGACATCAGCTAGTAGTATTTTGTAGCTGGTTATGTATTTTATGTATTGGATTAATGGTTGTAATCTGGTAGAATAACAAAATTTTCTATTTCTAGTTTAGAATATCCTTTAATCAAACTGCTATTTATTATTTTATGCATCATATGACATGTGATCAACCTATCCTAGAACCCTACGCGCGACAATCGTGAATATGGGTACTAGAGTATTCATATGTTGCGTAGCCTGGGGATGTTGTTACGTACTCGGCTCGCCATATTTTGGGAGTGGGACGTGACACTATTCACAGTCCTAGTTACTATCAAGATACAGTTGAGATATTCCTGCAGTCGCAAACCCTACAGACTGTCCAGACAAAAATTACTAGAGTTATCAAGATTTTTGGTGTACTTGAGTACTAAGGATACAAGAAGTGCAACACATGATAGTGTGCTGGAAATGCGCCATACTTGACGGCAGGCTACAAGTCCACAGGTGTGGCCAGGATAACGGGATCGTCTGTAACTGGAAAATATCTCTATATGAGCTTTTTGATCAATCTAGTCGTTTAACCTAGTCAGATTTATCATGAATCCGTAACCGTGGTAACCAGGAGTCCATGTCGTAGACATGATGCAAGACAAGACAGGTAGCTTATACAACCACAATCGGGAAATCAACCACGGAGTCCAGACATGAGTTACACTAGCAAGACAGGAATAGATGTCGCAACAGCAATCATGGTATACAAGGCATGTCAGGTTTACTTGTCATATCAAGCATACTTGTCAGGAGTGTGCCTTGATGGACCACTATCAAAATTATCATGACGGGATCATATTATCATGTTCAAGTTCAAGATTATCAAGTTGGGTCATCATAATTCAGGCCAAGTACAGAAAATATGCAAAGAAGATCAAGAACACCCATGGGTGATTGAAACTATCGGTCGCATATGAACGCCAGTTAAAATGAGACAGAAAGATTTTTGAAGCACAGACGAAGATCTACAAGTTTCATGTTTTGATTTTTATAAGATTTTAGCTATAAAACAACTTAAACAGCCAAAAACAGTCATTTAGAGAATCATGCGGATGGCAGAGAATCGCGCACGCGGTGCACGACGCGCATCAGAGAATCATGCACACGGCGCATGACGTGCGGCAGAGAATCGAACAAACGGTAGAGAATCGCGTACGGCATGCGGCAGAGAATTACACGCACGACACGCGACAGAGAATCGTGCACGCGACGCTCGACGCACGTGGACAAAGCTGGCTACGGCACACAGAACACGGTTGGACGGCACGCGGTACTGTTTATTGTCCCGACAACACCGAAGATGTGTGGGGACTATGAACACGAGAACGGTCGTAACTTCCTCAAAATAAGCCAAAATTATGTAATTCAAAAGCCAAAATTGGGTAGAATTGAATTCTCCACAACATGGAACCATTAGTTTTTGAAAATAACAAGTTTTTAGAGATCAAAACCATAAAAAATAAGAAAAACTTAAAACTTAGATCTACAAAAATATAACCATCAAAACCAAAAGTTTCAAGTTCAAAATATTCTTAGAATCATACAAAGAAGAGAATCGAACAATAAAAATGGAGATCCGTCACATTCCCTGATTGCCATTAAAATATTGGGTTTGAAGTAAACTTTGTATTTAATTACAAACAGAATAGAGTACAATGTAGGATTTAGAAGTAATCCTAGGAGTACACTTTTGTTTTTATCTGGAAACCGTGGCAATGGAGCGAGTGGTAATTCTTTGACTCCGTTGACGATCTGACAATGATCTCGAACTCTCTGAAGGTCTGGGTTGCTCTGGAACGGGCAGTGACTTGAAGAGGATTGGAAATCTTGTAAGTTCTCCGGATGCTGAAGTGATTGAAAAATATTCAATAAGTGGGACTTCGAGCTTGGAGAGTGGGGGAGAGCTTCAATGAAGGAATGATCCTTCTATTTATAGGCAGCAGAATGATCTGCTTATGCGCGCATATGCATTGCGTGCGTGGAAAGCTTGCATATAGGGACTCTACGTGGCTGACTTCGTTGGGCGCATGGACGATGCGCCCAGGAGTTGGAGCTGAATCTGTTTGAACTGCACTGCTGAGCTACGGAGGAGCTGACACGTGACAATTGTTGAGATTCAGTTGTTGCTGAGATCTAGGATGGTTAGCACCCATTCGTAGGCAGAACTGAGTCAATGACACGTGGCATGTGTTCATGGATCAAAGATCTCGGATTTGGTGGGGAATGATATGTCAGGATACGCCTAGGATCTAGCGCATAAGAAGACTTGGTCTATGACTTTTGGGCGCATGGCTTTCGAGGCGTATGAAGAGCTTTGGGTACATGGTTGTGGAGGCGCATGCAGAATTTTGGGCACATGGCTGCGAAACTGCATACGGGTGATCAGTCGGCCACGTGGCATAGTACAACTATAATCGATAAAATAGGTAATGATGAAGCTGACGTTAGCGGCTCTTCGTGTTCTGCAAAAGCTGTCAACTGCTCAATCTTCAGGAAGCGTGATGACGACAATGTCACATAGCATTAAATGCTTGATGGGTGACAAGCTTAAGTGGGCGCTTCTGTCCATTCGTCACTAGGCGCATCAGCATGGGGCGCATGATGCTGAGGAGCGCATCCGCTATATGGCACATCTCCTTTGGTCAGCTTTGTTGATTCTTTCGAGACTCGAATTGATGATTTCTTTGACTTAGCTAAATTTGAGGTGGCAGATTCATCACCATTAATGCAAGTTCATTGCACTGACTTCGGAGAAGTTGCCACTTGGCGCATGGGTTTGATTTGCCCTAGCCTATTAATAACAGCGATGAGAGAAAGAGTTTGCTCGTATTTCACATGCTTCTTAACGAAGATGAACTCGACCGATCCTCCTCCTTGGCAAGATGTTGCACTGTAGGTTGTGCATCTCTTTGTTCGAAAAAGCTTTGAGGATGAACTCCTTTAGAAGACTAAGATGCGCCAGGAGAGCTATGGACATAACAGCTTATGTTCGAATCCCTTATCGGCAGTATTATTCTACAAGATGGCATTGGGTGCCTGTTGCATCCAAAGATTGGGGTCGTCGTGCCCCGACTTTCGTTATGCTGGAAGTGCTACCGGTTTGGATTGATTGCCAACCCCCGTTTTGCTCAATAAGTGATTTATTTAGCCGTAGCACTCTTGCGTTAACGAAGTGATTCACTTTGACAAGGAAGAGTAATGCGCCTACGCTGAAACGTCGAAGTGATGCACCTAGCTGAGGTGTCGAAGTGATGCGCCTAGCTGTAGTTTAGGCTTTTTCTTTGTAGCAGAATTTTATTGTAATAAAGAGTTTGGACATGTAATAGACTTTTTATATGGAATAAAAATAATCAATCTTCATGTGCATCTTCTATTTGTTGTCTTCTGAATGATGTGCCAATATTCTGTCTTTTGAATTCCTTGGCGCATGATGTGTTGGGGCGCATGGCATTTTAGGGCACATAGGAGTTCTAACCTTTTGATGCGCCTAAAATTCCATGCTTCTACATTCTCCATGGAGCAAGTTATACTTGCCTCGGGTTGATAGAAGGAGTAATGGAGAAGGAGAGAAGTTAATGAGAAATAATGAGAGGAGAGAGAAGTTGATATAAATATCAAGCCAAGTCATGCTAAACCAACCCAAACCAAACTAAGCCAAGCCAAGACACATGTCATGAAGAACCAAGGTGAATGGTGTGCTATCGTAGGCACCCAAAAATAAAACCTATACTCTTAAAAATATAACAGTACGAGTTAGGATCGTTTCCACGAAGAGTAATTAGTTTAGATTTGTGCTACGTGAATAATGAAAGGGATGATGAATAAAATGAAAGAAAATAAAAAAGAGCAAGTAGAATATGAAAATAAATCAAAATAACAAATGTTGGTCTAAATCTACGTATACCATCGGAATCTTGAAACTGATCGTAGATGCAAATATATATTGATATGTATAATAAATAGTCATCGTTGGAATTAATTTCCAATCTCCTTTAGCCACAGTTAACTAGAAACAAACGACCTAATTAACCTTAACTACTAAACAATCCCGAACAAGCGCTAAAGGTTTAATCTAGTAGCGTATTAAACTCAATGAGATCGATAAAACAAAACAACACAAGCACAAGCGGTTGCATTTAATTTAGTCGAATGGTTTCTTCCTAAAATTTAATAATACAAAGCAGTAATTTATTAAATCTTGGTTGCTTCACAAATTAGAGGGATCGAACAATTCCGGATTCGATATCTAATTTAGCAGTAGATTATCAAGAGTAATAAACTAGTATGCATCCTAGTAATAAACAAGATAATCATAAAATATACATAAAAAAACATTTGAAACTTAAAGTACAAATCAAAAATATAAACACAAATTAGATCTCACAAGTTTTTATTGATTCTGAGGCTTCCGTTTCCTTCGACCAACAAGACTTTTAGCTGCAAAAGTTCATCAAACCTTCAAAAGAAAAGTTGGAGAAAAATAGAAGAGTTGTGTTGTGGTTGTGGTGTTCCTTCTCATGATTCCTACCCCTTTTTTATACCCTAAATTAGTTGTTTCAATCCCACAATAACTTCCCACATTTCCTCTAAAAGTTACAACTTCTCAAACCAAAAGAAACTAAGTCATAGAATAAGTAGGAAAATGGTTATTTTGGTTCCTATTTTTGTTTACGACATCTTTGACCCAACTTCAAGCCTGATTTAGTCAATGATGCAGCCTGAATCTCGAAAAACTTAAAATAGGAAAGTTGTAGCCCTTTGTCTTAGCTTTCCAAATCTTTTCGAAACACCTCCATTGCTTTTTGGATGAGAAAGTTATGCCCATTTTGGTAAAATATGTCAAAACTGTCAAGAATTGCAATTTAGCTCCATTTTGCACATAGTGTCTCCAATTGCATCCTAAAGTAAAATATAAGCATAAGAGTACCTTTAGTCATAAAATAAGCATAAAATGGTGAACAATAATGTATAAAAATATAACATTTATGTTCTCATCAAATACGCCCACACTTAACATTTGTTCGTCCTCGGACAAAACTCTAATTTATTTTTTTCCAAAAAAAAATCAAGGTTCATAAATAAAGAATAACCAAGCTCTTTAAAACTCATAACATATCATGAAAATATATTCTTAGACAACTTCTACTATTTAGTAAGTATTTTCACTTGATGATAGAGTAAACTAAATTGGTAGACGCTCACAGGAATAAACACTCAACTCTCATCGGTTGGAAGGGTAAGTATTTCGCTCAAATTCATTCCAAAAGAAATGATCTACCAAAAGCTTGCATATCTTCTCATTTTCCACCACTTGGATCACATGCATAACAAAAATCATAAGGACTTTTTATGGGTTGTAGAGGGACTTAGGATTAAGGTAGGATATATTTGGGAGTGTAGCTAAAAAGACATCAAAACTAGTAGAGCAAAAATGATTTAACTCAAGCTCGAATGTATAAAATATGTAAAAACAATCACTCCATTCAAAGCATTCAACATACCCCTTTATTGAAAATTTTGGGACGAATTATGAACATAGATGTCAAAATTTATTTCTTGCATCTCTTTTTTCATTACTTCTTCTTTCTTTCTTTCTTTTTCTCAATTTTTTCATTTTTTTTCAATTTTTTTCATTTTTTTTGAATCATGATGGAACTCAAGAATTTGAAGGATAGAAATATAATTTCAATCTCTTCTAATTAGTAAAAACTTATAATAAAGAGAGAGAGAAAGAGAGTGAGCCGAAAGAGAGAGAAAGAGAGTGAGCCGAGAGAGAGAGAGAGAGTGAGAGTGGCAGTGGAGGTATTTCTCCTCCCTCTTTATTATAAGTTTTTTTACTAATTAGAAGAGATTGAAATTATATTTCTACCCTTGACACCCATGCATGATGACACATGGATGCAGGAAATAACTCTCTCTCTCGGTGGTTGGCAATCAATCCAAACCCGGTGGATCTTCCAGCATAACGAAAGTCGGGGCACGACGACCCCGATCTTTGGATACAACAGTTACCTAATGCCATCTTGTAGAATAACACTGCCTATAAGGGATTCGAACATAAGCTGTTATGTCCATAGCTCTCCCGGCGTATCTCAGTCTTCTGAAGGAGTTCATCCTCAAAGCTTTTTCGAACAAAGAGATGCACAACCTACAGCGCAACATCTTGCCAAGAAGGAGGAACGGTCGAGTTCATCTTCATTAAGAAGCGTGTGAAATATGAGCAAACTCTCTCTCACCACTGCTATTTATAGGCTAGGGCAAATCAAACCCATACGTCAAGTGGCAACTTTTCCGAAGTCAGTGCAATGAAATTGCATTAATGGTGATGAATCTGCCACCTCAAATTCAGCTAAGTCAAAGAAATCATCAATTCGAGTCTCGAAAGACTCAACAAAGCTGACCAAAGGAGATGCGACACATAGCGGATGCGCTCCTCGGCATCATGCGCCCTATGCTGATGTGCCTAGTAACGAATGGACAGATGCGCCCACTTAAGCTTGTCACCCAGCAAGCATTTAATGCTATGTGACTTTGTGTTTATCACGCTTCCTGAAGATTGAGAAGTTGATAGCTTTTGCAGAACACGAAGAGACGCTAACGTCAGCTTCATCATTACCTGTTTTACTGGTTACAATTGTGCTCCGCCACGTGGTCGACTGATCACCCGTATGCGCTTCCGCAGCCATGCGCCCAAAACTCTGCATGTGCCTCCACAGCCATGTGTCCAAAGCTCTTCATGCGCCTCGAAAGCCATGCGCCCAAAAGTCATGGACCAAGTCTTCTTATGCGCCAGTTCCCAGGTGCATCCTGACAGATCATTCCCCACCAAATTCGATATCTTTGAGCCATGAATACGTGCCACGTGTCATTGACTCAGTTCTGCCTACGAATGGGTGCTAACCATCCAAGATGGAACTAAAGAATTTGAGAATAAAATATGTAGCCAAACTAGAAATTCAGATACCCCACACTTATTTCTTATACACCCATACATATCATAATGCTCCACTAGTTTTTCGACCTGGGTAAGAATTTTTTTTTCAGGTTAAAGCTTGTAATATGGGTTCACAAAAATAGAAGCAATAAGGCTCAAAAGGGTTCAACCAAAGGAAAAATAATTTCAGGGTAGGTTATTTGGCTTATGTAGCGTATAACAAAGATGACCTTAATCATGTTCATGTATACATATGCCGATGTGACCTCGGAGAGAATCTAAGCAAGTTCTAGAGAAACAAGTCCATGAAAGAATATCTCTCATCAAAGAAAATAGTGAGATTGATGTGTCAGACTAAAGGCTCAAAGCTCACCTGCTTTTGTCTACCAAATTTACTCACAACCATCCTCAAGAAAAATAACTATACTAATTAATTCTCAGTTGAAAAGAGTATTTATTCAATCATGTTATGAATTTTTTAAAACTTAGATAAATCTTTCTCATGACATACACAGCCTAAAATTATTGAAAACCACAAAAAAATCATTTTTTAAATCAAAAAAACTAAAACTGTTTAAAATAATTTAAAATCCTCCCCCACACTTAAACTGACATTGTCCCCAATTTAAGGCTAAATTCAAAGAAAAAACAAAAATAAATAAAAATGCAAGAATAAGAATAAACTACCCTTGGGTTGCCTCCCAAGCAGCGCCTTTGTTTAATTCGTCATTGGCTCGACTTTATGCACACTTGACATAACTATGCAAGGGTTTCTTATCTTGGATAGAGGCCTGTAAAATAGATGGTAATTGCCAATTGTTAGAAATTGATAATGTCATATAAGGAAAGTTACATGACTATTGCATTTTTAGAAAATTATTCATTGCTGATATAGTTTCCTGCAAATTAGAACTCAAAGATAACTCCTCATTCCCTTTCTCAAGATGCTCACTGATGGCAACTTCTAATCCATCTTTGCCATCAAGTTCAAAAACTTTTTGTGCATTAGGTACTACGTCGTCATTAGGAATGCGCGTGTCTACAACACAATTTTCTTCTTGTTGTTTTGACGATGTACGTACTTCATTTACTCGAATGCCAAACTCTTTACCATTTCTCAAAACAATTGTACTTGTATTTTCTTTTTTATTTACTTGAGATGATAATGTTTCCAAACTTTGTGTCTCCAGCTTATTAATTGTTGTAGCCATTTGGCTCATTTGATTGTTCAGACTTTGGATGCTGGCCCTCGTCTCCTGTTGAAATTATAAAGTATTAGTGGCAAGAGACTTAACAATATCTTCTAAAGACGTACCAGAGTTAGAAGTTTGGCCCGATTGTTTTTCATGGGGATATGGTTGCTTGGACTGTTGGTAACTTAGTTGATTTTGAAAGCCGGGATGATGTGATCGTGGATTTTCATAGCTGAAATTGGGATGATCACTCTATCCTAGGTTGTACGTGTTTGAATAGGGATTATACATCATTTGCGACTCTCTAAGAAATTCACATGTCTCATTTACTTCATCATTGGGCTCCTCTTGAAGAGTTGGGCACATATCACTTGGATGCCCTGCTACTAAACAAATCCCACAAGCCATATTGATGTTTGTATATTACCTACAACCATTTGATGAACAAGAGAAGTTAAAACTTGCAATTTGTTCTTCAAGAGAAGAAATATTTACCTCATTAGCGTGCCTAGATGGAAGATCCAGCCAAGTGCCAAAGTGTTAAGAATTGGTAGCCATCTCCTGTTATTTTTTTTGTTTTTTTCTAATAAACAAAAAATTGTTTTATTAGGAGAATAAAAAGCACAAAAAACTAGTCTTACTTATCGACAATGGTACCAAAATTTGGTGTGCTGTCATAGGCACCCAAAAATAAAACCTATACTCTTAAAAATGTAGCAGTGTGAGTAAGGATCGTTTCCACGGAGAGTAATTAGTTTAAATTTGTGCTATGTGAATAATGAAAGTGGGATGAATAAAATAAAAGAAAATAAAAAAGAGCAAGTAGAATATGAAAATAAATCAAAATAACAAATGTTGGTCTAAGTCTACATCTACCATCAAAATCTTGAAACTGATCATAGATGCAAATATATATTGATATGTATAATGAATATTCATTGTTGGAATTATTTTCCTATCTCCTTTAGCTATAGTTAATTAGAAACAAGCGACCTAATTAACCTTAACTACTAAACAACACCAGACAAGTGCTAAAGGTTTAATCTAGTAGCGTATTAAACTCAATGAGATCGATGAAACAAAACAACACAAGCACAAGCAGTTGCATTTAATTTAGTCGAATGGTTTCTTTGTAAGATTTAATAATACAAAGCAGTAATTTGTTAAATCTTGGTTGCTTTACAAATTAGAGGGATCGAACAATTTTGGATTCGATATCTGATTTAGCAATAGATTATCAACAGTAATAAACTAGTATGCATCCTAGTAATTAAACAAGATAATCATAAAATATGCATAAGAAAATATTTGATACTCAAAGTACAAGTCAAACATATAAACACAAATTAGATCTCACAAGTTTTTATTGATTTCGAGGCTTCCGTTTCCTTCGACCAACAAGACTTTTAGCCGCACAAGTTCATCAAAACTTCAAAAGAAAAGTTGTAGAAGAAGAGAAGAGTTGTGTTGTGGTTGTGGTGTTCCTTCTCATGATTCCTGTAACGCCCCAGTCCCAAAATATGTAGGACTAGGATACGTGTACATGCCAGCTACGCATCGAGAGGACTCCAGCCCAGCTCGAATATGTATAAGCTGTATGGTTATTCTAGATTAACTATATCTCAATCCACATATTAATGATAAATATGACGAATCAAGTGCAGTAAGGCTGATCAGGCCATGATACATTGATTCTAGATTAGATAAATATATAAAAGTGGATCCCCAATAACACATTTATCATGAACAAGCTAGAGAAAAATAGAAGCTTGTACAAAACTAGGCTATAATGTAGCAAGAATCAAATATAGGACAAAATTGAAATACGGAAGATATGATAATAACACACTATGTATACCTGAAGTCTCGGTGTAGCAAACATCATCCATCAGTGTACCGTGCCATCAACTAATACCTGGAGAGATCACCAGGTCCTCAGAGGACTAGCAAGACACATAATATACATGCCTACCGTAACAATTTTAACATGCAAGGAAGGATAGGAAATAGTACAAGAAATAAAGACTGCAGAGTAGTACAAGAATAAAATATAAGGAAGTGGCATGCAGTCAAGAATCGTGCTGATAAACATGACTAAGAATAAATCGGAGTAAACCGCAGCTCAGTGGGGACTCACGGTCCTATAGATCACAGCTCAGTGGGGGCTCACAACCTATAGTAAGTCTCTATCGTAGCTCAGTGGGGGCTCACAACAGAGAGTAGTCAAGTATAGTCATCGTCTATCACAAGGTCCTCGCCTAGAACTATGAGTCAAGTCAAGTCAAGTCAAGATGTCAACAAGTCAAGTCCATCTCAATTATGTCAAAGGGACACGACAGAGGCCAAGCAATACTATCACTAGACATGAACATGATAGAAAAATATGGCTAGTAACAAGAGAAAAGAAAGAGTAATGATCTACGTGCACGTAAAACTAGAAAGTATCCATGATATGAAGCGAAAGAGGAATATGTACCAAGTGAAACACAAAAGAATAGCAGTATAGAATAGCATGTAAGTACCGTAAAGTTTGGCAAGGTGTACTTGCCTGGTGGTAGCAAAAGTCCTGTAATTAAAGAGCCACAAAACCTGAACTCCTGCAAACCCCTCCGGATGCTGAAACAAATATTTCCAACAGTCCCAAAATGAGCAAAATAGCTAGAATAGCCTACCCATAAGTCCAATTCTAGATACAGGGGCAAAACGGTAATTTCGGGTCAAAACGGTGTCCGCCGTTGGACCCGCTTTGCACCGAAAAGCGTGCCAAAGTCAATGGTCTCTAAAGTCGTCAAACTACATTTATTATTCTATATCAATATACCATATATAAATTATATGAGTATTTATGACTCCTAGTTGTCATAACGTTGCTACAATACTACATCTATTATATAAGTACATATGGGTACCAAATCCTTTCGTAAATACTTTACAATTATAACAAAATAATATATTTAAATTCTAAAATTTATCTATAAATATTTATATATTTCAATAATCATATTTTCAAAAGGAAAATCCTTTCACAAGAGGTCTTATGTCAATGTTACATAAGACTTCCTCAAATCGACCCATTAATTTACTTCCGAAACAATGATAAAATAAAAATAATAAATTCTATAAAAATTGCAGAAATTAGTTAAAATAGTATTTATAATGTTAAACCTTGCACAACGTAAAGTTTATTAAGGATTCATGGAGTTTTGACACTTTTGGACACAAGGAAAACAGAATTTTTCGGAGTTCAATGATATGACAAATGTCATGAATTTTTAAAAATAGCAAACGGATGCAAAATCTAACTTTCGGATATGCGTCGGAAAGGTATCGACGTCTAGATTCTGAATAAAAATATAAAAAGGTTATAAACTGACTTTAGATAGGCGAAAAGTAGCCCGCAACAGAATTTGTCAGTTCTAGATATCCTGTCGTAGAATCAACGCCACGGACAAATCGCTTGGAACTAGGGGATCCGGCGATCAGAGGTTGGACTAGACACATAATGGTAACTCTCAGATTTGGTTTGAGGAGAAAAAGATGAGAAAAAGTGGGTGAAACATCATCTACAATTCGACTAACCTGCTGTGACGTTTCAGACTTCGATTCGACGGAGTTTCGGCCCAAGTAGCGCGTCGTGCACCTCTCTAACGGCCGCAAGGTTGCTCCTATAGTTGCTAGGGTGGAAGAGGATGTTGAGAGAGATGTCCAAGTGGTGGTGGTTGGCATAAAAAAATCAAAGAGAAATTATATTTTTGTGAAGAAAGGGGGGTCGGCTAGGGTTTCGGGTTTGGAGTGGTGGCCGCTAGGTTTGGGGGGGGGGATTTGTGGAGTAGTGGATGGTTATGAGAGAGGGGGATGGTTAGGGTTTGATAGGTATATATATAGTGCATGGGCTTTGGTTTGATCTAATTTGGATAGGATTTGATTCTCCAAATCATACTATTATTAATAGGTTTCCTATTTTGGTTAGATGTTTGACCAAGTCAAAGATATAAGAGAATATTACATATGGCTGCAATTTAATTCTTAAAATTCTCTTATATATATATATATATATATATATATATATATATATATATATATATATATATATACTTGGTTTTGGTACTCCTAATCAGGCTCTAACTAGTAGGGTTGACTAGGTTAGGGTCCGAGTAGCATTACTAGTCGAATTGGACCCGAAAAATTAATTTAATGAGTCTCATGTGCCATTTGCAAATAAGTAGCACATGAAAACTCGATTGGATGGTGCACCCTAGGCATATGAATTGTAGACTCAACATGGGTCAAAATCATATATTGGGTCATACGGTTTCGATCTATGTCAAGTCCCAAAAGCAAATTGGAAGTTGGCTTAAAATTACGTCAATGGCTCAAATTGGCCTAAGTTGGCCCAAAATTGCGCAAAGTCAAAGGAATGTTGAAAAGCAAAATTGGATGGGACATGATATAACAAACTCAAGGTCATCCTGTCTACTACAAAACTCATAAAGGACGTTTTAAGAGATGGGCATGTCATGTGCTCCAACAACCAAAGACACAAAAAGTACATATAAAATCCTAATTAAATATACAATATAACCTAATAATTAGAAATACTATAAAATAAAATAAAAAAAATAATTCCTAAAAATCAGGGTCCTCACAATCTACCCACCTTAAAAGAATTTCGTCCTCGAAATTAAAATAAGGACCCTTAGTAACGAAAAACCGCGCTAGTGTAACTAGAAATAGTTTAAGAGATACGCTAGGTCACTACGGTCTCTCCAAATAACTCAAGTAATAATCAATCCTAACCAATTTGATTTTGCAATATCTATATCGTAAAACTATTGGTGGTTATCTTTACTCGCTCTTCTTGGTTTTGGCGGTCTTGCAACGATTATGTTGAAGGCTTGTCCTCCTAACTATATTTTTACCACAACTATATAAGTCTCTTTACACCTGACCAAGCTAAGTGATACTTACCTATCTGTCTCATTCTAAATTTACAAGTGATATGGCATAATGGTAATAGGTTAGGTTAGGCTATGCTTAGGTTCTTCATTTAGAGGGTCAGTCTCTATACTAAAACTATCACTATATTCTTGATCTAGTGACTACCATAAGAGCATAACCTAGCATGATCATATATTTATTTCTATACTGAGGACGTCTACCCACCTTTGGTCAAACTACCTCATCAAACACATGATGCCCTATGACATATGGCATCTCTAATCCCCATTATATATCAAGCAATCACAATACAATAAGCCGACTATCTTACACTATAACCTAAGAATTTTTTTGATAAATCCTATATAGCACGATTATTCGTCACTCCAAAATTGGAAGGGACGAGAAGCAAAGATACGAGAAAGTAAGGGAAGAGTAATCGATAGCAAATCCGAAGTTCAAGGGCGGTAGAAAATTTCTAAAAGAATTGTCAAGTTAGTTGTGGATTGAGATTCCTAAGGGTTTAGTCATGTCCGCAGGCCCGCTCGGTACAGTAACGTAACCGAAACGGCTAACTCGACCTGCATGGGCCACCACAAAAACATGTAACGCCCCAGTCCCAAAATATGTAGGACTAGGATACGTGTACATGCCAGCTACGCATCGAGAGTACTCCAGCCCAGCTCGAATACGTATAAGATGTATGGTTATTCTAGATTAACTATATCTCAATCTACATATTAATAATAAATATGACGAATCAAGTGCAGTAAGGCTGAACAGGCCATGATACATTGATTCTAGATTAGATAAATATGTAAAAGTGGATCCCCAATAACACATTTATCATGAACAAGCTAGAGAAAAATAGAAGCTTGTACAAGACTAGGCTATAATGTAGCAAGAATCAAATATATGACAAAATTAAAATATGGAAGATATGATAATAACACACTATGTATACCTGAAGTCTCGGTGTAGCAAACATCATCCATCAGTGTACCGTGCCATCAACTAATACCTGGAGAGATCACCAGGTCCTCAGAGGACTAGCAAGACACATAATATACATGCCTACCGTAACAGTTTTAACATGCAAGAAAGGATAGGAAATAGTACAAGAAATAAAGACTGCAGAGTAGTACAAGAATAAAATATAAGAAAGTGGCATGCCGTCAAGAATCGTGCTGATAAACATGACTAAGAATAAATCGGAGTAAACCGCAGCTCAGTGGGGACTCACGGTCCTATAGATCACAGCTCAGTGGGGGCTCACAACCTATAGTAAGTCTCTATCGTAGCTCAGTGGGGGCTCACAACAGAGAGTAGTCAAGTATAGTCATCGTCTATCACAAGGTCCTCGCCTAGAACTACGAGTCAAGTCAAGTCAAGTCAAGATGTCAACAAGTCAAGTCCATCTCAATTATGTCAAAGGGACATGACAGAGGCCAAGCAATACTATCACTAGACATGAACATGATAGAAAAATATGGCTAGTAACAAGAGAAAAGAAAGAGTAATGATCTACGTGCACGTAAAACTAGAAAGTATCCATAATATGAAGTGAAAGAGGAATATGTACCAAGTGAAACACAAAAGAATAGCAGTATAGAATAGCATGTAAGTACTGTAAAGTTTGGCAAGGTGTACTTGCATGGTGGTAGCAAAAGTCCTGCAATTAAAGAGCCACAAAACCTGAACTCCCGCAAACCCCTCCGGATGCTGAAACAAATATTTCCAACAGTCCCAAAATGAGCAAAATAGCTAGAATAGCCTACCCATAAGTCCAATTCTGGACACAGGGGCAAAACGGTAATTTTGGGTCAAAACGGTGTCCGCCGTTGGACCCGCTTTGTACCGAAAAGCGTGCCAAAGTCAATGGTCTCTAAAGTCGTCAAACTACATTTATTATTCTATATCAATATACCATATATAAATTATATGAGTATTTATGACTCCTAGTTGTCATAACGTTGCTACAATACTACATCTATTATATAAGTACATATGGGTACCAAATCCTTTCGTAAATACTTTACAATTATAACAAAATAATATATTTAAATTCTGAAATTTATCTATAAATATTTATATATTTCTATAATTATATTTTCAAAAGAAAAATCCTTTCACAAGAGGTCTTATGTCAATGTTACATAAGACTTCCTCAAATCGACCCATTAATTTACTTCCGAAACAAAGATAAAATAAAAATAATAAATTCTATAAAAATCCCAAAAATTAGTTAAAATAGTATTTATAATGTTAAACCTTGCACAACATAAAGTTTAATATGGATTCATGGAGTTTTGACACTTTTGGACACAAGAAAAACAGAATTTTTCGGAGTTCAATGATATGACAAATGTCATGAATTTTTAAAAATAGCAAACGGATGCAAAACCTAACTTTCAGATATGTGTCGGAAAGTTATCGACGTCTAGATTCTGAATAAAAATATAAAAAGGTTATAAACTGACCTTAGATAGGCGAAAAGTGGCCCGCAACAGAATTCGTTAGTTCTGGATACCCTGTCGTAGAATCAACGCCACGGACAAATCGCTTGGAACTAGGGGATCCGGCGATCAGAGGTTGGACTAGACACATAATGGTAACTCTCAGATTTGGTTTGAGGAGAAAAAGATGAGAAAAAGTGGGTGAAACATCATCTACAATTCGACTAACCTGCTGTGACGTTTCAGACTTCGATTCAACGGAGTTTCGGCCCAAGTAGCGCGTCGTGCACCTCTCTAACGGCCGCAAGGTTGCTCCCATAGTTTCTAGGGTGGAAGAGGATGTTGAGAGAGACGTCCAAGTGGTGGTGGTTGGCGCTAAAAAATTGAAGAGAAATTATATTTTTGTGAAGAAAGGGGGGTCGGCTAGGGTTTCGGGTTTGGAGTGGTGGCCGCTAGGTTTGGGGGGGATTTATGGAGTAGTGGATGGTTATAGAGAGGGGGATGGTTAGGGTTTGATAGGTATATATATATAGTGCATGGGCTTTGGTTTGATCTAATTTGGATAGGATTTGATTCTCCAAATCATACTATTATTAATAGGTTTCCTATTTTGGTTAGATGTTTGACCAAGTCAAAGATATAAGAGAATATTACATATGGCTGCAATTTAATTCTTAAAATTCTCTTATATATATATATATATATATATATATATATATATATATATATATATATATATATATATATATATATATATATATATATATATATACTTGGTTTTGGTACTCCTAATTAGGCTCTAACTAGTAGGGTTGACTAGGTTAGGGTCCGAGTAGCATTACTAGTCGAATTGGACCCGAAAAATTAATTTAATGAGTCTCATGTGCCATTTGCAAATAAGTAGCACATGAAAACTCGATTGGATGGTGCACCCTAGGCATATGAATTGTAGACTCAACATGGGTCAAAACCATATATTGGGTCATACGGTTTTGATCTATGTCAAGTCCCAAAAGCAAATTGGAAGTTGGCTTAAAATTACGTCAATGGCTCAAATTGGCCTAAGTTGGCCCAAATTTGCGCAAAGTTAAAGGAATATTGAAAAGCAAAATTGGATGGGACATGATATAACAAACTCAAGGTCATCCTGTCTACTACAAAACTCATAAAGGACGTTTTAAGAAATGGGCATGTCATGTGCTCCAACAACCAAAGACACAAAAAGTACATATAAAATCCTAATTAAATATACAATATAACCTAATAATTAGAAATACTATAAAATAAAATAAAATAATAATTCCTAAAAATCAGGGTCCTCACAATTCCTACCCCTTTTATATACCCTAAATTAGTTGTTTCAAGCCCACAATATCTTCCCACATATCCTCTAAAAGTTACAACTTCTCAAACCAAAAGAAACTAAGTCATAGAATAAGTAGGAAAATGATTATTTTGTTTTCTATTTTTGTTCACAAGAACTTTGACCAAACTTCAAGCATGATTTAGTCAATGATGCAGCCTGAATCTCGGAATACTTAAAATAGGAAAGTTGTAGCCCTTTGTCTTATCTTTCCAAATCTTCTTAAATCACCTCAATTGCTTTTCGAAGGAGAAAGGTATGCCCATTTTGGTAAAAGGTGTCAAAACTGTCCAGAATTGTAATTTAGCTCCATTTTGCACATAATGTCTCCAATTGCATCCTAAAGCAAAATATAAATACAATGAGTACCTTTAGTCATAAAATGAGCATAAAATGGTGAACATTAAGGTATAAAAATATAACATTTATGTTTTCATCAGTGAACCAAACCAAAACTAGCCAAGAACAACCAAGACTAAACCAAGCTAAGGCTAAGCAAGACAAGTCTAACTACGGGTCACCTGACTAACGTCAGAAATTCGTATATGTACACCGAAAATACGTATAACAAAAAAATGAGTGACTGCCGCCTGACACTTCTACTTCCACGTCGCCACCACTCGTCGACGTTGTTTCCCTCTGATAGCCACCGTCGGAGTCGCAGATCTAGATATGCCACCTCCAAGAGCTTCTCCCGGTGCCATCGACCCCTGCGCATGGAGCCTCAGTTCTGGATATGATCCCGTGAACGAATCTACTACCCCGTCAATCGCTCGCCACCTCCTCAACCGTACCCAGTACTCACCTTTGCCTTTTGTCTCTGCCGACTGTGCCTGCGCCATCGTGGAATAGGCCTTGAGCCTCAAATCTGGACTGATTTTATCTCCACCTTGAGATCTGCACCACATCTAGGTCGTCAAGCTAGTGAGTCATACCTCCCCGACCGATCCACCACCTGTCTCCTCCACCGGAGCCAAGCCCCATCTTCGGGTACCTAGATTCGGTGCTTCCTACCAGCGATCAACTACTTCTCACCGGAATCGCCACCACATCGTCTTGCCGCTCGCCTCCACAAGACCTCCTTCGAATCCCAAGTTGTGCCACTGCCGCTTTGTGGCCGGCTACCCTTTCCTGGTGAGTTCTTCGACACCTCTTCCTTCTCTTCAATTTTCTCTGATCTCTTTTTTGTGGATAAGTTTGTTAGAGGAGAGAGAGTGAGCAGAGTATAAAGAAATTAGGGTTAGATGTTAGTTCAGATTATTAGAGTATTGATGTTGAGTGAAAGAGCAAGGAGGGAGAGAGGAAAAAGGGATTAGGGTTTGCTTTGACATAGTGAGAGTGTGGGTCGGGTCTTTGGGCCCAATGGACTTAGGCCAATAAATAGAGAAAGAAATAAATAAATAAAAGAGAGCAGTAGTAGTGTTTATGGCTGTGGGCCAATGAGCTTTGGGCTTGGGTTTACCCGAATTGGGGCCAACCAGCGGGCTAGGCCATAGAAAAATTTTAGATTAATAACTGTAGGCTTTTTACTATTTTTAGGGTTTTGATTGGGCTAAGAATATTTGGTTGTTTTTAATATAGAATTAAGCTATATGTTTTATGGATTTTGGTTGGGTTTATTAGTATTAGTTTGTTTAGTTGATAAATTAAGTGGAGTATTAGTTAGTTCAGAACTAGAATTGATTAAGTTAGTATTTAAGGATTTTTAGAAGTTTAAGGATATTTTCTAAAATAGAATCTGATTATTTTTTAACCCTTTATAGGTGGATTTAAAGACAACTCGAGAAAAGTTCTGAAGGACTCTAGAAGATTAGGATAAATTACTTTTGATGTATCAGATAGTTTGGATAAAAGACAAATATACTAGATGTATGAGGATATAGATTGTCAGATTTGTCTTCGGAGATGGAACATGTATATGTACTCAAAAGTAATTGTAGCACTTGTCTCCCAAATTTTATTTATTTATTTTAGAGTTTATTTTTTGTTTATTATTATTATTTATAGAATGGTTTGAATCATAGGTAAATAGAGATTTGAATTTGAGCTCACAAGGGTGCACACCTAGACTATGGGTCATATGAGGTCACTATGGTCCCTAAGAGGTTATTTTACTATTTTAGATTTCTTTTATATGATTTTATTATTTTTTAATCTTCTAAGATTTACTGTGAGAGCACCCGAGAGTATTTTTGAGGCCATATAATTTACTTTGGCTCTAGAACCCTTAAAATATGTTCTAGATTTTTTTGGGAATTTTTAGGAATTTTTTGGGATTTATTTAGGATTTTTAGGATTTTTTCTGATTTTTAATTAAATTTTTGTATTAAAAAACTCTATTTTTCCCTAATTACCCAGTCAGCTGAGCGGGGGGCCCACCCATCAGCCGCTCGGGCGCGAGTGGCAGGCAAACCCGTCAACGTCGAGTGGATGAGCTGGCAGTTCCCATAAATGGGAAGCTGAGTCGCTATCCAGCTGGCTCTGCCCAAGCCGGGCGAGCCTCCGACCTTAGGATCGGGGCGGGACATATTGGATGGCTGACACGTGTCCCCGTCGAGCCGCTTAAGTCGCAGCCACCGCCTCTACTGCCTATATATATTAGTATATAGTTTAGGTTTTTCTGAAAACCCTATATTTATTTCCAGCAGGTTTTGTGGGAGAGTTCAAGTGGAGTCCTCGACTTCGCGGAGGGTTTGCCATTGATCTAGACGTCCGTTTTGTGCACCTTTTTTTATTAGAAGCGTATTGAGGTTAGGTTTCTGAATATATACTTTATTTTCTGGAATTTGTTCTGGAATTTCTGAATAATTATTTGAGTGTTGGTTGTCCAAAAATTAATACGTTGCACGATTTTTTAGATTTTTAGTGATCTCGAACTCCGATTCGCGATCCGTTTGGAGTTTTAGAAAGATGACATCGAGCTCTACAACATATAATTTTTCCAAAAATTTAGATTTTCATCTATTATTTTATTTTATTCGTAGAAGTTAGATTTGTTCAACAATTTATCGATTTGGTCACGGTTAGCCATAACGGCGATAACATTTGACCAAATCGTGATTTTGCGGCACGATCGATTCCAGTGCACTTATGGTGCTAAAATTTACCATGTTGCACACTCAAACTTTTGAATTCGAAATATTTGACTAGTTAGTCAACAGTATGTCTCAGTTTGCGTGCCACGGGTCCCGAATTTGGAACCTTGACTTTCCTTGGCCAACTATTTGTGTTTAGATTCTATTTTCAGATTTAAATAGGTTAAAATAGGTTTTTAGTTAGTTTATTCCAGAATTAAAATAGGATTAATTATGTTAACCTATTAGCCACTTTCTAGGATTTTTAGAGTGGGAATCGTTGATCTAACTTATGGTTATTTTTGTGTCGGGATAGATCGGGCTACGAAATCTTCAGTTGTGATTTCATCATCTATCGGAGAAGGCAAGTATTACTATGACCTATATTTCCTTTATTTTATACTGCATGTTTCATGTCATCTTTTTACTAATACTTCATTATGATTCATGCTGTCAATGTTCATGATTACTATTGTGCACGAGAGTTAGAATCGTTAGGGTATATATACATGTTCATCACCTATTCATTTTTTCTCATTGTTTACAGTTTATCGTATTTCTAATATTTATCGTAATGAACATGTATTGTGCGTGAGTCGGGCGTAGGAATACAAACAAGTAAGCATGTGGTCAACGAATTGAATACAGACCCCCTATACATTGATTGCATAATATCAGTCATGCACCACACGTATGACTGACGGATATCCCAAGCCGTCTACATGCTAAAAGTTGGTATTCTAAAATACACAGTACACGTGACTTAATCATTGTTGCTCTATTATATATTGTTCTTCTTTCGTCAAGTCTACCTTCTTATTGTTATCATGTCTTAGTGGTATGTCAAAGACTACCTCCATATTGTTATTATGTCTCAGAGAAACTTCCTTATCATATAATGTCATGCCTATACTTATCTTCAATTAATTTATTTTTATCGTTTCTTCATGTTTGTATAATATATTGTGTAATGTAGTGTTATGGTAATCTTGCTCCAATCCTGACTGGATAACTATTTTTTAGCTTTAGACAAAGAGATTTGCCTCGAGGTGTACGGTGAGTATGTTGGTGACCCTGACATTACTGGCGTACCCGATTCTAGTACTGATGCGAATTAGCATACTTTCTTCCTTATGGATTCATACTAATTAGTAGTTATAGTTATAGAGTTTAGTTTGCTTTATTTTCTACTATTCGGGTTTGTTCCTGAGGCTTTTCTGAGTTGTAGTGGATTATTTGATCATTATTATATTGAGACTATTGGATATGATATTTTTGGTTAATATTAATGACTTAGTTGTGGATGATATATATGAGTGTTGTGCTTGTTGTGGACCATTGTTATCATAGACAGCGTACTACCGCCGATGCTGTGGCGTAGGTTGGACTTGGCTACGTACTCGTATCCCGAAATGCGAGAGCAGGTCGTGACAGTGATAGTGGATGCTGTGATCGTGTATTGGCTTGGCTTCGATTTTGTTTCTTTTCTAGTTTCATAAATGAGCAAAAGATTGATCTTGAGATTAATTGATGAATGTCTAGGTTTAGACAGCTAACTATAGCCGATTCCACGGCGTAGACTGGACGCGCGTACAACCCGTACCCGAATATGTGGGCACGGGGCGTGACAGCTGGCTAGGAGTTGTAATGCTTGGGATAAGAAAGTTAAAAGCTCAAAGGAACTTTTAATGATATAGAAGAAGAAAAGAATGAGTTGATGTGAAATGAATAAAAACTCTTCTATTTATAGGGTTCCTGGGAGACCGAACTCGGGCAGAGTTTGGTTCCTTAATGTTCAAAAAGATAAACATTGGGAGCCTATTCTTCATGTGGACCTGATCATTAAAGGTGGTCGAGTTCGATCCCTTTGTATCCAACAGGATCATGGTCTGATTTGATATGATTTTGGTTTTGGTTTGAGCTGGGTATTGCTTTATGAACTAAACAACGTCCAAAAGTATGTTTGGCTTTTTGATAAATAGGCTAGGAAGCAGACCAAGTGTCAAGTGCAACTCGATGTACATATTTTTCCTAAACTCAATAAAAGCAAAAATATATAATAAAATTAAACATTATCATGTTCAGCAACCTTTGATGATGTTGTAGCCGTCATGAATTCTTTATTGCATATGTCCATGTCTGTAAATACATGTTAGGCGAACAAGGCAATATGATATATTTAATGAACATTTAGGACAATCCTATGTTTAAGTATTAACAATATAGTGATTGCATAAATGTTAGTGATATCATATTGTTAAACTTGATTAATTAGTCATAATAAAAAATATGATACAATCATTGGACTAACACTTATCACTTTTAAAGTTGGACTAGATGTGTTGTGGATGCGAAATAGGCAGTATAGCGGGTGGAAAGGACAATAACGAGACGTAGGGGCTATCTCTAGCTTTTATTTATGTTGATGTTGTTGCATCTGGGTACTCAGTCTATACGAGCGAATGTTTTCTCAAGTGAATTTCACATGGACTAGATAGTATGTCTAGTCTATGTGCTTTCCTTTATATGCTTGTATTCTGGTTTTAGTTCACCATATAGATTCCCTTGTGGTACTTGTTATCTGGGGTTGGCCCTAGTAGTTTTATATAACTATATCTCATATCGGAGTGTGAGGATCTTTTATACCTTCTGCTTGATGGTGAGCACCAGGAGGACCACGAGCCGGGCACATGACTGGTTTTCTTTCTCATCATCCTATATATTTTTACGATATTTAGCTATTGAGCGCGTGTTAGGTCGTGTTCTAGGACCCTGATTTCCTGGCCAAGGACAACATGATTGTATATATATTCTAGAATACAACTAGAGTTGACCATGCATGATTCTATACTCTTACTTGTTCTCTATTTTATATTACTAACTTCACGATCATCTATATTATATAGTTTGGAATGCTTTACTATTATATTTATGATAATCAAACATCTTATACTTTACTTGATTGTAAGTGATTGAGACACTTAGGACTAGTTAACCATGTACTAACTGATGGATTGTAGAGTAACCCCCATATCTTATTACAGTTATAACCATATCTTGGGATACCAGATTACTTTAATATATGTAGCTAGCCTAGTATCGCCCATGCTCTTCAGTATTCTAGTTAGGGAACCTGACAAGGGTTTTTTGGTGGCTCGTGTAGGTCTATTTTCGGACATATAGGGTTACTAAATGTCACACCCCGATCCATCGAATCGTTCATTCTCACAACGATTCTGGCCGAATTGATCCTCCTCACTGGGGCATGATGTCGTATAAGTCTAGATTGTACTTGTACAAGACAAAAATGTGCATTTAGTAATTCTTTTGAGACAATAAGTTGAAATTAAACAGTACAGAGAGTTGAAGACGAGTATAGGAAGAAAAATTAGTTTTTATTGATAAAACTTACAACAAAGTGCAAGTTCATTTTTATATTACATATGTCGTTGCGTCTACATTCATTGAAATAACAAAAGAAAAATATTCGACAAGCTGCCTTGAAATAATAGTGGGCATTCTATACATTTATGCCCTTTTATACATTAAAATAAAAGTCTTCGAGATGCATAGGCTTCAAAAATACTTCAAAATATGAAGCACTTTGAGTAGCCTCATGTTCTTCAGTTTCATCTTAGCTTTAAGCTCCCACAGCGTGCTCGTCACCTAAGGAGTTGGGGATTAATACACTTGGAAATACACTAGTGAATTCGTCTAAACCGATACTACTTATTAAGGATTTGCATACATTCAAAGTTGTCTTGCTATTTAGAACTAGACGAATTGCATTTCATATCGAAGACATAATCTAAAGTAGTAAAAAATAAGCTTTTCATATCAAATCTTACCACGGTCGTGCTCATTCATGCATAATACTTACATAATACTTAATACCTACATAAAACAATAGATGAGCATGTTGTCTATCATATATGTGGTCGTTGATGTTAAGACACCATGAAGGACTAACATATGGAATTACGACGCATTCTATTAGCCTGGATAGAAAGCCCAACTGGAGGTCCCGTAATGCCTCGTGCCAAAGCACGAATCAAGAATTCCTCCTAGGTCGAATCGGTTCTGATGCCCCATATATTGTTTCAAGAAAAAAATAATGCCTTGTACACAACTTGTCCATGACCATGCAAGTGTGTGTGAATAGTTTAAAATATACAACAAATGTATGACATAAACAGAATTAAGCAGCATAACCCATAAACTCACGCCACAGTTTATCTTTTCTTCAAAGCTGTATGTTCTGATTTGACGACATACAGGCACCAAATATTTTGAGGCACCATACCATAATTTGACGTTTCAATGTTTATTCCTTCCAACAGTTTTACGGTTTTGAAGCCAAACTGCTCGCCTCGATGCGAGGCGGTCAAGTTTAGTTTTAGGCCTAATTTATTCTAGCTATGTTACAATTATCTCACATTATTTATCTTAGTGGCACAAGATGTATTTAACCGGACATCGTCGATTTGAACGTCTGAACAATAAGAATTTGTTGACGGCAAATAGTAGAAAATAAGGGGCCGAACCACCCACCAAGTATCGAATGTACCGAGAGTAGGAACACTTTGCAACAATCAAGTTTCAGTTAGACGAGCTCTTGTAATGGCACCAACATCATATTAAAATCCCTTCTTTAACCATTCTTATGGAAATTTTAAAATCAATGCAGAAATCAATGCGAAAATAAATTCACCAAAACCAAGCAGCAAAAGATTCAAGAAAACATCTAAGAAAACCAACAACAGACCAATCCTGTTGAAGGGACTCTCATATAGAGCTTATTAGCCGAGACACAGTCTGCTATATCTATGACTTATTCCAACATAAGTCGATACATTTGTTGGAACGGTTCTCATATCATTCATCTAAATTGATTTTGTGATGCTAAAATGGTTTTTGTATACTAAACTTATGACTGAGTCAGACTAGCCTTCTATCCTCCCGACCGCGTCTGACTTATCACGCGGCTATTAATAGTGCGTTGCCTAACAGGAGCGGGCCATTATATTGAAGTTTAGTTGTCTTAATCCTTAAAGTAAATTCATTTTGACATCTTTTATAATTATTCTATATCCCCGATCCCTTAGCTTGCTACTTGATTTTAGTATTGTTCTATCGTATCCCCTGAATTGATCACGTATCATTTTCTTTTAGGGGCATTGTTCCTGGCCCGTCGGATCAGTTAGTTAAAGCTTAGCATGTAATACCCTGCACCGCATGGTGCATTACGCTAAGTCGATCAATGTGATGAGGTATGAGTTTGTTTCGAAGAGGCATGATTTAAGTTAAAGAAGTATTGATTGAGTTGGTTTTATGTGCAGATATCGTGCAGAGTCCTTTACAACGAGTCGAAGCATAGAAGATAGACCGAATTAGCGGATGAGTGTGAAGGAGCACGAAGTGCTCGCATGGTTAGCTCGGATGAGATGATCGTGCAGCATAGTTAAGGGGTCGGGCCACATCAGCTCGACGAAGCGGTGGACGAATTGGCTTAAGGTGGGCGGGTTCAGACCCTTCTCCCATACTCCTCCATGCCTAATAAATGTACCTTATATGCATCTCGAGGAGTCCACGGGCATGGCTCAAATAAGTATAAAATCGTAGTGTGCGTCAAACACTAAGATAGAACATTAAACCTTGAACAATTGAGGCGACGTGCATCAAGCGCACGGGTCGCGATAGGACAAATTGATGGTAGAATATTGAAAGGTAATATCGAGATATGCATCAAGTACACGACTCAAAGAAAATTGAACACTAGGCCTAGAATATTGAATATGGCATTAAGCGTGCATCTGTGCATGTAGACTATGCGTCTGACTTAGTAAGCAAATTAGACAAGTTATAGCGCAATGCCATGGAACTGTTGTGACATTGAAAGGTATATTTCGTGCATCAAAATATGCAGTAATGGCACAAATGCCAGGGAACTACTGTTGGACAAATAACTTATGAATGGAACACGTTGGAAAGTATAAAGTTATTTGAACCTAAGTCGTTGGGGCATCGTACATCAATACAGATGTGTAGGAGCATAGTACCAATGGAACTTGAGATAGATTGAGTTGAGACGATTATGTGTTGAGAACTAGAGATTTGGTTGGAAATAGTATGATTCTTGCTTTTGTGCGTATTGCATGGTCAATGGACTTGGATAATCTATGCACGGGTTTTGCTTCCCTCGAACGAGTTACAACCGGGGCACCGGGACCTTTCGGCCTAGGCGAAAATTATGTTTGCTATTTGTGGTACACTTTATTAGGACAGATTGCGATCGGCCACTGATGTGATAAGCCACAATACTAGTAAGTTTTGGATCCTTAGGCTACATGGCTGGCAACCTGTATGGAGAGCGATCACGGACTTACACGTTAATATACCAGTCTATTATGGCGCAGAATGCTATGACCTTTCATATAGATAGGGCCGGTGGGCTGAGATTAGAATTGGGTGCAAGTGTAGATCCTGCCATCCTTTTGATTATGTTAAGTTGGTTGGTTCATTTTGTGAATTGTTGTCGGTTTATAAGCTTAGCGATTCGAGACGAAGATGTGCACGATCACTATGTTTATAAATATTATGTGGCTAATAGTATCCATTGTAGGGACACAGTATTTGACACATTTATGTTTCAAATGTTATGGAGAATCAGATATACACTTTACTACTTTAAATCTTGCCATGAAACTGATACTAAGGCAATAATATAAAGACCACATAATAAGATGCATGTTTCACTAAATTACTTAGTGTTGGTTTAGTCGTATGGGTTTCATCAGTACACGGGAGGATTAGTACTGATCCCCCACTAGATTGCTTGCAGGTTTAGGAAATGGTCTACTCGTGGCAAAGCTTCACTTGGACGTATTTTGAGGCGTGCGACCGTACTGGAGCTCAGCATGCAACATAAAGATTTTTTCGGCCTAGGGTCTTTAGATGTGTTATAAAAGACATGATGTATGAAACGAAGAAATTCTTTGTGATCAAGAGAAACCATGAGTGTTATAAGCCTATCATGTTCATTTCGACTATTTGAGAGCCTTTATATTCAACTGCTTAATTAATAAAGTGATTCTTTTGCTTACTCTGATGTGTCTCCACCCTTCTCCTATTATTTCTGTATTGAATTGAGACAACCATTTTGAGAATCTGTCATCTTGCCTTGTACGAGTACAACTCCAGACTCGGATGGCATCATGTCCCAAGCGAGGGCGATTGATTCGAGTGAAATCGATGCGAGGACGAACGATTTTCCGGGTCGGGCCATGACAAAGTGGTATCATAGCGATTCTATTCTTTGGACCTTGACCGAATATCTTAAACCCTAAGTTGCTTAGCTATCGAAATCAGTTGGCCCTAACTTGTTTCTGCAATCGTATGGCTCATGGATCTGCTCGATGCTACACTAGATGTTCCATATAATAAGTCTAAATACTTGTGTGCATCTTGCTGCTTATGTTTGGAGATTTTTGTGAAGCTATCGAATAACGTTGCAAGATGATTGCACATCAGTGCAGCAAGTTGTGCGATGTTAGTTGCGTCGGTGTAGCACATCGTGAGATATTTGTTGCTTCGGTACAATAAGTCGATATATGGGATGATACGTGTTATATGGCTATACGAATGGATATCAAATATGTTGAACGGATTTGAGTAATGACTTTGAGTATCAAAAATGAATTGTTGCACGAATTACAACGAATGGGATTGAGAAATCGCAGAGCGATAAGAGCGAGTCAAGTTGGTCGCTAGGCGAACTTGAGTAGGTGAATATGTAAGTTGGCAGAGTTGTGTCGAGCTTCGAGTAGGCGAACGTACGTGTTGGCCACTATTGAATTAAACTTTAAGTAAACGATTGTCGCATTTGTGATCGGCATGATCACCGAGGCACGATTAGATCAGAATAGATGTCGGACCAATGCTTAGTATGTTGCGAGAGAAATGACTCGATTTCTGAGTGGTATATGTTATACCACATATGCGATCAATGCATAAAAAATTTGTATCGGTAACAATAGGCTCAATTTTTTAGTGGTATCTGCAATACTACTTGGCGATAGTTATGTCAAACAGTTTGGTGACTTGCGATAGATTGCATCGAGACAATTGTGTGTATCATGATAAGTTGTCTGCAATAGACAGATTAGTGTCGAGACTCGAATGGGAATGGTTCGATTGGAGTCGATATGAATATGCTTCAATGGAATTGGTTAGAACGATTAGGCATGGGCTCGCATCAATGGATGATGAGTCGAACGAGGATTCGCTAAGTGTAAGTTGAACGATAGGCCAACGATAGTAAAATAATTTTGCGTTAGGGAAACATGATTGACTCGGTCGGATTTGAGTTTGAGTAAGTGCGATGAATCGTGTGAACGAATTTGAGTTAGTATGAAGAGTCGGTAGCACGATTAAGAAGTTCTATTGATGTATACAAGAATGGATATAAGGAACTGTAAATTCTGTCGCTCAATGACGATTGTTAGCTACAACGAGAGGGATCTTGATGCGTGCGAGACTTGATTTCGTATTAGTTCGTATGGTAATGATGATTGCAATGAATTGGAGTTTATAAGAAAAGAAGATGTTTAGGTTATGCATATCGACGATTGTATTGAGGCATATCAAAGACGATATGCAATAACTTAGGGATACTCTGATTGAATAAATAAAGATTGTGTTGAACATTGTTGTTGGATGAATAAGATGCAAGTCAAGTTAATATTGAGATTGGAAGATTTGCTCACAATATTGAAATTGTGTATAGCGTGTCGAGGCGAGGCACGGGAAGACGTAAGTACGAATAAGGATACAAGCAGAGCAAGTTTAAGATATCGAGATTTTTGTAGGTAACAGTACGAGAAGTCGAACGGAATGATTGATTAACGATCGATATAATGCGTGAACGATAAAGTTATTCGAGGATGGTTTCGTTGAGTATGTAATATCGAGGAGATTGATCTTGTGTAGATAGATTCATACTCGAGGCGAGTAGATGTTGGTTGGTTAGCAAAAACGTCGACGGTAGTGCATGAGTGAATTGGATGGTAGCGGGGTATTAGTTGCACGGGTAGGATGAATTGTTTTGGATTTAGAACATATTCTTGGATTGGGTAAAGTCCCATAGAAATTATCGGGAATTGATTCGGTTCCGAGGTATGATATAGCATGGTTCGTAGTAACTGTCCCTTATTGATGATCTTCAATTATCGAGCGTAGCTTCAAGCCAGCTGACCCTAAAAGACTTGACCACCAAATCAAGTAAATATTGAAGTCCCATAGGATAACCCTAATGGTGTTACACAAGGAATAGTGTCGAGGATAGATGTGATGTGGTGTATGTTGAGGATAAGTCTAGGCAATTGAATATGTGTTTTGAGATTTGATGGAATGGCCTTGGGCTGGATCGATATAGATGGACTTTGATGATTGATCGAATACGTACTCAAATGGTTTAACAGTCGATGGATCAGATAGATATTAGCATAGCAATACGAATAGGCAATTGCAAGAATTTTGCAATTCACAAAGGCGAGGAATAGGGGAACGACCCTAGGATTTGTATCATAGATCGGATTCAGTAACGATTAGGCTATGTGTGTTGAACACACGATCGAAGTTAGCAAGGCCAACAAGTCGGGATTGGATTAAGAGTTTGAGTTAGAACTTTCATGTCTGATAGAGGACGTAACATAAGACTTATCATAAAATACCTTGTATTGAAAAAATTATTTCCTTTGAGCATCATCGACTCAAGTTGACCTTTTGTGTTGGGAGAGATTAAGCACGGTATCTGGGTGAGTCGCCTAGCAGGGGTGGTCCTAGATGCGATGCGTAGATAGTTCGAGAGAACGTGGGTCGTATCAGAATATTTATGTACGAGACATAATATGAATTATAGGTAAGGAAATTTTGGGCATGTTAGACTTAGTCCATGTTACTGAGATGAAATTTCATGAATGATTAGGCGAAAGACTTGAGTTGTGCGAGAGATAGAAAATGGCCGGACGAGTAGGTTCTGCGGAGACTTGTTGCGATCGGATGTGTAACGATTTGATGCAACGCATATGCTAGACATTAGCAAAATATACGAAATTGGGAACACAATTTTGAATCATGTTGTATACGGAGATGCTTGGAGGATGATCATGCGATAAATAATTTGTGTATAATTAGGAGATATGGAATGATGCATATGCAAAGGACGTTGGAAATAAATGCTGGAATCAGATAAGTCGAGAGTATGCGATGGATAGTATTCGAGGATTCAAAAATTACACATGTTAGCTTTGCTCGAATTATGTGTGTGGCTGAAATTCATGTACTTTGGGGACACCTTAAATATGTATACGATCCAAACTCGATGGTATACCGAATTCAATTAAACTGCAGAGAGGATCGAGAAGTATTGAGAAAATCGTACGAAGGCTAGAGACCGGACCACGATAGTGAATCGAATCCGTGATGAGTAAATCACACAGATCGAAAATTCGAGCAGTCGAGAGAAATACGTGGATTGAGTGTTGGCTTCTCTTCGATGACGAACCTTTTTTCTGAGTGGTATATTATGTAATGCCCCATACTGTTTGGTGCATTACGCTGAGTCGATCAACGTGACGAGCTATGAGTTTGATACAAAAATACATGATTTAAGTTGAAGAAGTATTGATTGAGTTGGTTTTATGTGCAGATATCGTACAATGTCCCTTGCAACGAGCCGAAGCATAGAAGATAGACTGAATTAGTGGACGATTGCGAAGGAGCATGAAGTGCTCGCATGGTTATCTCATGCGAGATGATCGTGCAGCAAAGTTAAGGTGTTAGGTCGCATCAGCTCGGCGAAGCGATGGGCGGGTTCAAACCCTTTTTCTCTATTCATACCTAATAAATGTACCTTGTATGCATCTCGAGGAGTCCACAATCACGGCTCAAATGAATCTAAAATCATAGTGTGCATCCAATACTAAGATAGAACATTGTACATTAAACAATTGAGGCGACGTGCATCAAGTGCATGGTTCGCAATAGGATAAATTCATGGTAGAATATTGAAAGGCAATATTGAGACATGCATCAAGTGCGCGGCTTAAAGAACATTGAACACTAGGCCAAGAACATTGAATATGGCATTGAGCATGCATTTGTGCACATAGACTATGCGTCTAACTTAGTAAGTAAATTTAACAAGTTGTGGCGCAATGCCACAGAACTATTTTAACATTGAAAGGTACACTTCATGCCTCGAAGTATACAGTTATGGCATAGATGCCACGGAACTGCTATTGTAGAAATAACTTATGAATGGAACATGTAAGGATAGTATAAAGGTATTTGAACCTAAGTCGTTGGGGGGCATCGTGCATCAATACGGATGTGTTGGGGCATAGTGTCGATGGAACTTGAGATAAATTGAGTTGAGACAGATTATGTGTTGAGAACTTGAGATTTGGTTGGAAATAATATGATTCTTGCTTTTGTGCATATTCCATGGTCAATGGACTTAGATAATCTGTGCACGGGTTTTGCTTCCCTCGAACGAGTTACGATCGGGGCACCAGGACCGTTCGGCCTAGCAGGAAATTATGTTTGGTATTTTTGGTGCACTTCATTAGGACGGATTACGGCCGTCCACTAATGTGATAAGCTAAAATACTGGTAAATTTTGGACCCTTTGGATATAGGGCTAGCAACTTGTACGGGGAGTGATCACGGACTTATACATTGAGATACCAATCCATTATGGCGCAGAATGCCATGACCTTTTATATCGATAGGGTCGGTGGACTGAGATTAGAATTGGGTGCAGGCGCAGATCCTGCCATCCTTATGATTATGTTAAGTTGGTTGGTCGGTTTTTTGAATTACTCTCGGTTTACAGGCTTGATGATTCGAAACGAAGATGTGCACGATCACTATATTTATGAATATTATGTGGCTAACTGTGTCTGTTGCAGGGACACGGTGTTTGACACATTTATGTTTCAAATGTTATTGAGAATCGGATACACGCTTTGCTACTTTAAATCTTACCATGAAATTGATCCTGAGGCAATAATAGAATGACCACAGGATAAGATGCATGTTTCACTAATTACTTAGTGTTGGTTTAGGCAAGTGGGTCTCATTAGTACGCGAGAGGATAAGTACTGATCCTCTACTAGATTTCTTGCAGGTTCAGAAAATGGTCTACTCGTGGTGGAGCTTTACTTGGATGCACCGAGACATGGAGTTTTTTAGCATTTCGAAGCGTGTGACCGCACTGGAGCTCGGCATGCAACATGAAGATGTTTCGGCTGATGGTCATTGGATGTGCTATAAAAGACATGATGTATGGAATAAAGAAATCATTTTTGAGCACGAGAGATCATGAGTGTTGTAAGCCTAATTGGTATGTTCATTTCGACCATTCGAGAGCCTTTGTATTCAATTGCTTAATTAATAAAGTGATTATTTTCTTACTCTGATGTGTCTCCACCCTTTTTCTTTTATTTCTGTATTAAATTAAGGCAACCATTTTATGAATCTGTCATATTGCCTTGCACGAGTGTAACTCCAGAGTTGTACGGCATCACGTCCCAAGCGAGGAATATTGATTTAGGTGAAATCGATACGAGGACGAGCGTCCAGTGGCCAGTAGATACCTGAAGATCAGCTTCGACATTCAGGGGCAAAGTCGATGATTGATCTAGGGATATGGGACCATGTTCAGTCCTATCATCATGTAGTACCAGTGTAGTCGGTGCAGATCGTACAACCAATAGAGGGGAAGACTCGTGCAATTTTAGAGATTATCAGAGGATGACTGGTGACTCAACAAGGCTAGGGTGATGTTCTTAACCAGTCCATTCAGATGGTCCTAGAGCGAGGTGGTCATCGGGGACACAATTCTGTTAGAAACTTCGGGTGCCTCCATCTTTCATACTTCTAAGTACAAAGATGTGATATCATTCGATGAGTGGATCCAAGATACTAAGGCCATTTTTGAGGTAGCAGGAGTTCTAGGAAGGAAGGTGAGAGAGTGGTAGTGGTCAGACTACAATTATTGGATTTGGGATGAGATTGGTGGGAAACTCATAGGTTTCTCTTACAACAATGATTCGGCGGGCGTACTTCAATAAGAAATTTCAGACCCGGTACTTTGGCACAATTTTAGGTTATGATCATCAATAGATATTTAACAACCTCAGTGCAGGAAAGGGTAGTACATAGTTATATGACAGGGTTTTATCATCTTAGTAGGTTCGCTCATACCTTGGTAGCGACTGGGTTGGATTAAGCCAGGGGTTCCAACAGAGACTTCATCTAAATATTATCTTAGCGATAAAACAATATTAGTTTTTGACCTTCAATGCACTGATGAGGGCGGCAACGAGGCATGATTACACCTCCAGGATGGAGCTAGGACCAGAAGCCAGAAGAGGTATTACCCTATCATGAGAGGCTATTCCTTCCAGTCATCAGCACGAGTACCAGTAACGTGAGCATTAGAGATCGAATTTCTAAGGAGAACCACACTGCTGTAATCAGTCCAGCAGTTATCTCAAACTTAACCTCAGCATCAAAGGTCGGCATCATCAGTAGGATATTCATTTTATGGAAAGGCGAGACATATCCTTTCTGTAGTACCACGTTTCGGTTTGGATAATGCATTATGTAATGGGGTTGTGGCTAGTTGACTCAGTTGGACCTTAGTATTGAGAACATTTTAGCATCTAATTGATTCAGAAGAATGCTATGAGAATATTTCAAACTCATGGATTGAGTTTTGTTGGAATAAGTCCTATATATAGTGGATTGTGTCTCGGCGAGTGAGCTCTATATAAGAGTTACTTCATGGGACCTCTTCACTGTAAAAAAATTTTGAACGTTTTCGCTGTTTGGTTTTGATGAATGTGTTTTTATGTCGATTTTTGCATTCATCTCCTGAGAATTTGAAAAGAATGATAGAAGAAGGACTAAGATATGTGGCAATAGCCAGCTATGTACCAAAAACTCATGATATATAGTGTCAGGATCGGTTATCTGACTTGAATAGAGTGTGCTTTTTGAGCAAAGTGTCCTAGCATGATACTTGTATCAGAAAGCACAAGAAAAATTAAGAACCAGCTCTATCATGCCCCATCCTAAAGTACGCAGGACTAAGTTTTGTGGCAATGGCCAGCTACGTATCAAGTGGACTATAGCCCAACTCGAATACGTATTCGTTGTCCAAATTTGGTTCAAACTATCTATAGATCTTAATAAATACATCTATAACTAAATACAAAATATAAAAAGTGCACCCCATACTACACTTGCCAGAATAGACTCAAAAAAGATAATATGAGTTTACAAATACTAGGCTAACAAGCAGAGTATAAATAACAGATAAAAATGTGTCATCATGAGAGAGACATGAATCTAAAATAATAAGCACAACTAATTCACTGAAATAAGAACTACATAAATAGCACAAATTAATCTGACCAAGTCCTTAGAGAGACGTAACAAGATACAAAAATATGTTAATATAAATTGCAATGTAAATATGGAAAGGGTGTTTTTAACCATCTATATACATATAATTGAGGACCAATTTCACATGCAAGGGTAGGTTTAGGCTTAAATCCAATATAACGTGAGGCTAGCGACAATATATATACTATCAACTAGTTATCTATAAATTGTGCATAACGCTCGACGAACGTCAATGGCCAGCAATAAATTATCATAAAATATTTATAGTTCCTCTGGAGACTAATGAAGTCGTGTATCCAACGTTCATTTCATAACTACTATGGCTACTAGCACACTAATAATAGTTATGTTATATGTCACAATCTGCACCCAGAATAAGTGTATGAGTACGTGGCAACGTCCAGCCTACGTCATAACAATGACGCAGAACGTTATCTGGGTCAACAATACTAACTATCAATATTTTATGAATATACATCATAACCTGTCAATGATCTCTCAACTCCAAAATGAGGACAATATAATGATAATATTCATACTCAATAACAATAGGCTATAAAGGAAATAAATGGCACGATAATGATAAGAAATGAGAATCCAAAAGAAGTCTAGAAATATACATCTCAAATCAACATCAACAGTCTAAGAGTCTAGCTATCTCAACTTAAGATAGTCTCAAATAATAACAACTCAATATCTCAAAGGCTAGAAACAAATCCAGTACTAAAAGCTAAAGCTAGCTAAGTTACTACTAGTAGTGTCTCCTCTACGAAAACAGGCTCCTCTGGAGGCTTTTGGAAATATCCATCATCTACTCCCGGTCCATAATATGTCGGACAAAAGTTCTCGAGATCCTCTAAAAATGTTATCCAGTCAGGATTAGAGAGAAGTACATAAACCAACAGCAGTTCTATTAAATTAACAAAAGCTATAAGAACAGTAAGTAGTGGAAATATAAGATGGAAAGTATGCTGGAACAATAAGGGAAACATGTAAACAAGTAATCATATCACAGGCAGTAATGAACTGTAAGAAAATAAGAGAATGAATGTATTAGCAGGTATAAACTGGAATAGAGAAATGAACAATTACTATATACCTTAAAATACTAGTTTATTATATGATCGGCATGGGACAAGATCAGGCTCTACCATATATGATTGGCTATGCACAAGTACAGGTAAGGAATCAGACCAGTCATATATGGGGAGCTATGCACAAGTATATGTAATAAGGTCAGGCTACACACTACGTGAGGTGTGGGGTGAGCTATGTATAAGTATATGGGGGTATGATCACATAATTAACCAATACTTCTCCATCCCCGGCTAGTACGATGGATCCAATTACGATGTCTCATGATAGGTATCAAGATACTAGCCCATTATAACCATCATTTCAAGAATCAGGTATAACATTACAATACTAATATTATAGTAATCATCAATATAACAAAAACTGTCATATAATGTACTCGCATGTGGCCCTGAGCAATGTGTGAGGATCAGGGTCCAAACTGGAGTCTCACTAACCTAAATATGAAATATCAATGTCAATTGTTGGTTTGGAATGATAATTATTATTAACTAAGTCGGGATATGATTTCTATGTCAAAACTTGATCATGTAAGTCAAACTAGGTCAATACCTTGTAGGTATTAACCATACATGCTTTTATATATATATATATATATATATATATATATATATATATATATATATATATATATATATATATATTCTTTTTTTTCCAAAACGTGTGGGCTCAGTTAAATCGTGTGTCTCCCTGCACACGATTTTTAGCCGGTCGTCATGTCGTTTCGGACTCTTCGCGCTCCAAAGCCTCATGGGATGGTCGACGTCTTTTGACGCCGGCGACTCAACGCCTCACTTCTCCCATGACGTCGAAGGTTCCCCCAACGTGTTCACGATGCCTATGACAGCTGATGCCGCCCAGCCACCAGTTCTATGCACACGACGCCCTTACGACGTCTTGTCGATGCCCATATGACACCGCACGACGGGCCGCTTGGTCGGCCGTCCTTTATACCCGTGGTAGAGTGGTGCCAGTACTCGATCGTCTGTACGACGGCCTAGCCGTTGAGTTTTCATGCACAGGCGCCCCATTCTGTCCCACGCCAGCTCAGATCATGGCCATTTTTTTGTCAGTCCTACGACGTTGTGGATGCCCCGCATCGCACAGGCCAGGTATATTTTATATATATATATATATATATATAGGCATGTGGTATATGGCAAGGAAGGTAAGTAAGGTAATCAACACTAAGGTAATACTAGATAGTAGATAACTATTGTATATATATATATATATATATATATATATATATATATATATATATATATATATATATATATATATATATATATATATATATACAATAGTTATCTACTATCTAGTATTACCTTAGTGTTGATTACCTTACTTACCTTCCTACATATACCACATGCCTATTATATATATATATATATATATATATATATATATATATATATATATATATATATATATATATAGTATTACCTTAGTGTTGATTACCTTACTTACCTTCCTTGCCATATACCACATGCCTATTACCTATACCATTTATTTATATTGAGTCCTGTTACCCCTGTTTTCTTACATATACCAATACCTATGGTATACCAAATTACCCATTACTATACCCTTACACATGTTTGTCTACTCTTACCTATGGTGCTAGGGTACCCTCTTACTCATATACTATATATATCCATATATCCTACATGCCATAATACACTAAGATATCCATATACCATATTCACAAGGTATCAATATACCCCTACTCCATATATATATATATATATATATATATATATATATATATATATATATTATATATATATATATATATATATATATATATATATATACGTCCTTACGTACCTACTTATCACATGTATCAATATACCAAGATACTCATATACCCATTGTACACCAAGATACCTTAGTATACAATTGGCCTACTTGATCTACCTACTCATATCCTTACCTGTCTACACTACAAAATTCACATAGTCGTATGATATCCTACCTATCTATATCATACCAAACTATACCTGCTATACCATATCAATATTTTTCCCTTATATCATATATCAATATGTCAGTGTCCCTATATACCTACATATCATAGGTATTAACATTTTCCTACCTATACCATAAATACTTATGTACCACATCATATCCTTAATCATATAGGCATATATATATATAGCTATATGCTATACTTATGATACTAAGTTACCCCTAGGTAAATAGTCTTGAACCTAAATGCCCTATGTTATAGATATCTATATTATGTACATATGTGCTAGGTAACTATATGTCACTATACCTTACCTTTCTATTATTACCCATACATGTACCCATAATGCTTGTGTCTATATAAATGACTCATCGACATAGTACTATATGACATTACCTATGCATATACCCAGTATTGGTATCTATATGGCTAACTTAGCTTATGCCTTATATAGCCTATATGAATACTTTGAAAGATATCTAGACCTATATGGTGCCATATGTATACACCCATGTGTATAACCATATGTACATATATAGATACCCTTATCTATGCATATGTGTATCCATACCACATACCCTATATTATGCCTTTATACACAAATATATATATATATATATATATATATATATATTATCTATATATATATATATATATATTATATATATATATATATATATATATTTCCCCATAGACACTCATATATACCCCATACCATACTCTCTAACTACCTACACCATGGTATACCCTTTACCTATATACACTTTACCTAGGCTCTATGTATCAAATTCTAGGGTATATCTAGATACCCTACGTAATCTAACTATCCCACATGACTTAACTACCAATGCCTTACTATAGTAGGCCTCAACTTGACATATCACACACCATGATTCCATACCATGATACCACACTATGCCATACCCTTTACACATATTTCCTAGGGTGTGCAGTCGTGGTCGGCCTATTTGGTTACAACTAAAGTCGAACCGAAGTTAATCGGTTTAAAAATAATCACAGTTGAACCAAACCAATCAATTGGTCGATTCAATTTTGAAACCGACCGACTTGGTTCGATTTGGATCGGTTCGGCTGATTGGTTTTGATCTGACAAAAAATTTCAACTATATAAAAGTGTTTCACAAAGTAAATTCACACAAAAATAAATCCTAACCATCGCATCTTTGGAAGATGTTTGTTTGAGCTACCAAAGTGGACAATAATCTTCTAATACTTACTTGCATAACTTTCTTCCACAAATCCAAAATAATTCTCGAAAATAAACCCTAATCTTGATAGATCTATGAGCTGAAGATGGAAAATAAACAAAATATGAGATGGATAAGTTGGAGCGGATATAACCTAACTTTAGGTTTACTAACTAGGTTCGGTTTGGTTCAATTTAAGCAGTTTTTGGAATGACCAAACCGTGAATCGAACCAAATCGGCCGATTTTTTAAATGGTCAAGTCGAACAAATCCAACCTGACCATCGGTTTGGTTAAAAACCGACCGATTTGGTTTGATTTAGTTCGATTTGGCCGATCTGGTCCAAATATGCCACCCCTAATATTTCTTCCAACCTATTACTTATATGCATTCCCTCACACTCTCACATACCATACACTTACATATACATATAATCACACACACTCACACATATACCTAAACATGACACACAAAATACTAGGTTGATGTCGTTAGCCTCTGTTGCTGCCATTTGCTACTACTGCTGCTACTGCTGCTGCTGCTAGCTAGCTGGTGCATGCTAGTTGCTAGCAACTGCTACATCAACTGCCATAGCTACTGCTGCTTGCTAATGTACTGCTAGCTACCTGCTAGACTGAACTCTCCTCTCTCACTACCTATGCATGTAAGCTCCTGAATTTAGGGCTTATTTTTTTTCAATTTTCTAAATCAATTATTTGCAATAGATATTATTATTTGATTATTATTTGATTTAATGTTCTTTTCAGTGACTTTGACTTCTGGAACGTCGAGATGCCAATCTCTGAAAACTCTCTTCATCAGTGTGTAGTAGACGAGATTACCTTCTGTTGATATCATGTCCCACCCAAACTTGTCCCTTATACGCTTTTTGCTTCATACACTTCGGTCAATTTAGACTATTGATCTTTAAATAATTATCAATTAATTTTCTCACTTTTATCTTTGATCCATATGCACGTTACCGTGACTTTTAATTTAGGAGCACAAGATTAGTAATTTTTTTGAAACCAACTTCTCATGCATGACCTACTCGAGAGACCCTACACCCATGACCTTGTGTCCTACTCAGACACACCATCTTGTGCTTTATTTGCTTCGCATAACTTTTGGTCAATTAATTACCACCGTAAAATATATAACTTTCAATTTAATTTCGGGACCCAACATCGATTCAACATGTCAACACAAAGTGTGGGAATGGCCCACATGAAGCCTACTACCCACATGACACTTGTGTCCCATTTTGTGAAACCCGCTTTCTGGATTTAGACTAATTATTGGATATTTAGATTAATTAGGATTATTAGTTTAGATTAGGTTATTATTATTATTATTATTATTATTATTATTATATATTATTATTATTATTATTATTATTATTATAGTCGGATCAGGAAAAATTATTTTAAAATTAATTATTGAATTTTTGATTTTGGCTTGTCCCGATCCCGTGCCCGGAGTCCGACCCCGAGTCCGGACACAGACCCCGTCTTCCGAACCCACCCTTTTCAAAAACCTGTAATTAATCTATTTATATTTATGTATTCATATAGTGGTTTAAGTTTTTAATAATAAAAAAAAAAAACTATCCCTAATTCCCCCCCCCAACCTGGTCCCACGACCAGGCCATCCCCCTTTCCCTCTCCCCTCCACGCAATTTCCCTACGCCCTCTCTACTACTTCCTCTTTTTCCCTTTAATAAACCCCACCCACTCATCCTCTCTCCTCACTCGCATTCTCACTTTTTTCCATCCTTCTTAAATTCCTTTCTCCAGACTCTCTCCCCAGAGCCCCACCGCCGGAGCCGACCGCCTCCGACCCGAGCCTCTCGTCGGTGCCTCCCCGGCTGACCGCTCGTGTCCTGCCCGTCCAGCCAGCGCCCCCGCGACCTCCAGGCGCCGCTTCCTCGCCGGACCCAAGCCGCCCAGCGCCCTCCGCCGCGCCTTCAGCGTCTCCCGGCGCCTAGCCTTCGCCCTGCCTCGCCTTCTCCGACCCGGCCAGTGCCCCGCCGGCCGTGCCCGTCCAGCCAGCGCTGTCCCGCCGGCCAGATCCGCCCCCGGCGACCCCCGACTCCCCGTGCCGCCGGCCAGCGCCTTCCTGGCGTGACCCCGAGCCCTGTCGACTCCGCCTCAGCGCTGCCCCGAGTTCCACAGCGCTTTTCCGAGCCGGTTTTCCACTGTCCGCAGAATTCTTTCTTCTAGTATTTTCATCTGAGAGCTCTAGCCGAGCATTTGAGGTATAACTTCGTGTCCCCATGTCCCTCCCGTAGATTGTCTGTGATGACGCGGTCCCGATCCCGTTTCGGGATTCGGTATTTTGAAATATTGTTGCTTTTAGGTGATACGTAGATTATCGGTTACGTCGCGGCGTATTTTCTATTTTTGGATATATTGTGATGTGGTTGGCTTTTGTGTTGGTAATTAGTGTTCCCTGGTTTAGGATATTTATTTGTGTTGCGGATTGGCATCCTCCCAGGATTGGGTTGTCTCAATTATAGAGGAGATGCTGCCCAAATTTTTAGGAAATATTTTGAAAAGGGATTTCCTTATAAAATTAGCAATTTGAATAAAACCTATTTTTCCAAAGAAAAACCGGTCTTTGCAAAATGATTTATATTGTATTTTGTTGGTTTTTGGATTTTATGGATTTCGTATCACCAGTTAGGCGACGACCATATCGGTCGAATGAGCCTCGCGAAACGCAAACGATACAGGGTCACCTGTACATTTAGGCGTAAGTCGCAACATGAGATTACACGACCAAGTCTGAGACTCTTTAATTTTTTTAATAATTATAATTTATTTTAGAACTGGTACTACTTTTAGTATTTATGGTGCAGGGCCTCGGCCTACTTTTTGGACCGTTCGCGGCACTCATAGCTCGCCTTAGGATTAATTAATTTATGTAAGTAATTTGTAAAGGGCATAAGCCCAATTTTTCCTTTATTTTCTCTATGACCATGTATTGTGAGCGTAGCTTTTCCTTATTTTTCTGGAATATTGTTTCGTCGTTAACGCGTAGAATATATATATATATATATATATATATATATATATATTATATATATATATATATATATATATATCTAATATATATATAATATATAAAGAAAAATTAATAAGTTTTCTCACAATAAATAACCTGGTAATTTAGCAATTCACATTTTTCCTCATTTAAAGAAAAGTTTAGTTTTATATATATATATATTTTATATATATATATATAATATATATATATATATTATATATATATAATACAAAGTTTTGCCAAATTAACCGGTAATTGCTATTTTTCCCAAATTAATCAGTAACCGACTTATTTAATTAAAATGAACGAACGTAGTTTGCGACGTTAGACAATTTTCGGTAGATTAATTAATAAACTTAAAACCTGACTAGGGTCGGCTTCTAGAGATTGTAACTAGCACACCTAGAATGGTTTCATTATGGTTCTATGTTAAGGTTCTCAACTGTAGAATCTCGGAGACGTACTTGACTTCCTCCTCGGTACCGACATTCCTGATCCAATCAATTAACAGAGACAAGTTACGGTTATGCTATCTTATATTTTATTTAGTAATTGTCAAGTTACATATTTAAACCACACTGCTACACGGAACCCTCTCCCAGGGTTCAGATATTGATTGACATTGATTGTGAGGATATTGGGGGAATAGTGTAACGTTATGGCCAATACCCCTCATATTGCATGATTGTGCGAGCTTACCCCTCTTACACACGGGGATTAGCCGTATCGCGTCGCTAGGATGCTATTTTACAACCCAAGCCGGTCATAGACGTTTACACATTCAAATCACATTGTTTTACAATTGTTAAATTGCTGAAAAATATTGTTTCAACTGTTTAGCTTGCACTTTCTATTATTATTTTAAATGTGAGGTACATATTCGTACTTGCTCCCTCCTGACTGGAGACCAACATTTTTAGGTGACATTGAGGATGCTGAGCTATTGTACAATAGCTACTATGACCCGGTGCTTTATCCTGCGGTGTTACCAGAGTCCCCATTGAAGGATGCAGATCCTGAGACCGATGAGTCGACCTTTTAGCTAGTTTTTTTCCAGTTAGCTAGCTTTATTATATCGGAGTTTGCAGATTTTGATTTCAGCATTTTATTTCAGTACTTTCAGTTTCAGTTTGTACTTTTCAATTTTTGAATAATTTTTTTTTAAATTTTCGTATATTCGAGTTGTGACAAATGTATAAATATTGTTGTGATTACCTGCAATTAGAACAGCTTACTGCCGCCGTCTCACAACGGTGCAGGCTGGGCATGATCCGGTTCGACCCAATAATTTGGGATCGGGTCGTGACGCGCTCGGAATGAATTTTAGAATTGTGCTTCGAGGCAGCGACTTCGTGCACGTTTATCGGAAAATTTGACCGTTGGATCGCGAACTCTTTGCTCCGTCAAAATCTCGGTATATACCCCTTCACCCTGCCAAGCTTCGTCCATTAATTTTATTTTTTGATACATCAAAACCGGCCACCAAGTTGACGCTTTAAATTGTACTATTTTTGGACCGTTTTATGGAGCCAACTTCGTCGGTTCGTATCTCCTCCAACGCAGCTCCGTCTGGCGTGCCATTGGTTCCTATACGCAGCTGGTATAACCCTCTCCTACCCCTTGAGTTTTGTTCATTGTGAGTACGTTTGATTGGTTGAATTTGACGCCAAAGTTGGCCGTCCGAATTCATAATTTCTAACTTGTTAAATTTTATTTTTGAACCCAGGACTCCGGATTCATTTCTGACACCACCAGTAGACTCGTGGCATCGTACTGGCTCGTTTCATATAAAGTTTGTTAGATTTGGAGGACGTGGGCCCTGACACATATTTCGGTGCAAAGCGAGCCCCAAAGTTCGATTCAACGGGTCATTTTGAGATCGGCTCATTGGAATCCAATTCTGGATATATCGTTGAGTTCGTATCGTCATTCTGGACTCGTAGACATATAATTTGCTGAGTTTTGAGGACATTGGCTCCAACACGCTTTTTCGTACAAATTGAAATTTCAATGTCCTGGTCAATGGACCAATTTGAGATCGGGTCAACGGAATCCAATTCTGGATATACCGTTGGTTTCGTATCATCATTCTGCATTCGTAGACATATAATGTGTTAGGTTTGGTGGACTAGTATCCTTGCATATTTTTCGGTGCAAAGTGGGTCCGACACGGACACCGTTTTGACCCAAAATTATCTTTTTGCCCCTGTGTCCAAATTAGACTTATGGATAGGCTATCCTAGCTGATTTGACCATTCTGGACATGTTGGTGATATTTGTTTCATCATCCGACAATGTTTGTAGATATTTCTCTGTGTATTAACCTTTATTATAATTTATTCTTATTAAGTTTGTATTTCGGAATTAGTACAACAAAACTGAGATCAGTCGATTCCAGTGATCTCACATCGCTGAAATTGACAAGCTGATCATGTGGATCACTGTGATAAGATTTTTAACCTTATCGTTGACTATCTTATCTCGATTTGCGTGTCGTAGGTTTCGATGTACGAATAACGAGCTGCAACGTTTTAATTCTTAAATTTGAGTTGATCATGTTTGACCAGGATATATGGTATCTTGGTAGATAAATATTAGAAATAGTATGCTTAGGCTAGTTTTGACCTCGGTTGACCAAGTTTGACTGCTTTGACCAAAAGTCAACTATCAGTCAACACTTGGCCTAGAGTCTAGAACTTGACCAGAGTTGACCAGTTGACCAAAAGTCAACTGTAAGTCAACCTTTGACCCAGATTGACCTAGTTTGACTTGGTTTGACTTTCTGTGACCTTGTTTGTTCTAGTGTGACTCTGTGTGACCTAGTTTGGCTCAGTATGACCTAGTATAACCTAGTTTAGCCTGATGTGACCTAGTTTGACCTAGTTTTGACTTAGACTTGCATATCATGACTAGATTAGTTTTTCTTTCATTATTAAACCCTGTTTTGACTCATGGTATCTCATCTTTAGGTCTGTGATTACTCTGAGCATCTGTTCACCTTATCAGCTCAGGACGACAGGTGAGTACATTCACTGATAGTTTTAGTCTTGATATCTACTATATTCGATTCAGTTGTAGTGTCTTACTTGATTCCTGACACGATGGTTCACGGACTAGTATACATCGGATCCAGTCATGAGATGTTGTTCCTGGATTACTTGGTATATTGGTACATTACTCAACTTGTTACCTGTACTTGTATAGACATGGACTTGGGAGTGGGCTGGCCTCCTGCTCTTGAGTCCCGAATCATGACATGTCATGTCCGGATCCAATATACTATTCAGGGATGGAGAGTTATTAGTAGTTGTGTGATCAAATCCCTACTTGTTCTTCACACTTGTACTTGTACTTGTTCATAGCTATACCCTCGCCTCACGACGGGTAAAACCTGACCCTACTTGTTCATAGCTTTCCATGGTGGCCGACCTGATCTTGCTCTATTGTACACATGTTCATAGCCGGTCAGATGGAAAGCCTGATCCTAATTCCCAAGCCGATCACATAACGCACTAATAATCATGGCACCTTTTATGTTTACTTTTATAATCATATATATACTACTCAGTTCTACATTCAGTACTTTCCTCACCATGTTATGATATTCAGTACTCATCCTATTATATATTTTCTGTTGATTTTGTCTGGTATTTTATTATGATTGTCTCTTATAGAATTTGTCAATTCATATAGAACTGCTGTTAGTGTTTGTACTTGCTCATTTTTCTGACAGGATATCGTTGATATATACAGATGATTCTGAGGCAGACTGCTCGACCTACTATAGGGTCGAGTTAGATGGAGACTTAGTTCAGGACTGTGGCCTGATAGTTAAGCCACTAGACTTTGCACACCTGGACTAGTATAGCTTAGTTAGGTTTGCCTGGACTGTGATCAGCTAGTATTTTCAGAATGTAGTTTTTATAATTATTTTGAGTTTCTGTGATGTGTTATATCTCTGAGCTTGTGTTGGATCTTGAACTCCTTTCCAGTTTTCTTTCTATCATGTTTCCATTTCGTGCTATCTATCCTAGTTTGTCTTGTGATTGAGTTATGCCATATTATACCTCCGTGCGGAGATGACAAGTACATATATATTGTGTCAAGATGCTATACTTTCTAGTAGACCTATACAGCGTTCTACCGCCGATTCTGCGACGTAGGCTGGACGTACCACGTGCTCGTGCCCCTAATCAGGGTACGGGTCGTGACAATGCACACATGGACACACATTCTAGCTGCAATAGTGACACCTAGACGTACACACACCCATATGATCCCCCCTTCATACACACATGTAGATATATACACACTATATACATATATAACATATCATGGCAATTTGACAAACACCTATGGTGCACCGTACTAGATTATACTATTCCATGCTACTCTGCGATACGTTCAAGTTACCTCTACCAAACCTTACCAAACACTATCTAAAGAATGTGAACACGACTAATATACTGATTAGAGTCTATTTAATGCAAATTATAGCTATTACAATGTTTGTGAGGAATATGACATGTGTATCACAAGTGCAAAGGAAAAACCATCAAATCACTCCGTATCATAGCGTATCATGATACGACCTACTCGTATCCAATTTTGGACACGTATTTAGACACACCAACCAACACAAGTCTGCTTAGACCTAATTTACCAAATGACAAATACTTGGTGTACCAATCTCGAATTTTCTCTAAATTGGGCACAAAACTCAATATAACAATATCAATAGGGGTCATTAGAAGCCAATTCTTCTTCCTATAGGTACTCCTAGTCCATGGGTGGGTTCCTAATGGTCAAATTGAACAAATAGAGTATAACTAAAGAAGAAATTAAGATTTATACATATTAGGAGATGAATTCCTAATGAACTTCTCCAATGAGGACACAAGCTAATGCAAACTCCTCCTCTTTGATGCTCCTTGCCTTTTCCAAGCTTATTGATCTTCTATTAGATGAGAATGGGGAGGATTGTGAGTGATTCAGTTAGAAATTGGTGGAGGAATGGATGATTTGGTAAGGAACACCAAATTCGAAAGAAAAAAAAATGAGCACACATGAAGAAGGAGAGAGCTCATCCTATTAATTAGGGCCGACCACTTCTTCCTCCTCCATGCAATGTACAATAACAAGAATACCCCCCATGGGTTGTCATGAAAGGTGTTTAATTAGTGGAAAGATTCTATTCCTAATGAAGGGATTAGACTAATCTCTAATATAAAAGGGAATGACTTAATGAGCCTAAATGTAACTAGTCTAATATGTTGGGTCCAAGTGTCATGTCAAGTCTAATTGGGTCTACTGACATTAAGTCTAATAAATAGTCTAGTCCTCTGACCACTAGTAACTAACACCATACATAAATAAATAATATATGCACAATTTATGAATAATGTAAAATGGCCAAATACCCCTTATCTAGAAATTTGGTAGTGACACTATATCCGTCATCCGTATCGATGATCAGTCAAAAACAATAGCACATTCCCTATCATGAATATCATATACCATGTCATGTGTGTGTCAAGGCTAAAGAGATGTGAGAATCTCCATAAAATAGGGTAGTCCATTAGCAACTAGGTCAATATACATAAATGAATCAAAAACAAGAAATCGACGAACAACGTCAATCACACCTAAATCTAGCTCAATCGCACAACATATATAACATGTGAAACAAATGCAATATAAAATAAAAACATAACATGATAAAATATAGATAAATAATAGTAAATAATAGAACGGCATACTTGTCTAAAGTTTAATAGGAGATTTGATCTTCCAACTACGAACTCGCCAAGTCAAAAATGACACTAAAGTAGAAACTGAATAGACGGTACCAGATGATGAAACCAAAATCATCAATGCATCAAAAATGGGTGAGATACTCAGAAAGCCTACCCATAAGTCCGATTTGGACATATGACCAAATCTAAGCAGTTTTGGATTAAAACAAGTTCTTAGCGGGTTCACAGAGTACCAAGAGTAGGTCAACATAGACTCACTTTGGCTGGTCTCTAAATAGGTCATATTATATATCAAACGAGGCCTAAACAATAATGTAATCTCAATGATACATCAAAATTGGATTCCAATGACTCGAACACAAAATATTCGTCGAATCGAATCATAGGTCCTCTGGTACGACGATTCGGTCAATATCTCAGAATCAAACGAAACTTGGGTCACTGAGCAAGTTAGACGCTGAGAGTCCAACGGCGCAAGTTTTGTTGTCATACGCTGAGCATGTACAAACTAATTTCAATTTCTATAAAATTTTCTATACGGTAATTTTTGACAGATATTGATCGAACTCGTTGTGCACGACTGATTTAAATTCTGTAAAATCCTACTCGTCGGGAAATATTGTATGCTTCTTTTGGTACAAAGGTTTCTGTTTGCATGCTTTTGGGGATTCTAAGATGGAAAGTTTATCACAACTTTTTGGTTACAAACTTTGTTTTATTGTTGTTTACGACACAAGGGATCCTTATAGGAAGGAATCCTGGGTAATATAAAATTTGGGGCGAAGTAGTGATGGAGTCCGGTCAGCACATTCGCTTTATTTTGTTGACTATCCGATGCGTTGATAGGAACCACTTGCAGCTTTCCAAGCTCAAGAACGTCAGAGAGAAGGGCAAGTAGTAATGGGGATCCAAGATTTCGATCTTCGATACTTGGAATAAATGTCAATCCGATGGTATTTATAACCATTAGCAATGTATTGGCCAAATTCTCGGATCCAACGCAAAAGTAGGCTAAACACCCTATTTCTACCTCCCAACGTGAGAAATCAACATTCTGCGTGAGGGAGGATGCGTCTTCTATGCATAGGACGGAACCCATGTGCCTACGCTGAGCACAGAAGACATGATACATAGCGTCCACGATGAATATGTATTTAATTCCTTGATTGAGGCAGTCGTCATGCCACAGTCCAAAAATACGTAGGAATAGATACGTATATATGCCAGCTACGTACCAAGTGGATTATAACTCAACTAGAATACATATAAGTTGTCTATAGGGCAAGTATAAATATCTACAATTCTATAATATCATAACGATTATATCTCAATCCACTGAAGATAAATCTATCGTAAACCAAGTGCACTAGTGTTGATCAGGCATTAACACACCGGATCCTACAAGCAAACAAGAATAGAAAATATATTCTAAAGTAAATCAGACTCTATTACATTTTTCTGAACAAGCCATATAAAAGAATAAAGTTTGCAAAACTAGACTATACAATAGAATAAAGTAATAGAAATAGATACAACAGAATAAAGTTAGCAAAACTAGACTACAAGAAAATGATCATTTACGGCACGCGAAATGCGCCATAAATAATCTTTTACGACGTACATTTTGGTGTTGTAAAATGTCATGCCGTAAATGACCCTAGTATTTACGGCATGTATTTGAACGCTATAAATACCCTCTCCATTTTTTTACAGCGTTCTAATGTGTGTTATAAAAAAGATAGAGTGGATCATTTACAGCGTTTACATCTGCGTCGTAAATAGGATCATTTACGACATGGCCATTTACGACGCCAAAATGTACGTAAAAGATCATTTACGACGCTTTTTGCGTGCCGTAAATGATCATTTTTCTTGTGCCATTTAGGATCTGGTATTACATTATATATTAGATCTTTTACGGCACATTTCGTGTGCACTAATTCATTTGATATTATCATAATATATTCTTAAACAAATTAGTTAAACCACATAAACTATTGGACACAAAGAAGAATGCTCATATAATACAACAGCTATCTCTGACCAATTTTCTAGCCCCACCACGTGGTTACAACCAATACTTGACAAGAACAAGATGAGGAAACATTCTGTTACAAAGAAAAATAACAAAGCAAAGCAAAGGATTGGAAGCTTTAAATTCAACAGTCCAATTATAAAAAAAAAAGATGAATGGAAAAGAAAGGTGGAAGGCTCTTATAGTTGGTTCACCAATCCTTCTCCGACCAAAGAAGCTTCCACATGTCACTACGTTACTATCCCAAGCTCTCTTTGTACCTGGTAACCTCCTTCAAGGCTCCATCACTCTTCTCGTGCTCCTCCAGCTCCAAGTTCTCGACCAGCTCCCCTTCTCCCTTGACCATGTCACCCCGACATAGAGAAAACTCTCTAGCTGGGCGCAGCAGAGCAATACTACTACTACTACTACTACTACTACTACTACTACTGGTGGACTAGATTCATACCTCTTAAGAACATCAGCCTGGCCGTGATGTGTTGGAGTGGGTGGGGTTCCCAACCTATGTGGAGAAGATCCTGGAGTGCGACGAGTGCCGTTCGATGTCGAAGAAACTCGGAAAGTAGGCAACGAGGAGTTGCTGCTGCTGCTAACCCGAAGGGGGGTTCTGGACTGGAGTCACCGAGTTCGGGCCGAACTCGGTCCCAGGCCGAGTTCTGGCCGAACTCGGTCTGGCTATTCCAGAATGTTGCTGGTTGGTTCTCGTTGCCCGACACAGAGTTCTGGCCGAACTCTGTGTCGTCGGAGCTGAGGCAAAAATCTGGGTGATTTTTCACCATTGGATCTAATCAAACGGTCCAGGTTTATTGCGGGATTAGGGAGTTAAGTTGGGATTTCCAAACCCTAATCAATAGTAACACAATTGTAGAAACACAAGAAAGGAGAGAGAAAAGAGGCAAGAGTGCCATTACAACTTTAGGAGAGAAGACAGAGGATCGAAGGTGTTTTTCGAAGGAGAATCGGATTCGGGTAATCTCTACTCGTCGTTCTTGTTCTTCGTAGCCTTGTAATCATTGTTCTTGCTTCCAAGTGTTGTGGGAATCCGATTTGGATCGGGAGAAGTTTGTAGAGGGTGTAATTATTCTATTTCATTAGTGGAGGCTTCTCAGGGTTGGACTTCGATCGTCCCATGGTTTTTCCCGCAAGGGTTTTCCACGTCAAAAATTCTCTGTGTCTGCGTGGTTGTTTTGGTGTTTTGGTTTGTGCGTTGTTTGCTCGGTTCTCTCGCAGGTACTCTCTAGTTTGGGGAATGGTTTTCGCGTTTTTTTCTAACAGAGTGGTATCAAAGCCAGGTTCTGGAATTCAGAAGGATGTCAGGAGTTGACAGAAACTAGAGAGAAGAGATAGACGCGAAGCCGGTGCGCATGGTGAATCTGAACGGCACCAACTATCACTATTGACGGAGCAATGAAAGATTTGTTGTTTCTCAAGAAGCTGTATCTGCCCGTATTTGCATCCGAGAAGGCCAGTGATAAATCTGAGGAGGACTAGAAATTCGAGCATATACAGGTGTGTGGATATATCAGGCAGTTCGTTGACGAAACGTGTACAACCACGTTGCCAATATTGAGCACGCGAAGACGTTATGGGATAAGCTGGAGTCTTTGTACGCGAAGATGACCGGGGTAAACAAGTTGTTCATGATCCGAACGATGATGGTCTGCGGTACAAAGATGGGGCGTCTATTACGGATCACTTAAGTGATTTCCAGTGCGTGGTTGACCAACTGTCTTCAATTGGAGTCAAGTTCGACGACAAAGTTCGGGGACTATGGCTGCTATGTACATTGCCAGACTCGTGGGAGACCGTACGAGTATCTATGATCGCTTCTGCTCCAGAGGTGTGGTCAGTCTGGAGTTTGCCAAGAGCGGGGTGCTGAAAGAAGAGATGCGGAGACGTTCTCAGGGCACTTTATCTACATCCCATCACTCAGAGGCATTGGTTTCAGAGAGTCGCGGAAGGGCAAAGCAGGGGTCCAGGTGGTGGCAGACAAGAGCAGAGGGAAGTCCAAGGGTTGTTACGAGGAATCAGAGTGTTACCATTATGGTAAGAAGGGCCACATCAAGCGAAACTGTTTCTCTTGGAAGAGAGAAAAAGGGCGACAAGGGAAAGCAAAAAAGAGAACACTACAGCGGCGGCCTCGATACATGGAGGCGATGTGATCGTCGTAGGTGATGAGGTGATCAAAACCTCGCCTGCGATGACAATTCTTGGCTGGTGGACTCAGGGCTTCAGCACATGTATCTCACAATAGGGCACTATTTGCCACTTACATAACAGGCGACTGTGGAGTGTTAAAGATGGGTAATGGAGATGTGTCGAAGACGGTTGCTATTGGAGATGTGCATTTGAGAACGAAGACGGGTGCGGTTCTTGTTCTCAAAGATGTTCGTCATGTCCCTGATGTCCGTTTCAACATGGTGTCGGTTGGAAGGTTGGACGACGAAGGATTCTTCGTAATAGTCAGTGGAAGCTTTCCAGGGGTTCGATGGTGATTGCCAGAGGAAGCAAGAAGTCCGGTCTCTACTATATGGAGAGGACAACAGGGGCACAGGAGGTGAACGCAGTGAGTGATGCGTCTACCGAGTTGTGGCACAGGCGACTCGGCCATATCAGCGAGAAGGGGATGAGCTACTTGATGAACAGGAAAGTGATTCCAGGGCTTAAGTCTACAAAGTTGGAGAAGTGCACGCACTGTTTAGCTGGAAAGCAAAATAGGGTGTCTTTCCAAAGTTACCCAAGTTCAAGGAAGCCGGCGTTGCTCGAGTTGATTCACTCGGATGTCTGTGGTCCTATGAAGGTAAAATCTATTGGTGCTTCTTACTTTGTAACTTTTATTGATGACTGTTTCAGGAAGGTTTGGGTCTATGCTTTAAAGACCAAAGATCATGTGCTGCCTACTTTCAAGAGTTTCAGGCCTATGTTGAAAGAGAGACGGGCAAGAAGACTTCGCCAAAGACACCTCAGCTCAATGGTATAGCGGAACGCATGAACAGACGCTGATGGAGAGGGTACGGTATTTGCTGTCAAAAGCAAACTTGCCGGACAGTTATTGGGGTGAGGCTCTTCTCACAGCTGCTTATGTTATTAATTTCTCTCCTAGTGCTCCTTTGCAGGGTGATGTACCTGACAAAGTATGGTACGGCAAAGAGCCGTCATACAATCACCTGCGGCGTTTGGCTGTAAGGCCTTCATGCATGTACCGAAGGACGAGAGGACCAAACTTGAGCCGAAGACAAGGCGATGCGTCGTTGTCGGCTACGGTCGGGATGAGTTTGGCTATAGACTGTACGACCCGGTGGAAAGAAAGCTCTACAAAAGCAGGGACGTGGTGTTCGTCGAGGATCAGACCATGACCAACACTCAGGATTCCGAGACGCCTTCTGAGGCTGAGGAATTGCCTGAGTTAAGGTCATTTCGCTTCGAGCAATTTTCAGAGGACATCGTAGAGGATCCCATTATGGGAGAGCCAGTACATGGAGTTGCTCCCAACTTTGATCATCAGCCTGCTGATGGTGGTCAGGGTGTCCCTCAGGAGGATGAGCATGTCGGGGAGGCAGTTCCTGAAGGGGAGGAGGTTGTTGGTATACAACCAGCACCAGTGGCTCCACTGAGAAGGAGCGACAGAGATCGTCGACCGTCTACGAGATACTCACCGATGAGTATGTGCTATTGACTGACGGAGAGAGCCCGAAAGTTCTGTAAAGGCTATGAAGAGACGAACACAGGCAGGAGTGGATTGAGGCTATGCAGGTGGAGATGAGTTCCTTGCACACTAATTCTACTTATGAGCTGGTGCGGCTGGCAAAGGGCAAGAAGGCTTTGAAGAATCGATGGGTATTTAGAGTGAAGCAGACAGATGATGCTACTCGCCCTCGATACAAAGCGAGGCTGGTAGTTAAAGGCTGCGTCAGCGGAAAGGCGTGGATTATGATGAGATTTTTTTCGTTTGTCGTCAAGCATTCGTCTATTCGGGTGGTGCTAGCATTAGCAGCCAGTCTCGACTTGGAGGTCGAGCAGATGGACGTGAAGACAGCATTCCTCCACGTGATCTTAAGGAGGAGTTGTACATGGAGCAGCCAGAGGATTCTGTGAGTAGGGCAAGTCATATTTGGTCTGCCGGTTAAGGAAGAGCTTGTATGGTCTGAAGCAGGCTCCGAGCAGTGGTACAGAAAGTTTGAGTCATTTATGGAGGAGCATGGCTGTGCACGATGACGTCGGACCATTGTGCATTTGTGAGGTACTTTGTCGAGGATGATTTCATTATTTTATTGCTCTATGTTGATGATATGCTATTAATGGGTCGGAATGCCACTAGGATAGCGGAGTTGAAGCGCCAACTGGGCGCGGCCTTCTCTATGAAGGATTTGGGCACAGCGAAGACTATTCTTGGGATGGAGATCAGCCGAGAGAGAGAGTCCAAGCTGCTACACTTGTCCCAAAAGAAGTACATTCATCGGGTACTTCAGCGTTTCGGTATGGCCGGGTCGAAGAAAGTGAGTTGTCCCCTTGCGGCTCACTTTAAGCTCACTGAGGAGCAGTGTCCATCTACCGAGGACGAAAAGGAAGATATGGAGCGGGTTCCATATGCCTCAGTTGTGGGAAGCCTTATGTATGCTATGGTGTGTACGAGGCCAGACATCGCTCATGCAGTTGGCACAGTTAGCAGGTATCTTTCAAATCCTGGAATGGTACATTGGAGTGCGGTCAAGTGGATTCTACGATACCTTCAGGGCACTGCCGATTGGAGACTTTCTTTTGGTGGTGACGAGCCGAAGCTGGTTGGGTATACCGATGCTGATATGGCTGGAGATATAGACACGAGGCGATCGACTTTGGGCTACGTGATGATGTTTGCGAGAGGAGCGTGTCGTGGCAGTCGCGGTTGCAGAAGTGTGTTGCCTTATCAACGACAGAGGCAGAGTACATTGCGACGACGGAGGCTTGTAGTTGCTATGGATGAAGAAGCTGCTGCAGGAAATAGGACTGAAGCAAGAGCAGTATACATTGCTTTGCGACAGTCAGAGTGCTATTCACCTTGTGAAGATCAGACGTTTCATAGCCGGTCCAAACACATCGAGACTCGGTATCATTGGATACGGGATGTGGTTGAGAAGAAGGACGCGGAGCTTGAGAAGGTTCATACAGATGACAACGGAGCTGATATGTTCACGAAGATTCTACCAAAGGGGAAGTTTGAGTACTGCAGTCAGATCATCGGGATGAAGATATCCTCTCCATAGTTGTGAAGGGGGAGATTTGTTGGAGTGGATGGGGTTCCCAACCTATGTGGAGAAGATCCCGGAGTGCGACGAGCGCCGTTCGATGTCGAAGAAGCTCGAGAAGTAGGCAACGAGGAGTTGCTGCTGCTGCTGCTAACCCGAAGGGGGGTTCTGGACTGGAGCCACCGAGTTCGGGCCGAACTCGGTCCCAGGCTGAGTTCTGGCCGAACTCGGTCTGGCTGTTCCAGAATGTTGCTGGTTGGTTCTGGTTACCCGACACAGAGTTCTGGCCGAACTCTGTGTCGTCGGGGCTGAGGCAGAAATCTGGATAATTTTTCACCATTTGATCTAATCAAACGGTCCAGGTTTGTTGCGGGATTAGGAAGTTAAGTTGGAATTTCCAAACCCTAATCAATAGTAACACAATTGTAGAACACACAAGAAAGGAGAGAAAAGAGGCAAGAGTGCCATTACAACTTTGGGAGAGAAGACGGAGGATCGAAGGTGTTTTTCGAAGGAGAATCGGATTCGGGTAATCTCTACTCGTCGTTCTTGTTCTTCGTAGCCTTATAATCATTGCTCTTGCTTCCAAGTATTGTGGGGATCCGATTTGGAACGGGAGAAGTTTGTAGAGGGTGTAATTCTTCTATTTCATTAGTGGAGGCTTCTCATGATTGGACTCCGATCGTCCCGTGGTTTTTCCCGCAAGGGTTTTCCACATCAAAAATTCTCTGTGTCTGCGTGGTTATTTGGTGTTTTGGTTTGTGCATTTTTGCTCGGTTCTCTCACAGGTACTCTCTAGTTTGGGAAAAGGTTTCCGTGTTTCTTTCCCAACACGATGGCCATGGACGGGAACACCTGGTTCATGACGCGCTGACGACACCTACAATGAGGCGGCAGGGGAGGCCGGGAACCTCCTCTTCCCCTTCGGCACATCTGAGGCCGGCTGCTGTGCTTGTCCGGTAACCTTGTCTATCAATTTTTTCTCCAGAAACATACATTCATGACACCAAACAGAAAGAAGCTTAAACCCTCTTTTAAATACTTGAAATAAAGGAGAGAGAATCAACGCAAAAGATGCACCTCTGCGGCGTTCCAGAAGCACGGCTGCAGGTGGCTAGAAGGGTCGAAAATGGCGAAAATGGCGGTATCGGAGAGGGAAGCATCATGGAGCCCCAGTCCCTGAGCCCTGCCTTTACTTCCCGCACTCTCCTGCGGATGAGCAGGCCGGAAGAATCCTCCTTCGTGATCTCCAAGATCGTACGGGCTATGGCCGTACATAATAGTAGAACCAACAATAGAAGAAATTCGACGGTGAGTAGCTTCTAGTTCAGCAGAGTTGTAGCTTTCCCTTATGGACACTCCGGGGTGAATCTAACCAAGGTTACGAATTGATCTTCTTTGTATTCTTTTCTGTTGGCTGAGCAATCATTTGTTAGTTTGTACTGTAATTTTCTTTCACCCAACAATTTCATCTACACAATATCGACCAGACATCAACTAAATAGGATATAAAATGAAAAATTAAATTATGTACCCAAATAGAAAATTATGTTACGACTCACAAATATTTTTTCATTTTGTAGAATTGAAGAAGAAAAATGTACAAAGGAAGAACGTTCATTTACCGACTCATTAGAAATCTCATTTTCAAGCTCAAAGTTTAGTCCATGTTCCCATTGTATATTCAGGATATCTCATGTTGATAGGCACCAAAGCACTTTCTTCTCTTGTGAATCCTCCCTCTTAGGTGTTGTTGTGCCTATTACCTTCTCTGCAATTACATGGACAACTCAATTTCTCTTAATAAACCAAAAATTTACACTGAATGTATCTAACCTAGAAGCAGATAAGCAAAACCTTTTGGGGAAATCATCTAAAAGCAGATAAGCAAAAACTTTGGCACATATCTCTCCAGAGCAGTGCAGCGGCATCGACCACTTCATCGCGCATTTCGTTGTCCCGCTGCTCTCCTTCCACTTCATCTCCACCAACGGCCCCAACTCCATGGACTTTCGCTTCCTCGCCGCCGACTCCCTCCAGAAGCTCCTCTCCCTCCTCTCCCTCTGGTCCCGCCTCTCCCCCTATGGCGCCCTCGAGTGGGCCATCACCCTCTTCTCCTTTCTTCACCCTCCCCAACACCCAAGTCATGGGCATCCCCTTTCTCAGGGGCATGTACGGTACCTCATCCTCCGCCACCACCCTCATGGTCCAGATCGTCGTCCTCGCGACGGCGAACGTGCTCCCCCTGGGTCGAAGCTGCTCCCGGGGCTGACGTTCGTGTCGCCACGTACTACGACTACAGCAACCTGCGGCACGGGCTGGTGGCGGTGGTGCCGTTCGTGTCGTGGTACGAGAGGAAGGGGTGTGTGGCGCCGGCACGGTGGGTGCTGTGCCACAAGGGGGAGATGAGGGACGGCAGGGGCCCCGGGATGGGAGCGTGGTGGAGGCGGTGTTCGGAAGGAAGGCGGCAGAGATCGAGAGGTTCCAAGGGAGGGGAGGATCAGGCGCGGCACCCAACTGCTTCGAGAAGGCACTGGCACAACAAAGAAATAGCGACTCAAGTCAAAAAACCCTAGCTCAGATAAGAGGGAAATGAAATTTTAATAAAATATAAAGAAGAAAACGAAAAAATAAGAGAGGAAAAAAATTTAATGAAAACTTAACGAGGAAAATAAAAAATAAGAGGGAACTGAAAACATAAATGGGAAACTTTTTTTTAAATTTTTTTCTTCAAATCCGGATTTGAAATGGAAACTAAATTTTTGTAAGGAAAAAAATTTTATTAGGAGGAAAACTAAATTTTTTTTAATAACAATTACAATCATTAACAACTCGCACAAATGCATGCCGTAAATAAGCCTTCATTTACAATGCACAAAATGCATACCATAAATGAGTCTTCAATTACAACGCACAAAAATACATGTCATAAATGAGTCTTCAATTATAACACGCAAAAATGTCTTAAATGAGTCTTCAAATACAATACGCAAAAAAGGCATGTCGTAAATTAGTCTTCAATTACGGCGTGCATGTCAAAACGTCGTAAAAAGACAAAAAAACAACTCTTTTACGGCGCACATATTTGCATGTTGTAAAAGAGTGTCATTTACAACGTGCAACAACTGCACGCCGTAAATTGCGTGCCGTAAATGCTACATTTTTTTGTAGTGTATATACCTAAATTCTTGGAAAAATACTCACCATCTACCATTCTATTCTAGCAGCTCAGCAAAACCTGGAGAGATCACCAGTCCTCAGAGGACATAACACGATACATAATAACATGCTGAATGTAACAGCAAATAAGATGCATGGAAAAACAAGAAACGGTACAAGAAATAAAGAGAAAAAAAAGACACAATACAAGAATGGAAACATGAAGAAGTGTCAAGCCGTCGAGAATCTTCCTAATAAATGTGACTACAAGTAATCAGGGTAAATCGCAACTCGATGGGAGCTAACAACCCTATAGGTCGCAGCTCGGTGGGGCTAACAACTTATAGTAAATCCTTATCGCAACTCAGTGGGGCTAACGATAGACAGTCGTCAAGTATAGCCAACGCCTAATAATAATTTTATCGCTTAGAACTACGAGTCAAGTCAAGTCATCTCAGGTCAAGTCCAGATCAAGTCCAAGTAACACGGAAACACATGACCAAGTCAAGCTCACGAGAATACAAAAATCTAGCAAGTATAGTGTAGCATGGATTAAATATATAACAAGGAAAAGCAAGACATGTAGCAATACAAAAACAAGTAAGGAAGACATCATGAAGCATGAACAAGAAATCAAGTGGTAGTACAAGATATAAATAAACATGAACAAGAATGACTGAAGATAAACATTGTAACTACCACATTTCTAAAATAGGGATATTTTGTCTTTTTCTTTTTTGTACCAATTTAAAAATTATGTTTCATATTAATTGTAATAATGGTATTTTATTTTATTTTTCCATGATAGGTATTGTTCATAAATTAAATATATGATGTAGTTAGTCGCTAGTTGTTAGCTACAAGATAGACTAGTTGTTAGTAAATCTAGATGGACCCAACTAGACTTGTCATGATACCATTAGTGAACCCATTAGTTGGTCCTGGTACACCAATTATTTAGAGAGCAGTGATCAAGAAAAATCCTTCTTTAGTTAATAGAACCTTCTCTAATTAAATTCCTTCCTAAAATAAACCTTCTTGACTTATTGTGAGGGCTTATTGGGCATTTTCCATTGCATTTAGGATTGTAAAATATGGATGGATATATACCATATAAAAACCCTCTTTGAGTTCATTTATTAGCCTCCACAAACCCTAGTTTGCCTCCTCTTCATTTTCTCTTCATTTGAGAAGAAGACGCAAACTCCACCATTCCCAAATTGTTTTCCAACCAATTCCTAGTGACATCTCAAGGAGGCTAGAGCTTGGATTAGCAGGGAGGAAACATTGAAAGGAGTGGAGCTTGAAGGAGGTGTCCATTCTTGAAGGTTGTGTCCATTTGTGTCCCCTTTTAGCTTTGCATTGGGAATCTATCTCCCAATAGATAAAATTTGAATTGAAACCCTTGTATTTGATTCTAATTAGTGTAATTAGTCATTTAGGAACCACCCATACATTAGCGCTACCCGTCGGGAGAAGCTTGGGCTTCATTGGACCTATTTGGAGACTTTTACATAGGGTTTTTGTGCCATTTTTTGGGAAAATCCGAGAATAGCACACTAAATGTTTGCCATTAGGTTAGGTAGGTCTAATTGGGCTTGTTAGAATGTTGTGAGACTAGCTAGGTGTCCACAATTGGATATGGTAGGACACGAGGTCAATTTGAGAGTTTTTGGACTCCTACACTTGTGGTGCACATACCCAAATACACATGACACTTGATACTAGCTTAGAAATGCCTTAATTATGTTCTAGTATATATTAGGCTTGCTTATGAAGTTTGGTAGGATTCAGACATGATTTGATAGAGTATCTTAGGCGTATCGTAAACTTGTGCACCAAGTGTACGACACGTATCCCCAAAGGGATTTTCGTACCCTTTTTGAGTTGATATTTTGGGTACATGTCCTAAATAGGATACGTGGTGGTGTCATGATATCTCATGAAACGCACGGTTAGATTTGAGTGTACATGTAGGGTAAGTGTGTATATATATGTAGACATGTGTGTTGGTATACATATAAATATATGTAATGGGTATCATTGGTATCATAGGGAATAAGGGCTTAGGCATATATATATATATATATATATATATATATATATATATATATATATATATATATATATATATATATATATATATATATATATATTTAATAAAACCCCACCATTTATTAAAAAGGCTCAAACCAAGCCAGTCCAAGTATACAAGACCCAAAATGACAAAGCCTGTACAAGTATACCAACAAAAGGGACGGGGGGTAGGGGGAGCACCATAAAAAGAGCTAAGGGAGGGAAGAAGACCAAAATTTTCGGTATAGGAGCAATGGGTGCTCCGTTTGCGGCACTGACGTAAGATTTCCCGGGTAAGCTGATCGGCCGAGTATTGATGCCCTTCATATCTCGCCTTGTTTCGATTTTTCCAAAGCACCCACGTGGCGGCCGCTGCGACGATCTGGTGGCCGTGGGAAGCAGAACCCCAGGCGACTGCCAGATCGTGGAAGCGTCCGCCTCCGGCACAATATTGTACATCTGGTTGAGGGTTCTCCAAGAGCGCCTGGAAGAGACCCCCGGCGAAAGATGTGGTCGATGGACTCCATCTGGCGATCGGGACAGCAATTGCAAGCGGACGCAAGGCTAAAACGATGGTTTTGAGACTATTGGTGGGTAATCGTTTGTAAAGGACTCTCCACATGAGGATGGACCACTTCCGGGGATGCAGGTCTGAGTAGTGAGCGATGGGGTAATATGCTGGCCCGTCCCGATGAAGGCCAACCTCGCGACCTTACCGAGAAAACACCAGAGGCTTCGAGCGTCCAGTAAATCAAATCGTTCTCACTGCCGATAGTTAACCGCACTGGCGGATGCTGTCCACCGCTTCATCACCAGCCCAATCGCGAATTTTGTCCCAGTTCCAGTCGTTGATAGAGAAGTTCCACAAGTCTCTGATTCTGCTATTTCTCGGGGGCTCTGAGATGCTCGGGATTAATCCGTCCCCGGTCCAACGCTCCAGGAATGGGTTCGAATCGCCGGTCCCCAATGTGAGTCTCATTGCTGGCTCGGCAAGGTCGCGACCGACGAGGATGCGACGCCAACCGCCGAAGATCTGCTATTGGATATGGCCAGAGAGGGGTGAATGTGTTTGAAGTACCTAGCCTTCATGAATCTGGTCCATAGGTTATTGCTCGTATGGAGTTTCCACCACAACTTCATAGAGAAGGAATTAACGATGTCGGTTAACTTGGTGAATCCCAGGCCACCGACCTCGGGGATGAGCCATGGATTCCCAACTAGCCCAGTGGTGCTTGTCATGACCGTTGTTATCCCCAGAAGAAGTTGCAGAAGTCTGTTCGATCGAATCGAGAACCTTCTTAGGCGGGGAACACGCGGCCAGTGTGGATCGGGATGGAAGTAAGCACGTGGTTGATTAGGATCATCTTGCCGCTCGGGGATAGAGTGGCGTTGTGCCACCCTTCAAGTTTTTTCTGATTCTAGCAATGAGGTTCTCAAAGATGCGAGTGTTAGATTTTCCATAACCAGGGGCAGCCGAGTAGATGAACGGGGGTTGGGTAACTGCGAATGATGTTAAGTGGGAGAGGTTGATGGCGAGCTCTCTTTTGATGTTGTGATGGGTAGATAATGCTCTTAGACGGATTGATCTTCTGACCCGAACATCTGGAGTACCTCTGTAGGGTGTTATGGACCACTTCCACCGCCCCTACATCCCCGAGAGAGAAAATAAGTAAATCGTCCGCAAAGGCCAGGTGTGTGATAGGACAGCCACTAGAAGTGTGATAGTGTTGGAAGTTCGGAGTATTGACCAAATTGTTAAGGTTTCTACTCAGGGCGTCCGCGCAATGATAAAACAGTGGAGGATAGGGGGTCGCCTTGCCTAACCCTACTGGATTTGAAGAATCCGCCTGCCTGGCCGTTAATAACCGTAGAAAACCACGAGTTGCTGATGGATCTCCACACGGTGTTGGTCCAAGCTTCCGAGAATCGAACGCTCTGAATACCCAGATCATGAATTGCCAGTCCAGTCTGTCGTAAGCTTTTTCCATGTCTATCTTAACGGCAATGTTGCCTCCTCTGGCTGGGAACTTCATGCAGGTAATAAGCTCATGGGCCAGCATAATATTGTCCTGGATGTTTCTCCCTTGCACAAAGCCGCTTTGCTCTTCTGAAATAATCTTAGGTAGAATCCCCGCCATCCTGGAAGCTATATTTTGGAGATTTTGTTGGTGAAGGTGCAAAGACTGATGGGCGATAGTCCCGAAAGGACTCCGGGTTATCAATCTTCGGGATGAGGATGAGGTTGGCGCTAGAAATAGCTTTGGGGTAAGTGGCACCCTCGAAGAAAGCAATAGCCGCTTCGGTAATGTCTTGCTTGATGATATCCCAGCATTTGCGAAAGAAGACGCCAGTGAATCCGTCCGGACCGGGAGCACTGTGTTCGTTCAGGGCCCACACCGTCTTTAACTTCTTGGACCGTAGGTGGACGCTCCAACTGGATGTTATCGTTATCATTAATGAGTCTGGGATTTGGTCCAAGAAGGGTCTGTCAATCTGAACAGTCTCCTTGGAGAATAATTTGGAGTAGAAATCTGCAGCAGCTTCTTGGATGCTTTTGTGGTCAGTAATGATGTCCCCGTTGTCGTTAGTCGTCCGATGAATGGATAACTTCTGTCTTCGTCCATTGACGCAGGCATGAAAGAATTTTGTGTTTCTATCCCCATCGCTGTCCCATTTCAGTCTAGCTTTCTGCTTCCAGAATTCGGTTTCCACTTTAAGCCGGAACTTGAGCATGGCCTTGGTGAGGTTCAGGCAGACCTGGCCTTCGCAGTGCGGTCCGACGCAAAATTTGTTTCGGCGCGAGTGACATCGTCCTCGCAACGCGACGGCTTGGAAAATGTCCCGTAAGCGAGCTTGCTCCAGCTGGAGAGAGCTTTCCTCGTAGCTCGTAGCCTGTTCTCACCCGCACAAGGGGATTTGGGGAGTCTTCGCGATTCCAAGCTTCCGAGACAATGCCCAGAAATTGGGGATGATCTGTCCAGAAGTCGAGAAATTGGAAGTTCTTCTTGAGGGGGCTAGAGCTGTTTTTGATTTCAACCAGCAGAGGTGCGTCGGATTCAGTGGAGTTGAGATGGGAAAGGTGGTAGTGATCCCCATTTCGTGCCAGCGGTCGTTCGTGAAGGCTCTGTCCAGGCGAGAGTATTGCGACGGTCGCCTTCCTGCATATTGTACCAGGTGAAAGCGTTGCCGGTGAACTGAAGGGTGGTGAGGTGAGCATTGAAGATGAAATTGTTGAAATCTTGCATGGCCGATGTGGTAGGAGGTCGCCCTCTTTTTCTTCTCTGCAGGTGATCGCGTGAAATCCCGATGCACAGCCACGGGAATTGGTATGGTGGTGGTGGATGTTTATGAGGTCATTCCAGAGTTGTTTTCGGTCATTAATATCACAACTACCGTGAACAGCGGAAAGGATAGACCGCTCCGGGATCGAGGGGTGTTCCCACCAGCAAGTAAGAGCCTGCTGGGAGTCCTGGATAACTCCAATTTTGACATTCGTCGAACAGAGGATCCAAATGTCGTTCCTGCCTGCTACAGCCGTGGAAAGCCAAGCTGTAGCTGGGTAGATTTTAATCTTTTGGGTGGGATTTTGGGTTCAATGATGATAAGGATGTCGATCTTGTGGATTTTCCTCATGCCGGATAATCTCCTTAATGTGGGTTTGTTCGCCAGGCCGCGGACATTCCACGATAGGATGTTAATCATTAATGAAGTTGAGGGGAGGCTTTCTTGTTCCGCCTGGTGGCGGATCTGGTTAAGATGGTTTTGTTGTCGTCAATAGCTTTGTTGGCTTTGGCCCCGCGAGATGTGGACGCGTCTGCCCTTGACGAGTTGCGCAGTCCCCGTGAGAGGGATGCCTCTGCCATGGACGCAGTCGAAGGATCGCTAGAGGGTAGTTCCGGTGGGTCCGTGGGAATGCTCACCATTTCCCCTGCGGAGTCCAAGATGGGGTCGTCGCAGGGATGGCTAGAGAGTCACTGGAGCTCCGGATCAGGAGGATGGTTTGCTGGAGGGGTATCCCGCAGCTTGAACCTGAAGACCTCTCTGCACTTGGTCCGGTCCGAGGATAGCTAGGGCTTCTTCGACAGGGTCGACGATGGGGTGTTGTTGGTCGAAGCCGGTAAGCTCCTTATCAGGCTCCGTGTTCGGGTTGTGTGCTGTCTCGGTGAGATCAAGTTCGGCGGCAAGGGTGTCACTGGATTCCGCTCCTTCTGAATCTAAGGCATCAAATTGGTTGGAGACGGTAAGGTCTAGGATGTTGCAGGTGGACTGGACTTTGATCAGGGTTTTGCAGGGGTTCTCGCTGCGGTCAGACTTGCCGTCACTGGATCAAAACGGGTGTACGAGTTTGGGGCGCAGGAGGGGTGACTTGGGTGTCCTGCCTTCTGCTGGCTCTGTCTATTCGGGGAGCTTTCTTCTTGAGTTCTGGGTGAAGGCGATGGCAGTGCTTCGTGAGGTGGCCTCTTAAGTGGCAGTGATTGCAGAACATAATATGGTTGTCGTAGAGGACTTGTTGGGTGTGGGTCTGGTTGCCCAGTTCAATGGTTATGAAGTTGGGGGTTCGGTGGTGAGGTCGAGTTCCACACAAATTTTAGCATAGTGAGCCTTAGTTAGGTTGCTGGTTTGGGGGCCGTGGCGACGTATGTGCCAAAGGAATTGGCGATGCGTCGAAGGGCCGCTGGGACGAAGCATATGAGAGGTAGGTTGGGTAGGGTGACCCAAGCAGCGACTCTAGCTGAGTCCTCTTTGGTGGAGAACCCTTGCGACCATTTGATGATCTTCATCGAGTGGGGGCCGATCCTGCACGTGCCTTTGGACCACACGGTCCTATGATCGGTTTCGGACGAGAGATGGAGCAGAATGTGTATAGGGTCTAGGGAGGCCACCCGGTAATCCGTCGAGAGGCTCCATCTGGCAATCACTTCCTGCACCCGGGATAATTTGGGGCAACCGGTTGAGAATTTCAGAACAAAGGTGTGGGGGAAGGAGGATGACAGTGAATTCAGTTCCAAGTCTGAGAAGGGGATGAAAGGGATAGCTGTTTCCTGAGGGAGTTCGACGCCCGGGAGGCTGACATCACGGAGAGTGAGACCCTTCTGGGGCACCAGGTCCGGGCGGAGAGCTGCGGCGAAGGACCGCTGGGCTGGGACCAGACTGGGATGAGGCCATGGTAGCACCCCCGGTTGGCATGGATTGAAGCAGGGGGTTGGTAGTGACCGAGGTGGGGCGTTGGGGCGGGACTCCGGGGCCTGTCAGCGGAGGGCTGTCAGGGAGAGGAGAAAGTTCCGAAAGGGTGACAGAGGCGGAGTCTACTCCCCGGGCGGAGGACGGCGCCTCCGGCGAGACGGCCGCGGGCGTAAGGGGATCGTGGAGGGCAGCAATGGCAGCAAGGGCCTCAACTGGAGGGGTCTCGAGGCCGACAACGCTCGGGGGGAGGATGGCTACCGAGGTCCCGGGAAGAGGAGCGATGGTGACTGGGGCTTCGCCACGGAGGGCACAAGGGCTGAGGATAGGGTGGCGGCTGGAGGGCTGGCGGGGGGTTCAACAGAAGACGCGAGTGGGACAACGGCCTGGGATGATGACAGAGAGAGATGGGATGAGGGGGCTCCGGGGGACGCAAGAGGGGGCGCGTAAACCTGCGGGGGGGGCAAGACCAGACACAAGCGCTGAAAGAGAGAGGGAGTGGTACGCTGGAGTGGGGGCCATCACACCAGCGTAGAATTGGGAAGGAGGGGCAAGTCTGGATGAGAGCGTAGAATGAGAGAGGGAGTGATACGCTGAGGTGGGGGCCACCTCACCAGCGTAAAAATGGGAGGGCACAGATTGAGAGAGAGGGAAAAGAGCACTGAGGTGGGGGCCACCTCACCAGCGAAGAAATGGGATTGATGGAGCGCCGGTTCAGGCTCCACGAGACCAGTGAAGAGGGGGGAGTGGGATACTCCGGGGGCAGAGCCATCAGAGGAGGGGAGAGATGCGTAAGAGTAGGGGAGGGGCCCACGGAAAATGATTCGTTGGGTTGGCAGCGTAAATCGCCGAATAGGCATGGGGGTAGGGCCCACTCATATGAGTGGCCAGCATAGCAGCGTAATGAGCAAACCGAGCGTAAAAGGAGTGGTCTTCCTCATGGCGCGGCCCAAAGGCGCCCATACCGAGGGACCTGGGTGGGTGGGGCCCCTGGCCTGCGCTGCAGGTGAGGTCCCATCCAAGGAAGGGGGGTAGGTGAGACCCCTGACCTGCGCAAGCAGGGGGGGGTCCCGACCTGACAGGACGTTGGAGACCGCGTCGGATTGTAAGGCGCCAGTTTGAAAAATTGGTAGGATGAACGGTTGCCGGCCTCTGAGCTCCGACGAGCTTCCAATCCAGATGGCGCCATCAGGGAGAGAGGCCCAAGAGACGTCGAAGGAAAATCGGCGCTGAGAGCAGGCTAGACGGTGGAGCGAATGGCCTTGGGAGGAGAGACAAAGGAGGAGGAGGGGAGGGGGAAGGGAGAGAAGCGGGAAGGAGGGGGAAGAGGCGGGGGATTTGGTCGACCAGGGCCAGCAGGTCGTCCGGCCAGGAGGGCACCATCGTAAGCCGAGCAGGGAGGCAGAAAAGAGGGCGGAGGAGGCCCTAGGTTCTCCATGGGAAGAGGGAGCAGCGGAAGGAGGGGGAAGAGGGATCCATTATACATGCATATATATATTATATATATATATAATATATATATATCATACCTCTTATACCTATACCTAATATATATAATATATATATCTATATATATATATATATTATATATATATATTATATATATATATATATATATATATAATATATATATATATATATATATAAAAATATATATATATAATATATAATATATATATATAGGTATAGGTAAGAGGGTATAAGTATAAGAGGGTATGATATATATATAAATATATATATATATATATATATATATATTATATATATATATATATATATAATATAATATTAATATATATGTGTGTGTGTGTGGGTGTGTGTGTGGTGTATATGATGTGTGTTCAAGGAGAGGAGAAATCAGCAGTAATGTAGAGAGGGGAGATTGAATAGTGTAGGTGACCGGGAGTGTCATGTGCTTTGTGTAGAGTGTCTTTGGGCTTGTGTGTGACAGTGTAGAGTGACATGAGTGCTGTGTGTGTGTGTGTGTGTTGTGTGCGCATGAGGGTTAGATGAGAGAGTGACAGGACAGTGAGTAGGGGACTGTATACAAGAACATGTATAGGCCTAGAAAGATATAGATATGTGGGTATGTGAGGGTATCAAGTGGTAGTAGCAGGTAGTGTAATAGTATATATGTGTTTGTGTCAATAGAGAGCAAGTAGGATAGTAGGCAGTTGTGAAGTGCATGACTGATTGAGTAGGTTGTTCATCTGTGTGTGCATAACTAAATATATGTGTATGTATTGTAAGTGTTGGGGCCACACATTGTGTATCTATGTGAAATGATGTATTGTAAATAGGGTATAGCTGTCCTAATGTGCAGGTAACGGAATAGAAGTAGAGGGTAGGGGATGAATCTGTGCACATTGTGCGCAGATTTGATGAGGACAATAGGCATAACAGAGGTTAAGGGATCGAATGGACTTGGAAAGGGGCATTCTCAAGCTAGTAAACCTGTGCACAAGTGCACAGGTAGCAGATGGAATAGGGGGAAGGCCAATGGCTGAGTGTAGGGCAAGGAAGACCTGGGCACACAGGTACTTCCTGCTGGGCAGATAGCCAAGGATGTCAGCAAGGGGTCCTGTCCATACATTTGTGCACAAAATTGTACTGTTAAGGAGGATAATATGCATCAACAGCAGGAGTGCTTGTGGGGTGAAGAGAGGGAGTGGGGATCACGTGGAATTACCTGTTGTGTATTCGTGTATGGTGTGAAGAAATATGAGCTTGTGTACATAGATAGGGTGTTAGATTGATGAATAGATAGATTAATGAGTTAGATAACTTAATGGATGGATAGGTAAGGGTGTAATGCTGGTTCAGGAACATCATGCTTGCTATTATAAACAGCATCAAGTATACATGCTGCTTTGGACAGCAGCATATAGAAGGAAAGGTCACTGCACAGGGTATAGTGTATGGATACATAACTGTAAGTATGTTTAGGATATTCAATTAGAGTGTAAGGACAAAACAGAATGTAGCGGTAGCTACAGCTGTAGTACAGAGTAAGGGGAAAAGGTGAGCAAGAAGTTCATGTAGGATTATGGGGGATTGATGTGTGCAATGTTGTATGGGTGTCACGCCCCAGAACCAGAATACTGGAGAGCGGGGGATTACTCAGCCAGCTACGTATTATGGGTAGATGAATACTGTATAATACGATCAATGCTGTCTAAAAGACGAGGGGGTGCATACTACATGAAAGTCTTACTATGGTCCTTCACATCTATTGTCTCAATCATTCAAACAAGAAACAGTAATAGAGAACATATAAGATAAAGCAGTAAGGCATCCCAAACGCTCAGTCAAAATGTTCTTGATATCTGGCTTTACAAAACATAGCCAGATGATGTAGCAAAGTATACACAATTGTTTATCAGCTGTAGCCTGACTTAGTTACAATTATGTAAAAGTAAATACAAGACAATCCGACTAACATGTCGGTGGCAAACGACAAATTATAAAGTAAGTAACAAAACGAGCGAGGAAGTAAGGAACCCACTCGAGTCCTCCTGCGATTATTCCTCTAGTATTGACCATCTTGGAGGTGGAAGTAAGCTGAATCCTCGGGGACCGGCTCTAAACCTGGCCATGCAAAACCAGAGAGGTTAGACCTCTAATAGCAAATGCCACAAGGAAGTACGATATGAGAATTAAAACCAGTGATAAGAGTTAAGGATATAATACATAGGTCTCTGCTTGCTACTGGGATTCACACAACATTACGACACTTCAAACCAACTTTCCAACCAAACAAGGACAGAAGTTGACCCGTCATACCCTGACATTCTGATCATTTCAGTAGTAAATAGAGTAGGTATAGTACACAAACAAATCAATTAAACGGTCATGCAACTACTACGGCTTGCTATTGTGAGTTCCAAGTTACCTTGGAATTATGCAATAAGGATTCATCAGTTCTTACTATGTGCAAACAAGGCTAGTTTACCCAATCAATCAATTGTGCCAATCATGAATTAGACGAGTCCCAGTGGGACGCCCGTCATCAATATACAATATACAATAAATTATATAAGCAGATACCGCTCCCTACCGTGTGACAGATTTACAGTATCTGTGTGAACCAGCCGGCCTGTCAGGCACTTAATAGTCCAAGGAGGGCTGCCATGTAAAAACTCGGAAATCCATTCTCTCCATGCAATCATTATTTATTTAACTAATAGTCTCTATGTTGAGTGAAATTCCATGCCGTGGATCATGGTCATTCAGAATGAGTACTTTTGTACAGGGTACGATATGCACAACTCTACAACGATACCCGTGTGGTTAGGTTGTAGGTCTTACATAGCGTAATGCAACAATCAAAACTAACCACAGAATAATTATGCCTTGACCATAAAGTACACATGCTGCTTTTGTAGAAAAATAAATTGAAGCACGCACGTGCCTGTATGCCAATATTCGGGATCGGCCAGTCGATTACGGTAGTTCATAATTCATGAACGTGTCTCATTCATTCAATTCAATAAGACGACTAGCCAGTCTCTTAGTTCCAACTAGAAATACATGATTAATTATAGTAAGATAACAATCAATGTCAATTCGTAACAAGGTATGAAAGTCAACTATTATTTAGTATGGTCGAGTCCACACTCTCAGGGTTAAATTCCAGTCATCGGGGTATCTATAAATCAATTCACGACACATGGTACATTTCACGTAACAATCTATATTGAAGAAAATATTAACATATCATGATTATATCAAGTTCATGCCAAAAGGCGTAGGATATAAGAGAAGAATTATCATGCCAACATAAAGTGAATAAAGTATGGGCAATGGGAACACCAAGGTTGGATTACGCCAGGCTAGTTTTATACCTGATTAGTCTACGCCCAAAGTTTTTCTTTTACGCTAAGGAAAAATACGCACGTAAAATAGGGTATGCGTAAAAGGTAACGTCACGCGTAAAACTCGTGCGCGTAAGAGTCAAAGTATATGCAGGGATGAATACGCGTAAAGGAAGTACGCTCAAAATAAAGGAACAGTTGCGCGTAAAAACTCGTTTTACGCCGAGCCAAGGAGTACGCGTAAAAAGATTAGAGTTTTACGCAGGAAACACTGTGCGTGTAAAACAGGGTATGCGTAAAAAACATTAGCCACGCGTAAAAGTTGCTCGTGTAAAGAGTCAAGTTTTACGCCTGAAACTCTGTGCGCGTAAAAAGAATACGCCAAGTCAAGTAGACTTGCGTAAAACAGTTTTACGCTGACACGAGTGATCGTGGACGTAAAGCTCGGCACTACGCGGACATATAACGTGGGGTAAAGCTCAATATTACGCTAACACGTAACAACGTGGGCGTAAAACTCATATACGCTAACACGTAACAACGTGGGCGTAGAGTTCCTCCTGAACTCCAATCCCATGGAACCTTCGTTCCAAGCCAGAAATGGGGTTCCCAGGGGTCAGAATAGCGTATAACACAACCTCAACATCTGGAATGAATAAAACTTGGAAATAGGAAGTTTGACAGATCAAAACCACTGAAATCCGAAAAAATAGTAATTTCTTGAAATGCCAAGTTCTAAACTCTCTTAGGATCACGAGAGGGAGATAATGAACCATAAAAATATGGTCTCATATGGAGCAAGATGTACTTGCCTATGGGTCTTGGTTGGTGGGAGAGAGTTATGAGAAGAGAGAGTAATGAGAAGAAGTAATGAAGAGAGAGAAAGGAGATGGGGCTTAAATGGGGGTGTTGGGTTCGGTTCATGATGAACCAACATAAACCCAAAAATAAACCAACCTAGGCTGAACCTAAAGCAAGCTAAAGCAGAGAATAAAAGCAGAAAGTAAAATACAGAAAATTAATTAGCGTGAAATTAAAGGAATATTTAAATACAGAACAATACATGATAAATATTAAATAAATACATTCGAGCAGTACACGTATTAGAATACGTATTCTGGGAACGGAGACTGACAATGGGGTATCCTGTGTACTACCAGGGGTGACTATACAGTGGGCTACAAGACAACAAATTGTATGCAGGGGTGTTATAAGTAAGGCAGTAAAGGGTATCATTTGGGGAGACATTTAGATGTGTAAACATAGGGTATTTACATATATATATATAATATGGATAGGAGGGTAGTGTAATGTGTTGAAAGGATATATATATATATATATATATATATATATATATATATATATATATATATATATATATATATATATATATATATATTATACATGTAAAAAAAAAAAAAAAAATATATATATATATTATACATGTATATATATCTTAAACATGTATATATATAAATATATAGGAGGGGTAAGGCATTGAAGTTGATTATAAGGAACCCTAGAGTGGAGTCTAAAGTACATGTTTAATATATATATATATATATATTTTATATATATATATATATATATATATATATATATATATATATATATATATATAGTAGGCATATTGATAGAGTATATAGCCATATAGGACTAGGAAAATGAACAAGGTATGGTATGGTAGACTATAAGGGTATCATGGTATGAAATAATGACATAGATAAAATATATATATATATATATATATATATATATATATATATATATATATATATATATATATATATATTATATATAGTAGGCATATTGATAGAGTATATAGCCATATAGGACTAGGAAAATGAACAAGGTATGGTATGGTAGACTATAAGGGTATCATGGTATGAAATAATGACATAGATAATGAGATTGGTAATGAATAGGGTTAAGGTATTGGGTTTTGCCCTTGTGACAGGATATAGGTTGATACGTGGGTAATTAGGCAATTTATATAGGGTATGATACCATAAAGTGTATATATGCATAGTTTGGTTGATTACATAGGATATTGACCTAGTGTAGACTAATATACATTGGTAGAGCGAGGTATGATCCTAAAATCCTAGGTATGACCTCGTTTGACCTAGAAATGACTTGAAAACTTATAATTGACCTAGTATAGCATGCTTATGATTCCTAAACACAATGGTACATTCTCTTACCGGATCTCATGCGAACACTCTTGATATTCCGTACCGGATCTCATGTGAGTACATTCTCTTATAATTTCCATTATTTGATATCTACTATGAATCTTGTATTTAGTGATGTTATATTTGATTCTGACACTATGGTATACTGACTAGCATATAGTTGGATCTTCAGTCATGAGATGTTACAATAGTTATCTTATTGACATTGTATACGATATGGACATTAGACATTGTACATGATAGTATCGTAAATATTGCTCGTGTATCGTAACGTGTCATGGTTGGATCCACTATACTAGTTGGGGCGGAAAAAATTCTAGTAAGAGATGTGATCAAATACCTATTGTAATTGTAAACATTGTAAGTGCTAATCGTATACCTCACGCATGATTAACTAGGCCACCTAGCTATTGTACAAGTTCCTAAGCCAATCACATCTCGAAACTAGTATTTCAAATACATAGTATTTATAGTATTTATTGTCCACATCATATTTCTTGGACCATACTTACATGTTTTACCTATTATTTTCATTCATGTACATTGTACTCTTCATATAATTTATTCTTCATAGTACTATTGCCAGGTTACAATTTCATATTGGTAGTTCTATTCTTCATCATTTATCATACTCCATATTTACTGTTTTATAGTTTTTGTCAATTAATTGGAACTGCTATTAGTGGTGTGCTCGTTCCAATCCTGACTGGATATATTTTTCAAATGACAGTTGCCCTATCTATCACCGCCCACAAGGTATAGTAGGCGTAGATTGTGAGACTCTGATTCGGGAGGGTGTAGCTCCAGCCGAGGAGGCTTTAGTGGCAACTCAGTTAGACTAGGTTTTTTACTAAATATGTCTCTAGCCTTATGATCTTGCCTGTTATTTATTCTAGACTTGTATTTGAGATAGTGACTTTTAGACTATCTGGACTTGTATTATTTTTATTATGTTAGACTTCTCTGGATTTTCATTTCATGTTTTCTTTATCTTTTTGTGCCATTTATCCTCCTTATAGTATTGTGATTGAGTATGGATATATTTTCATTAATTGTCCTCCTCTTGGAGTTGACCACCTCGACGGGTTATGATATTTATATTGTTAGTTAGTTTAGTAGACCTAGACAACGTTTTACCGTCGATGCTGCGGCGTAGGCTGGACGCTGTCACACACTCGTGCCCCTACATCGGGTACGGGTCATGACAAACACGCATAATATTCTACAAGTTGGCAAGGAATAATTGCCTGTCGTCTAAGTCCCCGTTGATTTCGTAATACCAAAGCCTATCAAAGGTTCATACATAATAAAAAATTATTTTAACATTCTAATTACACATGGAACACATGGGTTTCCTAAATGACAAGTCTATATGCTTTTCGGATTTCTAGACCTAGTTTCATGGTTTTGACTTCCGAAATTCAAGGTTAAGTCCCAAATAAAGGAAAAACATTTAAATTACCTAAAAATTATGAAATCATGATTTAAATATGGTTTATATTAAATTTAACCTCTGAATTCTAGATTTGGAATTTTGGGTACAACTCATGGTTATGTCGATTCTACGCTAACTAGTCATGTCCGAAACTTATTCGGAACAATACCAAATCTTTGCTATGACCTATATCTATGAAATAAAATATAAAAACATAATTAAATGTGATTACAACTCATAAATAGTACCTTACTTATTTACCAAATCAGCCCATATTTATAGGAATTACATGTCAGCAAGTTAGCCGAAAATCTAATCTGTTGGCCAATATTTTGGCTAAAATGCACTGGTGGTACACCAACTTGAGGCACATTAATACTGAAGTACTCAATGTATAATTCGTTACAATAAAATTACCAACATATCAATTAACAAATAGAAAAGTACATGTCGTCCCCTTTTGTCCAATCCTTCACAGAACATCCACTTGCTCGTCTTCCGCTCGATCAAATTCGACCCCGCGTCTCCGTGGCCGCCTGGGTCAGCCGCACCTCTGTGCCGTCGCCAGTCGCTTCCTCTTGTGCGAGCTCTGCCTCTCCTGCGGCCCGCATTGCCTCCGCCCTCGGCTTCGCCGTCGTCGGGGGCATTATCGGCGTGGGCGGGGGTAGCAAGCATCGCGAAGGTCCTTTTCTTCTACTGCGGCTCCGTCGTCAGCATTCTGTGAAAGGATTGGATGGAAGGGGACGAATGTACTTTTCTATTTGTTAATTGAAACGTTGGTCATTTATTGTAACGAATTATACATTGAGTACTAAGATTAAGTGTCACAAGTGAAGTACCACCAGTGCATTTGAGCCCAAATTTTTAGCGTTCAGATCTGAGATGATAAAATCATAAAATAACTTAAAAATACTAACTTTACAGTAGTAATACACGAATAAATTTAGTTTTAAGAAATTCCAACAATCGCTCAAAAAATTGCACCGAAAAGGCTTAAACTTGTCCTACCGTACTCCGAACTTCAACAATCAACCTATTCTATTTGGATGATAATATGGCATGAAAGATTCAAATTATGGGTTTTAGAACATTAATTCTCATATTTCTATAGAATTTATACCATGAATATTCGAGATGAAAAAGTTGGAATATTATCGAAGGCCTCCAAAAGATGGATTGTCGTGTTGTTTCTTATCCAAGAACTCCACTCCTTACTTTTGCTTGGCGTGCTATCCCCTATATGATGTGCTTGGATAGGTTTGATGGCAAATGTGGATTCTTATAGAAATTTGGTGGACATTGGATAAAATGATGGCGGAAGGATGACTTTGGATTGGAGGAGAAGCTTTTTTGTGATGAAGATGATGGTGTTGATGTTGATGACTTGGTGATACTGAAACTTTTTGATCGAGAGGAAAAAGGTCGGCCAAGTGGGAGAGAGGGATTTGTTAGGGTTGAGTTTTATGGAGTATGCATATATAGCTTTTAGGAATTGTGTAATGGATTAATAATAAGTGGCAACTCCCTATAGGCTTCGACCAATTTCTTGGCTGATATGCATGGGAGAAAATATGAGATAATTGCTAGGTGGGCTGGCCGTGGGTCGGTTTTAGGAAAATAGGTACTTTGTTAGGATGGTTTGTTATGGTTAGGGACTTATTTAAATAGTTATATTATATTATATATATATATATATATAATAAAACCACTATATTTATTATAAATATCAATCATATATATATATATATATATTATATATATATATATATATATATATATATATATATATATATATAATATATATATATATATAAACCACTAAAAAAAATATAAACCACTATATTTTGTTGGTGTTTTTGCCTTTGGACTAGAAAAGTAGTCCCACATCGGCTACACCAAATGGTGAGTATCTCAATAAATGCATTGCTTGTGTTGAGGTGTGCACTGAGTGTAGTGGGGCACAAGTTTGTGCCTGTGGAAGTATTTTCCTAGAAGGAAAAAGATTAAATCCAACAAGGATGCAAGTTAATTTTGTTGTGCGGACTCGGACTCGGACGCGGACTCCAAGATGTCTCGTGCATGCACGGGAGGGTTCGGGGGGTAGGCGTGGACTGGCACACTTCTATGCTGATTGTGGGATGATCTAAAATATCAAACTCTATGTTTGAGTATTGGTTTTAGTCCCAATCGGATAGGAGAAGAGGTGAAGTCTAAACTCCACTCTATAAATAGAGCCCCTTGGCCTCCTTTGAAATATGCACCAAGAAGAGTTGAGGGAGTCTGTTAAGTCCAGGAAGCCCGTTCAAGTCTCAAATATTGACTTACGAGCGTTCCAGAAGTTCTCCTGAACTTGCTGGTTCCTGGAGCTTATCCGTACTGCGGGTATAGCTTTGAGCGCCGGTGTTCAACACCCCAGCGGATCCGCTCTTCTTCTTCCTTCCTCTTTCTGTTGCCTTCGAGAATCTGAGACTCAACTGTTGTTGATCATCTCTTGTTGCCTTCGAGAAACCGCTATTGCAAACGCGATTCGATTTTTTTAATCGTTTAGGCTACACAATCAGCATTATTTGCATCTCTTTTTTTAGGGATTGCAACTGCATTATTTGCATCTCTTTTTTAGGGATTGCAACTGCATTATTTGCATCTCTTCTTAGGGATTGCAACTGAGTTTTTCCATCGATTGTTTGCAAATAGACTAACAATCTCAAAGCTATACGATTCGATGGAAAACACTCGTGCTTCGCTTGTCGATACCGGCTTTAACAAGTTGGAGAATTCGACGGCGAACACTTCCAGATCTGGAAGCGAAAGGTGACTCTGAACCTTCAACTCGTGGATGTTGATCACGTGTTGGATGAGGAAGAACCAATCGTTCCAGCAACAGGATCTGCTGCTGTTCTGGCCGCTGCTACGAGCAAGCAGACGAAGTGGAAAAAGGATAACAGCATATGCAGGCTGCTGATCCTGAATTCCATGGAAGACTCTCTGGCCGAGTCCTACACAAAGAGGACTTCTGCCAAAGAGATCTGGGAGTCCGTGGGGAAGCTGTATGACGACAACGAGGCCCGGTCGAAGATGTTCATGGTTGAAAAATACCACAAATGGGCCTTTGAAGACGAGAAGACCATGCTGCCCAAGTGAAAGAGTTCCTGAAGCTGCGCCAGAAACTGGAGGACGATAGCATGCCCCTCGTCGACAAGTTCGTCGTTGGAGGATCGTGGCAAAACTTCCTCCAGGATGGAGCAACATCTATGCGAGGATGCATAGAAGAAGATGGAGATTAGCCTGGATAATCCCCTCAGCGAGATTCATGTTGAGGACGAGATGCGCTCTCAACAAAGTTGGACACCCTGTCCAAGCAACTAGCAACGGCGAATCTGGTTCAAGCCACCAGAGAGAACAAAGGGAAGCAGGCGGCTTCTCACCACAAGAAGAAGGACTTCTCGAATCTGAAAGTGAAGGGTCCAGGATTCAAGCAACAAGTCCAAGTCCCATGTGACTTGCTTCAACTGTGGCAAGAAGGGTCACTATAAAAGTGAATGCAAGTCCAAGCCCAAAGAGCAAGGTGAGCCTAACAAGGTTTCTTTGGTTACTAATCAGGTTGCCATGATAGCACAGGTTGCAACTGTGGGGGCAGACTTGGACTGGTGGATAGACACTGGCGCGACATGTCATGTCTGTTCAGACAAGGACTGGTTCGTCTCCTATGAGCCTACTTCGAGAAAGTCATGATGGCGAACCAGGCACAAGCTGAAGTACTGGGGATCGGGACGGTGGAGCTGAAGCTTACATCGGGGAACATTCTGACGCTTCAAGGTGTGAAGCATGTTCCTGCAATCGCAAAGAACCTGATCTCTGGGAGCCTGCTCTGCAACGCAGGCTTGAGGATGGACATCAATGCTGGCCAAATGGTGATGTCCAAGAAGGGTACTTTCTTCGGGAAAGCTTTTCAGACTGAAGGAATGTACAAAATTTAGCTTGTTGTAACCCAGCATAATAATGTCAATGCTATCACTAGTTTGAATTACTCTCTTGAGTTGTGGCATAATAGACTAGGACATGTTCATTGTAAGCGAATAAACAAAATGTCTAGTCTAGGACTTATCTCCAAGTGTGGGGTAAGGTAAGAAATGTGAGATATGTGCTTAGACGAAGATCACTAGGAAACCCTTCCACAGGGTCCATCGAAGCACAGATCTTCTGGAGTTGGTTCACTCAGATATCTGTGACTTCAAACAATTCTCTACAAGGCCGGGATGAAGTATTTCATTACTTTCATCGATGACTTCTCCAAGTATGCCTTCGTCTATTTACTCAAATCTAAGACGAAGCATTCGAGAAGTTCAAGGAGTTCAGGGCCGAGGCTGAACGCAAACTGGACAACAACTCAAGAGGCTGAGGAGTGATCGAGGTGGGGAATATAGGTCTCATGAATTCTCATCATTCTGCAAAGAACATGGAATCATCAACGAGACGACGGCTCCGTATTCTCCACAATCCAACGGAGTAGCAGAAAGGAAGAACAGAACGTTGACAGAGATGATGAATTCTATGCTATTGACTGCGGGTCTCCCAAAGTGCTATTGGGGAGAAGCTGCATTAACGGCCACTTTCATTCTGAACAGAGTGCCGTATGCAACTTTCGACATAACTCCTCATGAACTCTGGTTCAAAGTCAGACCCAACCTGAATGTCATTCGAGTGTGGGGGTGCCTGGCTTATGTGAAGCTCCCGGATCTAAAGATTCAGAAGCTGGGGACAAGGACTACTAAGGCGATCTTCCTGGGGTATGCCGAGAAGAGTGATGCCCGGAGATTCCTTGATATCGAGTCAAATCATATCATCGAATCTCACGATGCTGAATATTTGAAGAAAAGTTTGCAAGGCACAAGAACATTGTTCTCCGACATTCCGGAGAATAATGAGGGTGCGGAGCAGACAGAGATCTTTATCGAACCAGTAGTCCAAGATGGAGTTGTTGTCGAGGAGACACCAGCTGAACCAGAACTCGCTGAGCCTCAACTAAGCGAGCGAGGAGGCCGAAAGACTTCGGAGATGACTTCGTCACCTATCATGTGGAAGCAGATCCGCTTACCTATGATGAGGCGATGAAGACCAGAGATGCTATATTCTGGAAGGAGGCGATTGACAACGAGATTGACTCAATCACCTCCAATAACACATGGGTATTGGTCGACCTACCAGAAGGAGCAAGACCCATCGGATGCAAATGGATCTTCAAGAAGAAGATGAAAGCAGATGGAACCATTGACAAGTTCAAGGCCAGGCTAGTGGCCAAGGGGTTTGCTCAGAAGCAGGGGATCGACTACTTTGACACTTATGCTCCAGTAGCTCGGATGACAACTATCAGATTGTTAATTGCTTTAGCAGCAATACACAAGCTGGTGATACATCAGATGGATGTGAAAACGGCATTCCTTAATGGCGAGCTGACCGAAGAGATCTACATGCAACAACCAGAAGGTTTTGTCGTCAGAGGTCTGGAAGACAAAGTCTGCAAGTTGATGAAGTCTCTGTATGGTTTGAAGCAAGCTCCCAAAATGTGGCATGAGAAGTTTGACAAGGTGATAAGGTCAAATGGCTACAGGGTCAGTGAAACAGACAAGTGTGTCTATACGAAGTTTGCTGACGGAAGAGGAGTAATCGTTTGTCTATACGTGGACGACATGCTAATCCTAGGTACGGATTTAAGCTGCGTCACAGAGACAAAGAAATTCCTCTCGACCAAGTTCAGTATGAAGGACTTGGGGGATGCCGACGTAATCTTGGGGCTCAAGATCATCCGGACAGGCACTGGAATAGCGCTGTCACAGTCTCATTACATTGAGAAGATGCTCTCTCGCTACGGGTATCAAGATCTTCCTATTATTGATACACCGTACAGGAGTGATCTGAAACTGGAGCCAAATTCGAAGGAGAGCGTCAGGCAGTTGGAGTACGCTAGCGTCATCGGAAGTTTGATGTACGCTACTACTGCCACAAGGCCTGACATAGCCTTTGCAGTGGGAATGTTGAGTCGATTTACGAGCAATCCAGGCGTAAAGCATTGGAAAGCTGAAGCGTGTTATGAGATATCTCAAGAAGACTCAGACATATGCACTATACTACAGCGGAGATCCGTCAGTAGTGGAAGGCTTCAGTGATGCTAGCTGGTGTTCAGAGGTGGAGAGCGAATATTCCACGGTGGATATGTGTTCGCCATGGGTGGAGCTGCTATATCGTGGAAGTCGAAAAGCAGACTATGTTATCTCGCTCCTCCATGGAATCTGAATTCTTTGCATTGGACGCTGCAGCAGATAAGCAGAGTGGCTTCGGGAGCTCATGTATGACCTTCCAATGGTTGGGGCTCAGATACCGGCGATTCCGATATACTGTGACAACCAGGCGCAGCAGCAGTGGCATCAAATGAACTCTTCAACGGGAAGAAGAGGACTGTGCGGTTGAAGCACAGAGCAGTGAACGATCTCATAAAAAGGGGCGTCATTGCAGTGATCGATGTTCGGAGTCAGGAAAACCTGGCGGATCACGTTCAAGGGTCTCAAGCGTCAGCTGGTCGAGGACACAGCAAGGAAGATGGGCTTGAAGGCATTCTAATATTGTGTCATTATAATCCTATCAATAAATTTTATGTTATTGGTTCAAAGAGAAATCTACCAGATATCTAATTTTTTGATTCAAGGGAGGACTATTGACTGGAAAAATATTAGTTAACAGTGGGTACTTATTCTGCGGAACATGTAAGGGTTTCGGACCCAGAACCACTGTTGTCTACTATGAATTTTCTACGGAAAATTGATCCTGTGAGAAGGATGGCATAATGCCTTAATGAGTTCTCAGACTGAGTGAAGGTCTGTTATGCTTTACAGGAAGCATGGTGGCGCAACAACCACAAAGGAGTGTTACAACTCATGCTACAGTGGGGTGACTCCACCATGAGGTTCCCAGGTAGGGGTAATGCCTCGGCTTTGTTAGCCAAGTTACAGGCGGCGTAGCACCGCATATAGGCAGGTAGCCTAATGTTGCATAATCGTAATAAAGAGATGTAGGCAGCACTACAAAGAGGCCGGTGTCCTCATGTTACAGTGGCATGACACCACGATGAGGTACCCAGGTAGGGGTAAAGCCTCGGCTTTGCAAGCCATGTCATAGTGGCGTAACACCACAAGGGAGCGCAAGGCTTCATGCTGGGTAGTTTGGCACTACAAAGAGGCTTGAGACCTCATGCTACAGTAGTATGACACTACGATGAGGTTCCCAGGTAGGGGTAATGCCTTGGCTTTGTCAGCCATGTCATAGCGGCGTAGCACCGCAAAGAAGCGCAATGCTTCATGCCAATGACTCTTTATATAGAACTCACCTATAGTGTATGGACAGAGATATCAGGCCGTCTCTTGAGGGTAAACTTGTAGACGCCCAAAAATTATACACTGAAACCAGGCTGGCACAAGGCCTTCAATGTGCAGCCAGAAGCACAGTTGATGTCACTATGTGAGTAGGAAGAATTGCAGTTATGGTGCGAATTCAAGGCTTAGTCCATTCTTTATCATGCTGTTATTTAACCTATGCGGGAAGATTCAAGTCGTAGCGACATCTCTCCTAATGCATGATGGACAACTGTGGGGAACGCTCAACCCTATATTGAGATATGTGGGATTGTTGGTGTTTTTCCTTTGGACTAGAAAAGATAGTCCCATCGGCTACACCAATGGTGAGTATCTCAATATGCATTGCTTGTGTTGAGGTGTGCACATGAGGTGTAGTGGGGCACAAGTTTGTGCCATGTGGAAGTATTTCCTAGAAGGAAAAAGGATTAAATCCAACAAGGATGCAAGTTAATTTTGTTGTGCGGACTCGGACTCGGACGCGGACTCCAAGATGTCTCGTGCATGCACGGGAGGGTTCGGGGGGTAGGCGTGGACTGGCACCTTCTATGCTGATTGTGGGATGATCTAAAATATCAAACTCTATTTTTGAGTATTGGTATTTTAGTCCCACATCGGATAGGAGAAGAGGTGAAGTCTCAACTCCACTCTATAAATAGAGCCCCTTGGCCTCCTTTGAAATATGCACCAAGAAGAGAGTTGAGGGAGTCTGTTAAGTCCAGGAAGCCCGTTCAAGTCTCAAATATTGACTTACGAGCGTTCCGAAGTTCTCCTGAACTTGCTGGTTCCTGGGAGCTTATCCGTACTGCGGGTATAGCTTTGAGCGCCGGTGTTCAACACCCCAGAGATCCGCTCTTCTTCTTCCTTCCCTTTCTGTTGCCTTCGAGAATCTGAGACTCAACTGTTGTTGATCATCTCTTGTTGCCTTCGAGAAACTATTGCAAACGCTATTCGATTTTTTTTAATCGTTTAGGCTACGCAATCAGCATTTTGCATCTCTTTTTTTGGGATTGCAACTGCATTATTTGCATCTCTTTTTTTAGGGATTGCAACTGCATTATTTCATCTCTTCTTAGGGATTGCAACTGATTATATATAAATATCAATATATATATATATAGATATATATTATATAATATATATATATTATATATTATATATATATTAAATTATAAAATATATATTATATATAATATATATATATATAATATATATAATATATATATATATAATATATTTAATATATATATATATAATATATATATATATATATATATAAACCATTATATTATATTATATTTTTTTTTAGATATATATATATATTATATATATATATATATATATATATATATTATATAATATATATATATATATATATATATATTATATAAACCATTATATTATATTTAATATATATATATATATTATATATATATATATATATATATATATATATATAATCTATATAAATAAATATAATGGTTTATATATATATATATATATATTATATATTATATATATATAATCTATATATATATATATATATATATTGGGATGCAATCCAAGCCTAATGGGATTTGGTTTGACTTGGGGTCAAATATAGACTAATGCCAACTTAGGATTACACCTAGGACACTTTCTATAAATAGAATCTTTCCAAAAATGGAAACATATTATTATATATATATATATTATATAATATATATATCTATAAACCACTATACATATATATATATATATATATATATATATATATATATATATATATATATATATATATTATATATATATATATATCCATTTTTGGAAGTATTCTATTTACGAAAGTGTCCTAGGTGTAATCCTACGTTGGCATTAGTCTATGTTTGACCCCAAGTCAAACCAAATCCCAATTAGGCTTGGATTGTATGCAAGATGCACCATATATATATATTGGCTAGGTTTGAATATATATATATATATATATATATATATATATATATATATATATATATATATATAAAATTATGTTTCCATTTTTGGAAAGATTCTATTTATAGAAAGTGTCCTAGGTGTAATCCTAAGTTGGCATTAGTCTATATTTGACCCCAAGTCAAACCAAATCCCAATTAGGCTTGGATTGCATCCCAATATACACCATATATATAGGCTAGGCTTGGATTATACATCATATATATATATATATATATATATATATATATATATATATATATATATATATAATAGATGGTGTGGGTCTGGATACCTCTAGAGGGGGTCTCCCCGCTCCTCGAGCCCACCCGCCCCCTCGGTTGTGGCCGGCGGACGGCCGGCCCCGCGCCCTCCCCCAGCCGCCGGGTTCCTCCCGCCTTCTCCGGTGCACCCAGCCTCTTCTCTTGGCTGGGGTCTCTCCGGCCCCCTCCCCAGGCAGGACTCTGCTCGGGTGCGACGGTCCTTCCCCCGTCCCTTCTCTTCCTCGGAGCCGCCGTCGACCTCGACGTCGTCGGCAATTCGTCACCGGCGCCCTCGGCCATCTCCGGCCCCGTCCCTCCTCGGTCCTCCGCCTGCTTTCATTGGCGCCCCGCGCTATGGGTGGCCTCACCCCAGCCCGTCCCTCCCGAGAGCAGCCGTCTCTCCGGCAGCTACCGTCCCGGTACCCCCCCTCCGCCGTCTCTCGGCGCTGTTCCTCCGGCAGCGGCTTCACCCTCCGGATCTCCGGCGCACTGGCCTCGAGTTTCCTCCCTCTTCGGTGCTCGTCGGTCCCGCGGCTCGGAGCCCTACCCATCTCCGAAGGGGTATCCTCCGCCCCTTTTGGACTCCCGCCTTTCCGGACCGGCGGCTCATCCGAGAGGAGTCCCCGCCCAGTCTACCGCCTTCCTACCGCCGCCTCCCCCCAGCACCCTCTCCCTGGCCGGCTGTAGGCGTCCCCACCGCCCCAGTTCTGCCTCCCCCCATGTCGAGTGCGGCGTCCTCCAGGAGGTCCGCTCCTACGCTCCTTCCCCGGGCTTCCTCCACTCCTGCCGCCCTAGCCTCAGGCCACGGCAGCGGACTCCCCCTCTTCCTCCGCGTCCCTCTCGAGCCCTCCTCCCGTCGTCGGCCTCGCCCAGCCTCCCTCCCCCGCGGCGGGGGCCTACTGGCAAGACCCTACCACCTTGCGGTGGTACTGGGTCTCCGCCCCAACTCAGCCGGCCGTGCCCCTGTGGCAGTCATCCCCCCCGGCATCTCTGCGGCGCAGTGGGCGGCGTACGCCCACCTCCTAGGGTCTAGACGCCTTTACTAACCTCCGTCGGCCGCTCCGTCCCGCGCTCATCTTCCTTCGTCCTCCTTCTCGGAGCCCCCGCCTCCGCCAACCCCTCTTCGGCTCCGGCTGATCCCCCTCCGCTCTCTCGCCGAGGCACGTTATGATCCCCCTGCCGGCGACCCCGCACAGCCGCGCTTCCCCCGTCTCCTGGTCCTTCAGACCCCCCCGGCGGCCGATGGTGTCGCGCCCGGCGTCCCGCCGCCACCCTCTCCGTCTCTGGCCTGTGCTCGGGTGGCCCGAGGCACCCCCTCGGGCCCCGCCCCAGCCCCGGATTCTGCGCTTCCCCCATCGGGCCCCGCACTCGATTCAGGCCCCTCGGGCTTCGTGAAGGACTGCCACGTAGAATCCCTCCCCCCCTTTTTTTGATTTTTGAATTCAGTTTCCCCCCCCTTCACGTGGTATGCCACGTGGACTATCCCCCCCGGCCTTTTGTCTTTTCTTTTGCTTCCAGTTTGTGTTTTTGTGGTCCGCCCCCCTTCGGGGCTAGCCCATGGTGGGCCGGTCCTGCAGGTGGGCCTTGTCCCTGCTCCCTGTGGTTTTATTCAATAAATTTCCCTGCTTGCCCAAATATATATATATATATATATATATATATATATATATATATATATATATATATATACATGGGTTTGGATTTGGTTCGGGTCAAGTTTGGTGCCACTGGGGTCTCATAAAAAGTCAAAAGCATTCATAATTAATTAATTAATTAAGCCAAAAAATGGTTTAAACCATAACTTAACTTATTACCATACAAGGGACATAATATGGCTTGGTCATCCCTACCATGGCTAATATGCTAGTTATGACACACGATTACACTAGTCATGCCATAATTTCTAGTCAACATGCATCTCAAAATTTAACCATGACTAAGGCTATATATAAATAATAAATATTTGTTTAAAAAATATAAAACTTTTTATTTAGGCCAAATAAATAATAATAAAATTTTAAAAATTCTGGGGGTTTATATAGTGCGTAGGAATTCCTCGTGATTTGTATGAGGAGGTGACTCTACGCCTCGATTAGTGCTAACAGAGATGGTTGGCGAACTGCGTAGGAGCCACATGGCTTTGTTAGATGGTTAATGGGCAAAAGATCATTATTGTTTTGGTATCATCATTTCTCGTCTTTTGTAGCTGTTGCATGCTAGAATTCGTGCAATTAATGCATAAGATTTTCTCATATACCTAAGAGCATCTCCAACCCTATTGTCTTGTTTTGTGTTGTGAATCTTAGGTGGCATGGGACATAAGACAATGTCTTGTATAGGTGGCAAGATTATATTCACAAATGATAATGAGTTTAAAAAGGCATCTCCAATACAAAAGTATTGAGAAGAGAATACAAAGTAATTTTTTACAACTTCCAAGACAAATTTTACTCTTCTACTTCATTTTGTAAACATTTTTATTCAAAAATGATGATGTGGACATAAAGACATTGTGAAGTGCACTGTCTAGATCTAGACAACCAACTTCACATTGTCTTTGCCATGTCATTGCCATGTCAACTCCACACTTTATTTCACATTTGCATTGGAGAAGTACTTTTGGAAAAAATGGTTGTTATTCCTATGTGGCAACCATTTTTTTCAAACTCAATATAGGGTTGGAGATGCTCTAAGTGTTATTGTGTATTGAATGAAGAGAGAGAATCATGTGGCTATGCACAAATCCTAAAATGGGACAGCTAACAAGCTACGCAGTTAACCACGTGGTGTCGTACGTCTGTCAAAGAATAAAGCGCCATCATTGCATTTTTGTGGATACTGATACTGCTTTGTTCTTTGTTGTTGCCATGCATCTAGAGAGTACGAGAAGACGTGCTAGTGTTAGAGCATCTCCAACCCTATTGTCTTGTTAAGTGTTGTGAGTCTTAGGTGGCTCCTATGTGGCATGAGCCACAAGACAATGTCTTGTTTATGTGGCAAAATTATATCTCAAAGATAATGAGATAGAAAAACTCTCTCCAATGCAAAAGTATTGAGGAGACAATAAAAAGTATTTTTTTTCCAACTTCCAAGACAACCTTTAAGACAACTACTCATCTTCTTTCTTTTTTTTAATATTTTTTATTCTTAATTGATGACATGGAAGAGAAGATATTGTCAAGTGTATTGTCTAGAACAAGACAATCAACTTCACAATGTCTTCTTTAATTTTTGCCACATAAGCTTCACAATTGACTTGACAATTGCATTGGAGAAGAACTTTTGAATAAAATTTTGTCATTCCTATGAGTCATTAACTTTTTTTCCAAAGTCACAATAGAGTTAGAGATGCTCTTAGAGCATCTCCAACCCTATTGTGAGTTTAGAAAAAAATGGTTGCCACATAGGAATGACAAACTTTCATTCCAAAAAAATTTCTCCAATGCAAATGTAGAATAAAACATGAAGTTGACATGGCAATGACATGGCAAAGACAATATGAAGTTGGTTGTCTAGATATAGACAATGCATTTCACAATGACTTTGTCTCCACATCATCAATTATGAATAGAAATATTTATAAAAAAGTTGAAGAAGTGGATGAGTTGCCTTGGAAGTTGAAAAAAAATACTTTTTATTGTCTCTACAACACTTTTGCATTAGAGGGAGTTTTTCTATCTCATTGTCTTTTGAGATATAGTTTTGCCACATAAACAGATATTGTCTTGTGACTCATGCCACATAGGAGCCACCTAAGACTCACAACACTTAACAAGACAATAAGGTGGAGATGCTCTTAGGCATATCTTTGAATGCTTTGACAGTATTAAATGAGGAGTCTTTGTGATGCTTCATTTTCCCACATGCCCGCATAGGTACAGATCCATTATGGGGGGATTTCAGCATAGGCGACTCTAGCACATGGAGCTTTTCAGCGTAGGGGCTTTGAAGCACACGACTGTCCCTACGTAGGTAGGTTTTTTATGGAGGGATTTCTTTGGCCATTTTTCGAAGATAACCCTTCCTAAATGGCCTTTGGTGTCATCTACTTAGGGCTTCGTCAGTCATGAGATGTCTCATGCTCTTACTAGGCCCTTCAAAGTTTTTGAATTCTCATATGAAATTAAAACACTTTGAATAAAGGGTCATAGGAAAATTGAAGTAGCCGTCACCTGCGCTTAGAAATGGCTCTGTCGTGTGGGAGCTTCAAATTTCTAGATTATGGAACAAAAGGCTCGGGTAGCCAACGAACCTGTCGGAACACCTCTATGTTGTCAACTCGACAGTTAATACCGTTGTCAATTGGATGCACACCGCACGTATCGCGAAGCAACGTACACAACGCGGGGAGGTCGAGAACGAGAGGATTCCAAGGCCTTATTTACGAGGCATATTTAAATCGTCAATTTTTGCAGAAGATGAAATGTCTATAGTATACGAAGCGTTGGCCTCCTCCCTACAAAATGGGGGAGGGGAAGAGAGTGACGGTGTGTTTGGAACCTTTTTGAGGAGGAAGAAAAATTTGAGGGAAAAAAAAATGGAGGAGAGTAAAATGAAGGAGAAATTAATTTTCATTCACTTGTTTGGATAACCAAAAAGTAGGGGAATAATTTTTTTTAAAATATTGTTTTGTTTATTTATGAAGAAAGATACAATTACCATTTAGTCCTTGATTTTTTCAAATCATAATTAATACTTACTTTATTTTAGGATAGTTGGGTAATTTTTCTCACAAGCCCCTCAATCCTCTTCATTTCCCTCCCACTTATGGGAGGAAAATTTTTGAGTGGGGCCCACCTGAAATTTCTCCCACATTCCTCTCCCTCATTTTTCCTCCCCATTCCCAAACACCACTACTTTAATTTTTCTCCTACTTTTTTCTCAAAATTTTTCTTTCCCCCATTTTCCACTCTTCCCAAACAATACCTTAGGGTGTGTTTGGTAGGAGGAAAAAGTGAGAGGAAGAAAAAGTGAGGAGGAAAAAGTGAAGGAAAAGATTCATTTTCTCTTGTTTGGTATGGAAGAAAATAGGAAGGAAGAAAAAGTGGAGGGATTACTTTTCCTTCATAACCTAAGAAATCCAATGTCACGTCCTGCTCCCAGAATTATGACGAACCGGGTACGTAACATCATCTCCAGCCTACACGACATACGAATACTCTAGTACCCATATTCGCGATTGTCGTCCGTAAGGTTCGTGCATAGGACTTACATAAATTTAAGTCATCAGTAATCTAAAACTAAAACATTCTAACTAATTGAACATGAACACAACTATTTCTACCCAGTACAATTTTGAACCCAACTATAAATAATACAATTATACCTTAAACAAGTAGAGAAAAGAATTCTTGTTCCAACTTGAACGTCTTCAATGGTATCATCACGTCCTTGATCTCCGTTTGTCCTTCAGTACCTGATAACGGCTTCACTTGGTTCACTGCTACAAACCTAGTGAACAATACTAGGTCGTTTAGAAATGACAAGCAAGTCCTCGGCAAAAAATGCTTAAGGAAAATATAATAAGGAATGAAACATAAAGATTTTCTATTAAGAGAGTAGGAATATGCAATTTACATTGTTATAGTTTCATTCATTTAAGTAGTATAAACGTCATTTTTGGCTTTATTTAAAATGGGGTAATTTCTTCTAGAATGAGATGAATTTGAAGGACTAAAAATTCATCTACCCGATGTTACTGTCGATGTAGATGTAAAAAATTTTGAGCTTTCCTTGAGCTTATCATAAATTTTGCCTCCCTTGGACAAAATTGAAATTTGCCTCCCTTGGGCTAACCCTAAAATGCAATGCAATTTGGAGAATAATCCCTGAATATTCATAAAATAGTTTCCCATCAACAATCCCGTTAATCCGGGATCAGACTGAGAATTTGGCGACACGGTGCTTAGTATCCGGCCTGGAGCCTCCCTTGAGCTTAACAATCACCTATTTAATGTTACTGTCGAAATAGATGTAATAATCTAAAGCCTCCCTTGGGCTTAGTTTGCCTCCCTTGAGCAAACGAAATAAGAGCCTCCCTTGGGCTTAGTTTGCCTCCCTTGAGCAAACGAAAATACGTGAGCTAAGCCTCACAAACTCGATTCGCATGGCCTTACAAACGAGTAAAAAATTTACTAATCAGCTTTTTAATTATAATTATGCTACGGGACTATTTAGGGATATTCAGGTTGTTCTCTCCCGTCCAATGCTTCCTAACTGTTTCTAAGTACCTTTCCTAAATGACTTTAGATCTTAGGGAATAATCTGATTTTTCTGAAAGTCGGAAATTTGACTCTCTTGAATTTTCCAAAAATTTCAGCAGAGTCTCCTTTGTATAGGGTGACTCTGAAAATTCACAAGAGACAAATATATTATATAATTAAAATCTGAGTTCGCCGACCCCTTCGGTGGAGCAACTCTCAACACCTGAACCACGCAAGTATATGTATCGGGTTCACCGACCCCTTCGGTGGAGCAACCCTCAACACCAGAAACTCATGCAGTTATATATTTATAAATTAAAATTCAAAAGCCAAAAGTTTTTTGTTCTTACCTAGCAAGCGTGCTTAGCATTCCTTACCAATTTACAGCAATAATTTAGAGCAATTAGTTAGCACTTCGGTACTCTTATCACAAACACAAGAAACATTAACATTTCTTGTTAGTAACCATAATTCCCAAGAATGAATTATATTCGAAATAAATATGAATAGTACCTATATGTCATTTGTGGAGTTTCCTAATTCCATAAGATCCATTACAACAATTCAAACTTACTAAATGTTGAAATTAAAAAAAAAAAATCAGATTATAGTTTTAAAAAAAGGAAATAATATGGATAATATGACCATGCATTATGTATAAAAATAATTCCTAAGGGCGTCTATACATCCCTACTTTAGTGTTTCAAAACAAAAATATCTTGTACTAGCCTCAAGAGTATCCATCTATGCCCAAAATAATTTTGGAAAGCCATTATCTATTCCAAGAAAATTATATAGTGACTAATAAATATAAATTCAAAATCGATTAGCAGAATTTAAAGTATACCGTATTGAATCTAGTAATTTGTTTTACTATCTTAAATTTGAATCCTACTTAATATTACACCCATGTATCACTACACCCTGAATGATGAACATAATTAGCCATTTCACAATTTAATAATTGCTTACATATATCATAATATTTACCCATAACATTCAAATCTCTATATATATCCGGATACATATCAAGTCTAGCATCAACATATCATGTATTTAAAACTCAAGAGTTATTATGTCAAAATCATATTGGTGAGTCATGCCGAATCATAGTTCGGGTGTCTGTGTCGTACCACGTATACGTATGTATACATAAATTCATAATATTCAAAATTTAAACTAATTTAATTTGAATGTTAACCAAAGGAAAGGCCTAACATATACAATAAATCATATTCTTGTGTTGATGTGTCCATATTGTGTCCTGAATAAGTATTCAAAATTTTTGGTATATAAATAACCTTATAAGTTTTCAAGATCAGAATTAAAGGTTGAATAACCATGATTCACTAATACTACTCCATTTTAATATATACATATAATTTTAGAATTATATGTACAAAACAGAGCCGTATCGATTCCGTGTCCTGCGGTCGTGTCCGAGTGTCTATACTCGATCAAAATCATATATCCATGTTATATTTGATTTATATCTACCATAGCCTATAACATATAATTGAGTTTTTAACAAAATTTCTTGATCTGAAATAGAAAGAAAGGATGGAGGACTTGCCTTGGGAAAATAGATTTGGGTTTGGAATTGGGGGATTAGGGCTTGAGCCTTCTTCTCCAATTCCACCTTCTCTTTGCTCAATCTTTTCCTTCTTCCAATCCTTCTTCTTCTTCTTCTTTTTCTTCTTCTTCTTTTTTTTTGAAGAATAAGGGGGGTTAGGGTTTGATGATGGTGGTGGTGATGATGGAGATGGAGATGGAGAGGGAGATGATGGTGTTGGAGGAGGATGGAGATGGAGATGATGGTGTTGGAGGTAGGAATGAAGGAGGAGGAAGAGGAGGATGAAGAGGTGGTGGCCGGCGGCAAGCGGGCGACGGCAGCAGCCGGTGGAGAGGGGGTGGTGGTGAGTTATGTTGTGGGTGTGCGTGTGTATAGTTGGAGAGAGATAGAGAGGCTTCCTTTATAAAGAAGGAAAAAATGGGGGTGAGGCGTCCCTTCTAGTCTCCTCCAGAGAAGACACATGGCATGACATGTGTCATTGTAAAACCCGTAATTTTTAATTAATTAATTCATATTATTTTTATTTATTCTAATTAATATTTTTGAAAATTTTAGAGTTAGTCAAACCCGTACAATTTTATAATTTGTTGCTAAATTATTATCATTTTAGGAAAAACCATATTTTTAGAAATATTTTTATTCCTGGATTTTATTGTTGGTCCTGACCCATCCAGACCTGTCCCGAACCCATCTCGAACCCAAGTTCAATTTTTCGAAGTTAATTCGGAAGTCCCTTATATATATATATTTTATTTGTTATTTAAAAGAAAATGAATCTTTTTCTTATTAAATTCTTTATAACTCTTTAAACTTTTTCTCTCTTTCACTTTCCTTTCACCAGCAAAGGAAAGAAAGCCTTTCCTTTCCCTTCCAAAATGTCGACTTCTCCCTCCCCTTCCATTCATGGCCGCAGACTCCACCCTTCCCTCTTTCGAAACTGCTGCGACCCTCCCTTTCCCGTAACCCCCACTTCACCCCTATAAAACCCTCTCATCTCCATCACATTTCTTCATCCACCTTCCCCAAAACCCTAGTCCACACCCTAACCCCCAAATCCGGCGAACCCTTCGCCTGAGCCGCGCCCCGCTGCCCGCCGGCCCTCGGCCACCTGTAACTCCTCTTCCCTAAATTTTCAAAACTCTTATTTGTTTATTTACATTTGAGGATAATTTTTTCGATACTTGGTGGATGATATTTGATTATTTCGTTTACCAAAAATTAGTTTTAAGAATATATATATATATATATATATATATATATATATATATATATATATATATATATATATATATATAATGGTTTGAAAGTACAAATTGCTTGTAATAAAATATTTTGTCCTTAATTTTATTATTGGCATCATAAAGGTGTTGTTACTATATTTCGGACACACCAAAACTATTGACTCGATAGTGATTTGAAAGGCATAATTGTTTTGATCGATAAAAAGAATTTCGTAAGATCTTGATATATTTATGATTTTGCTAGTATGGAGTACTACTAAATTTATTTTGATAATATTAGTTATATTAAAATTTTCATGTATATGTTTCAAATTAATAGATATTATTCATAAGATTTCAAGGAGATTTACTTTGTTTTTAAAATAGGTCGCTAGATGGCAACGGATATTATTTGTGGAAATCGATTATTTGGTTTATTTAATCATATGGTTTAATTTATGGGATACCATTGAATATTATTTTGGAGATATTATAGTAATCATTAATTTATTTATATTTTAAATTAATTACTTGGTGATAACAATTATACAATTTAAATTATCTTGAAAGGTAGTAAATATTATTTGTATAGCGAAAATCAATTATCAGTTTGATTTGAAAATATGTCATTATGTCTAAATGATAAAGATTAGATTGATTTTGTTTTGATAATTATTAAAGGAAGAAGTTTATCTACTAGAAACTTTGGATTCTTATCAACTATTAGTCTCAACCCTATTTAGGCCCCTTCTCCTAATGCTACAGATTTCATGTACCATCTCCTCTCCATCACAAAAATAGAATTTCTATTCCTCCTTCATCACCACAGAACCGAAACCAACACCACCAGTCGACTCCATCTCGTCCTCCATGTCAACTCTGGTTGTTCTCGACCATCCTTCCAGCCACAATGCCCATCTTCACCATCACCCCGCCTCTTTCCGACATCACAGCATCACCATCATCATCATCACAACAATCAACAATCAGCGTACTGTGCCCGATTGTGTCGGTGTCCACCAAACCAACCCATACATCAGAATACAGACTTCCTGGGTCCGACACACCGGACTCGGCCCACAAAATCATCCCGTGTCCAAACCACGGGACACGACAACCATTAAATGTACAAACTTACAGCAAAACCCAACGTAGCCGAGCCATCGCCTCCGGACAACCGTTGTACCGTGTCCACCAGTTCTGATTTTATCCCCGGAGCCTCACCAAGGACACGGAGGTACTTGCATTTCGCGTCGATGCCGCATCGACCGCTTCCACCTCCGCCCGAGCCGAAGCTGTTAGTCCCTTGGCAAACAATCGATGAAAAAACTCGATTTCAGAAACAATTGTAAAGACAATGTTTCCAGCAACAACACCCTAAAGAAGGTGATGTTGTATTACGAGAATCTAAAAAGATTTCATAATTTTTCTCGAAGGCAACTGAACCGTATAACTTCTAAAGAGAAGCCACAGTATTCTCGAAGGCAACAGAGGAAGAAGAAAAACTGCTGGGGTGAAAGATCACCGGCGCTCAAAGCTATATCCGCCTTACGGACAAGCCTCCAGGAACCAGCAAGTTCGAAGAGAACTTTAGAACGCTGGCCAAAAATGTCGACTCCTCGGAATAGCAACAGCACTTCTCTCTCTCTGGAAAAATTTCTGAGTATTTTCTGTAACCTTGGAGAGAGGAGATGCTTCTGATATTATAGGCACGAGATGGGCTTTTCAAATTCTGAACGCACGCCCTGGTTTAATGCCAGATCCGGATTTTTTGGATCTGAGCCATTTTCGGATCTGAGCCCACAAGACCCGCGGACGTTACATAATTTGAACAGCCCACTTGACCCACTCGACCCGCTCGATCCGTACGTCCCGTACGCTCAGTATGCCCCGTACACCCCGCTCGCCACGCAGGGCCGCGCAGAGGCTCGCGCACGAGCGCAACTAAAGCGCACAACGTGCCTTGCGACGAGCTGTCGTGCTAAGTACAAAGTGCCATCAAAAAGCTACATTAAGCCTCAAAAGCCCATTAGCCCAAGCCCAAGCCCGAGCCCGAGTTCGAGTCCGAGTCCGAGTCCGTGTCCGAGTCCGAGTCGCTAAGCCCCTTCGGGGCTTAGCTCCAATAGATTTAACTCTATTTTTATTTGGCCAAAAGTTGGTTTCTTATTCTCACCTCTATGTAAAATCCCTCCACATGGCACCCTCCATTGGGCCTCAACCCATGTGCATCTCTCTATTCCTTCATAAGTAATATATAGAGATACATATTGGTGTGATTTTCCGATGTGGGACTATCTTTTAACAATAGAATGTTGTGAACACACAACATATAGAATAAAACACCAACAATCCTCCACATATCTCTATATATATGAGTTAAGCGTTCCACATAATAACTGTCCATTATGCATTAGGATAGATGTCGCTGACGACTTGAATCTTCCCGTATGGGTTGAACAACAGTATGATACAAGAATGGATTACGCCTTAAATTCTGTACCACAGCTGTAATTTTTCCCACTCACATAATGTAGTTATCTGTGCTTCTGGCTGCACATTAAAGGCCTTGTGCCAGCCTGGATTTCAATGTATGTATTTTGGGCATCTATAAATTTACCCTCAAGAGACGGCCTATTTTTTTTGTCCATACATTATAGGTGAGTTCTTTATAAAGAGTCATGGCATGAAGCATTGCGCTCCTTTGCGGTGCTATGCCGCTATGACATGGCTCAACGCCGAGGCTTTACCCCACCTGGGTACCTCATCGTAGTGTCATACTACTGTAGCATGAGGTCATAATCCTCTTTGTAGTGCCAAACTACTCAGCATGAAGCCTTGCGCTTCCGTGCGGTATTACGCCGCTATGACATGGCTTGCAAAGCCGAGGATTTACCCTACATGGTACCTCTTCGTGGTGTCATGCCACTGTAACATGAGGATACCGTCCTCTTTGTAGTGCTGTCTACACCTCTTTATGATTATGCAACATTAGGCTACCTGCCTATATGCGGTGCTACGCCGCCTGTGACTTGGCTAACAAAACCGAGGCATTAACCCTACCTGGGAACCTCATGGTGGAGTCACCCCACTATAGCATGGAGTTGTAACACTCCTTTGTGGTTGTTGCACCACCATGCTTTCTGTAAAGCATAACAGACCTTCACTCAGTCTGAGAACTCATTAAGGCATTATGCCATCCTTCCTACAGGATCAATTTTTCGTAGAAAATTCATAGTAGACAACAGTGGTTCTGGGTCCGAAACCCTTCCATGTTTCGCAGAACAAGTACCCACTGTTAACTAATATTTTTCTAGTCAATAGTCCTCTCTTGAATCAAAAATTAGATAACTAGTAGATTTCTCTTTGAACCAATAACATAAATTTATTGATAGGATTATAATGACACAATATTAGAATGCCTTCAAACCCATCTTCCTTGCTGTGTCCTCGACCAGCTGTCGTTTGAGGCCTTTCGTGAACGGATCTGCAGGTTCTCCTGACTCCGAACATCGATCACTGTAATGACAACTCGTTTGATGAGATCGTTCACTGCTCTGTGCTTTAACCGCACAGTCCTCTTCTTCCCGTTAAAGAGTTCATTTGATGCTACTGCTGCTGCCGCCTGGTTGTCACAGTATATCGGGATTGCCGGTATCTGAGCTCCAACCACTGGAAGATCATACATGAGCTCCCGAAGCCACTCTGCTTCATCTGCAGCAGCATCCAATGCAAAGAATTCAGATTCCATGGAGGAGCGAGATAACATTGTCTGCTTCTTCGATTTCCACGATATAGCAGCTCCGCCCAAAGCAAATATTAATCCACCTGTAGAATACTCGCTCTCCACCTCTGAACACCAGCTAGCATCACTGAAGCCTTCCACTACTGACGGATCTCCGCTGTAGTATAGTGCAAATGTCTGAGTCTTTTTTAGATATCTCATAACACGCTTCACAGCGTTCCAGTGTTCAACGCCTGGGTTGCTAGTGAACCGACTCAGCATTCCCACCGCAAAAGCTATGTCAGGCCTTGTGGCAGTAGTAGCGTACATCAAGCTTCCGATGACGCTGGCGTACTCCAACTGCTTGACGCTCTCTCTCGAATTTGGCTCCAGCTTCTGATCACTCCGGTACGGTGTATCAATTATAGGAAGATCTTGATACCCGTATCGAGTGAGCATTTTCTCAATGTAATGAGATTGTGACAGTGCTATTCCCGTGCCTGTCCGGATGATCTTGAGCCCTAAGATAACATCGGCATCCCCCAAGTCCTTCATACTAAACTTGGTCGAGAGAAATTTCTTTGTCTCTGTGACACAGCTTAAATCCGTACCTAGGATTAGCATGTCGTCTACGTATAGACAAACGATAACTCCTCTTCCGTCAGCAAACTTAGTATAGACACACTTGTCTGTTTTACTGACTTTATAGCCATTTGACCTTATCACTTTGTCAAACTTCTCATGCCACATTTTGGGAGCTTGCTTCAAACTATATAGAGACTTCATCAACTTGCAGACTTTGTCTTCCAGACCTCTGACGACAAATCCTTCTGGTTGTTGCATGTAGATCTCTTCGGTTAGTTCGCCATTAAGGAATGCCGTTTTCACATCCATCTGATGTATCACTAGTTTGTGTATTGCTGCTAGAGTAATTAACAATCTGATGGTTGTCATCCAAGCTACTGGAGCATAAGTATCAAAATAGTCGATCCCCTGTTTTTGAGCAAACCCTTTGGCCACTAGCCTGGCCTTGAATTTGTCGATGGTTCTATCTGCTTTCATCTTCTTCTTGAAAATCCATTTGCATCCGATGGGTCTTGCTCCTTCTGGCAGGTCAACTAACACCCATGTATTATTGGAGGTGATTGAGTCAATCTCATTGTCTATCGCCTCCTTCCAGAATACAACATCTCTGGTCTTCATCGCTTCATCATAGGTAAGCGGATCTGCTTCCACATGATAGGTGACGAAGTCATCTCCGAAGTCTTTCGGTCTCCTTACTCGCTTAGTTGACGGCTCAGCGAGTTCTGGTTCAACTGGTGTCTCTTCGACAATAGCTTCTTCTTGGACTACTGGTTCGTTAAGGACTTCTGTCTGCTTTGCACTCTCATCATTCTCCGGAAGATCCGCAAGAACAATATTTTTGTGCCTTGCAAACTTGTCTTCAAAATATTCAGCATCGCGAGATTCAATGATATGATTTGATTCTATATCAAGGAATCTCCGAGCATCACTCTTCTCGGCATAACCCAAGAAGATAGCCTTAGTAGTTCTAGTCCCCAGCTTCTGAATCTTCAGATCTGGGAGCTTCACATAAGCCAGACACCCCCACACTCAAATGACATTCAAGTTAGGTCTGACTTTGAACCAGAGTTCATGAGGGGTTATGTCCGAAGTTGTATACGGTACTCTATTGAGAATGAAAGTAGCCGTTAATGCAGCTTCTCCCCAGAAGCTCTTTGGAAGACCCGCAGTCAACAGCATAGAGTTCATCATCTCTGTCAACGTTCTGTTCTTCCTTTCTGCTACTCCGTTGGATTGAGGAGAGTACGGAGCCGTCGTCTCATTTATGATTCCATGTTCTTTACAGAATGATGAGAAATCATGAGACCGATACTCCCCGCCTCGATCACTCCTTAGCCTTTTGAGTTGTTGTCCAGTTTGCCGTTCAGCCTCGGCCCTGAACTCCTTGAACTTCTCGAATGCTTCGTCTTTAGACTTGAGCAGGTAGACAAAGCATACTTGAGAAGTCGTCGATGAAAGTAATAAAATACTTCATCCCGGCTTTTGTAGAGAATTGCTTGAAATCATAGATATCTGAGTGAACCAACTCCAGAAGATCTGTGCTTCGATGGACCCTGTGAAAGGGTTTCCTTATGATCTTCGTCTGAGCACACACTTCACATTTCTCTACCTTACCCCCACACTTGGAGATAAGTCCTAGGCTAGACATTTTGTTAATTCTTTTACAATGAACATGTCCTAGCCTATTATGCCACAACTCAAAAGAATAGTTCAAAGTAGAAATAGCATTAATATCATTTTACTGGGTTACAATAAGCTGAATTTTGTACATTCCTTCAGTCTGGAAAGCTTTTCCAAAGAATGTACCCTTCTTGGACATCACCATCTGGCCAGCATTAATGTCCATCCTCAAGCCTGCGTTACAAAACAGGCTCCCAGAGATCAGGTTCTTAGCAATTGCAGGAACATGCTTCACTCCTTGAAGCGTCAGAGTGTTCCCCGATGTGAGTTTCAGCTCCACCGTCCCGATCCCCAGTACTTCAGCTTGTGCCTGGTTTGCCATTATGACTTTCTCGGAAGTTGGCTCATATGAGTCGAACCATTCCTTGTCTGAGCAGACATGACATGTCGCACCAGTGTCTATCCACCAGTCCGAGTCAACCCCTATATTTGCAACCTGTGCTATCATTGCAACCAGATTAGTAATCATAGAAACTTTACTAGGCTCACCTTTTTCTGGTTCCCTGCAGTCACTTTTGTAGTGGCCCTTCTTGCCACATTTGTAACAAGTCACATGGGACTTGGACTTCTGATTCTTGAATGAAGGACTCTTCACTTTCAGATTAGTGAAGTCCTTCTTCTTCTTATGAGGAGAAGCCGCCTGCTTCCCCTTGTACTCTCTGGTTTGGACCAGATTTGCTTTCGCCAGTTGTTTGGACAGAGAATCCATCTTCTGTTGAGAGCGCATCTCGTCTCAACATGGATCTCTTGCAGGAGATCTTCCATACATATGTCTAGCTTTTTGCGGTGCATTCTTGCATAGAAGTTGCTCCAACCCGCAGGAAGTTTAGAGACGATTCCTCCAACGACAAACTTGTCGACAAGAGGCATCTTCTCGTCATCCAATTTTTGGCGCAGCTTCAGAAACTCCTTTACTTGGGGCAGCATAGCCTTCTCATCTTCGAAGGTCCACTTGTGGTATCTTTCAACCAAGAAGATCTTTGACCGATTCTCGTCATCTTCATACAATTTCCCCAAGGAGTCCCAAATCTCTTTGGCAGAATTCTTCTTGGAATAGGACTCTGCCAGAGAGTCTTCCATGCTATTGAGAATCAACAGTTTATAGATACTGTTTTCTCTAATCCATTTTGCCTGCTTGGACTTAGCAGCGGCAATAACTTCTGCGGTTCCGGTTGTTGGAACGATCGGTTCTTCCTCATTCAGCACGTGGTCAACTTCCACGAGTTGAATGTTTAAGGTTACTTTTCGTTTCCAGATTTAGAAATGTTTGCCGTCGAATTTCTCCAACTTGTTAAGTCGGTATTGACGAGACGAGCGATGCACGTGAGTTATCCATCTTTTCGATATAGCTTTGAGATTGTTACTCCCTTGGCAAACAATCGATGGAAAAACTCAATTTCAGAAACATTGTAAAGACAATGTTTCCAGCAACAACACCCTAAAGAAGGTGATGTTGTATTACGAGAATCTAAAAAGATTTCGTAATTTTTCTCGAAGGCAACTGAACCGTATAACTTCTAAAGAGAAGCCACAGTATTCTCGAAGGCAACAGAGGAAGAAGAAAAACTGCTGGGGTGAAAGATCACCGGCGCTCAAAGCTATATTCGTCTTACGGACAAGCCTCCAGGAACCAGCAAGTTCGAAGAGAACTTTAGAATGCTGGCCAAAAATGTCGACTCCTCGGAATAGCAACAGCACTTCTCTCTCTCTCTCTGGAAATTTTTTGAGTATTTTCTGTAACCTTGGAGAGAGAAGATGCTTCTGATATTATAGGCATGAGATGGGCTTTTCAAATTCTGAACGCACGCCCTGGTTTAATGCCAGATCCGAATTTTCTGGATCTGAGCCATTTCCGGATCTGAGCCCACAAGACCCGCGGACGTTACATAATTTGAACAGCCTACTGACCCGCTCGACCCCTCGACCCGTACGTCCTGTACGCTCAGTACGCCCCGTACGCCCGCTCGCCACGCAGGGCCGCGCAGAGGCTCGCGCACGAGCGCAACTAAAGCGCACAACGTGCCTTGCGACGAGCTGTCGTGCTAAGTACAAAGTGCCATCAAAAAGCCACATTAAGCCTCAAAATCCCATTAGCCCAAGCCCAAGCCCGAGCCCGAGTTCGAGTCCGAGTCCGAGTCCGTGTCCGAGTCCGAGTCGCTAAGCCCCTTCGGGGCTTAGCTCCAATAGATTTAACTCTATTTTCATTTGGCCAAAAGTTGGTTTCTTATTCTCGCCTCTATGTAAAATCCCCCCACATGGCACCCTCCATTGGGCCTCAACCCATGTGCATCTCTCTATTCCTTCATAAGTAATATATAGAGATACATATTGGTGTGATTTTTCGATGTGGGACTATCTTTTAACAATAGAATGTTGTGAACACACAACACATAGAATAAAACACCAACAGAAGCCGTCCGCTCCACCGATCTCGGGTGCCTCACGACGCCGGAGTCCCCGAGCGGTCGCCCACGCGGAGCCTTCCGCAACAACCTGCGCACCGTCGACCTCAACTTCTGCCGCCAGGGGTAGCCGAGTCTCGGCGAGCCCTGCGTCGCCCCTCCTCCACGCCAGTCGCCACTACCCCTCTGCTGTACCGGCGAGCAAGCCTCTGGATTTTCATATCTTCAAGTATTTACCTAGGAAACTATTTTGATAAGTAAAACATATAGTTTCAAGTATATTTTCTAATAGTTTATCAATATTTTCTACATACAAAAATATTTTTATAAAATGAATTTTGATCGTGATTAGTCATACGTTCCTATATTCTGTGATTCTGACTTAAGCATATCAGCCCTAGGCTAACTGGACTATACTGAACTCAACAGAATTATTGGTTTCACCAGCTAAGGACCTAAGACAAGTGCACTTTCTGATTGCTTTTCGATTCATAGTAGTCTTTTCATTTCATGTTTATAAATATATCTCGCTGCTTGTTGACACGCTCGTCACACGGAGTAGTCGGGAGGGAAAATATCTTAGTAGACATGTGCACTACCCAGAACTATCTCCCTTGTCTAATCGTAAATGATAGCAGCTGCACACGACACGTGCAGTAAGCCGTATTTACCTCCTAGCCGTTCACATGTCAAAACGGATATTTCACACCACATAGGTAGATGTCTTTTATTTATTTTTTTCCTTTTATTCTCTACCGTGCCATGTCATCCGTATCTTTCTAATTTTCATATCTCATATGCTATTTCATGTCTTGTTAATTCTATTGTGTTTTTGCATTGCCGTCGATTTGTGTACTTGTTCCATTCCTGACTGGAAACCAATATTTTTTAGGTTTAGCCATGATCACTCTTAGCACTGGGAAGACATGGGTATGCTGAGGCTGACCTAGATAGTGGAACTAGTTGTCATTTTCATTAATTGTGAGAACTTTGTATTTCCTTTAATTTTAAATATTATAAATGTTATAAATGTTGTAATAAACTTAGAAATGTGTATGAGCAGCAAATGTGATTTTTTGAGCATTTATTTCTTGCGGGCTTGACAGCGTTCTACCGCCGACTCTGCGGCGTAGGCTGGCTTGGACACGTCTCGTATCCGAAAAGCGGGTGCGGGTCGTGACAAGTTTTTGTGGTGGCCCATGCAGGTCAGTTTTTACAAATTGTGCGAACTCGTGGTAGTACCATATTAGTCGTACTACTGCGAGCCTGCGACTAGGAAATGCTCATTCATAACTACTAGGAAATGCTCATTCACAACTAGGAGTAAATCAATTTTAAGAAAATAGTTAGGACTAGGAGTCCCTAATTTAATTTGGCATTTAGGTAGTTAAGGTTGCTGCATAGGTCTCACTAGACGACTCTCACCGAAGGATGCACTATCGCATTTTGATTCGACAGTATTTCTAAAGAGGGTAGATTCGTAACCCTCTTTCCGAAATTTTGAGTATATCCTTTATTTACTTATTTGAATTAAAATATAATTTTTAGAATTTTAGAAATATTTAATTTAATTAATTATTATTATGGAATATCTTAGTCATGGTTAAATTTTGTAATGCCAAATGACTAGAAGTGATGGCACGGATAGTGTTGCTTTGACTAGTGTATTAGCTGTGGTTGGGAAGATCAACAATAAGTGGGTTTAAACTAGGAAAACCAGGCCAAGTTGTGACTTGACCCATAATATGTGAATATTTATTTATTTATTACTAGGATTATCGGCTTTTAGAAATTTCGATTGTTCCAAACTAGCCCGAACCTAACCCAAGCCATGGTAGTCATGTAGTACGACCAACGACGTCCATGTAGATATATGGGTGTGTGTACATATTGGTAGTCCATTTGGTCTTGTGAATAAATTTCTATAAATTATATATTGAATAAAATATATGTATTATTGCTATTTAAATTAACATTTTCTTGGAAATATGATAACCTTCTCTTATAATGATAATTTGGGATTTACTTAGACTATGCATATATACTTGTGTATAAATACATTCATTATAGGTAGACATAGTACTTTATACATATTTCCCTCGATCTTGAATATTAGAGGAATATAAATTTAAGTTTATATTTCTTTCGCCTTCAGTCATTTTCTTCTTAATCATGATCATTTGTACAACGTTATCTTATGTCTTTTCTAAGCATCGCCATATCATAAGTTCGTATCATTTATATTCTTTTTCTTGGACCTAAGAAATTATTCAAATAACTTCTCACTTAATTGTCCGTTAACTTCGAGCTAAGTTTTCGGATTCAAAAGTTCCCTCTCAATCATTGAATACTGAATACCCGCGAGATAAGGATTGTAAGATTTTTCTATTTTGACTTCGATCATTATCCTTCCTAATCAATTGTTTTCTTTTCAAGAAGTTGACCTATACATGAAGAACATGTACTTACACTTTCTATCTTTATCAACTTGTTGATATTTTAAACTCCTTTGAGATTCTTGGAGATATAGTTGGAATAATTTTGATGACTTGCGATGACAGGACAGCAGCGCACTGTCGTCACTTATTTGAATTATCGAGACTACAGGTTCACTGCAGCTAGCAGCGCACTGGCGTGGCATGAACCCTAAGTTGAAGTAATTTCAAGTAACATAGGTTATCGAATACAATTAAAACTATGTCTTAATTGTCCTATTTGCTCCTTGAGTTGTTATGCCAATGTTGGACAAAGATAATAAAATATTCGATATCGTGTCATAGCTGAGTCATGAAACCAAGGTTTACTGCAGCCAGCTGTACACTGGCGAGGCATAAATCTCGGTGAAATAACTTCGGGTATGTTACGGTTTCGAATATTACGGAGACTACGTTCCCTTGGCATATGGCCATTAATTTTCAAATTGATTTGATGCCTTATTATTCCATCTTCTTAGTAAACGGATAGTTTTACTCTCTATTCTCTACTCGTTATTTGTCTTCCTAGGAATCTTTAAACTTATTTGATTCCTTCCACTAGGCTCATAATCATATCTAGATCCTGATTCAATAATCATGCTTAAATATTTGATCGTGTCAGAACGATTTCGACTTAATCATACCTAACAATTTTGATCGTGACTAGACTGTTTGATTATAACTCAATCGTATCAAAACAATTTCGGTACGATCGTTCTTGAACAAACTTTGATCGTGACTAAACATTTAACTATAGTCATAGTCGTGCCCATATTTCAAACTCTATCCTTGTTGATATTAGATTTTATTTTACACCGTGATCATGACCATTGTGATTTTGTTCATGCTCGTGCCAACTTTTAAATTTTGATCATGCTTGGATGACTTGCATGCATCGTAGTTGTAACTAGGTGACTTTAACCATGCTTGAACATTGCCAAAATTTTGATCCTTGGCCAGGCCTACATAATTCCATCAGTAGTCAATCGTGCCTAAAAACTTTTCTTGTTTAAACTAATTCTATTTCGATTATATCCTTACCATCGTGACTAGATCCTTTTCTACTATACTTTATTCGTGCTACGTAGTATCCTTTCTTAAGGTTCAAATTCTATCCACGATCTAAGCCATTGATCAAATCATTCTCTTGACTATTTTAGTCATACCTAACCGTGCTCTTTGAAATTTCGAGGACGAAATTTTTCTAAGGTGGGTAGATTTGTAACTCCTCTTCCCTAAATTTTCAAAACTCTTATTTGTTTATTTGCATTTAAGGATAATTTTTGTCGATACTTGGTAGATGATATTTGATTATTTCGTTTACCAAAAATTAGTTTTAAGAATATTATATATATTATATAAAATATATATTTTTTTAAGAATATATTATATAGATATATATATATATATATAAAAATATATATAAAATATATATATATATAATATAATATATATATATATATATATATAATATATATATATATATATATATATATATATATATATATAATGGTTTAAAAGTACAAATTGCTTGTAATAAAAATATTTTGTCCTTAATTTTATTATTGGCATCATAAAGGTGTTGTTACTATATTTCGGACACAGCAAAACTATTGACTCGATAGTGATTTGAAAGGCATAATGTTTTGATCGATAAAAAGAATTTCGTGAGATCTTGATTATTTATGATTTTGCTAGTATGGAGTACTACTAAATTATTTTGATAATATTAGTTATATTAAAATTTTCATGTATATGTTTCAAATTAATAAATATTCATAAGATTTCAAGGAGATTTACTTTGTTTTTAAAATAGGTCGCTAGATGGCAACGGATATTATTTGTGGAAATCGATTATTGGTTTATTTAAATCATATGGTTTAATTTATGGGATACCATTGAATATTATTTTGGAGATATTATAGTAATCATTAATTTTATTTTTTAAATTAATTACTTGGTGATAATAATTATACAATTTAAATTATCTTGAAAGGTAGTAAATATTATTTGTATAGCGAAAATCAATTATCAGTTTGATTTGAAATATGTCATTATTTTTAAATGATAAACATTAGATTGATTTGTTTTGATAATTATTAAAGGAAGAAGTTTATCTACTAGAAACTTTGGATTCTTATCAACTATTAGTCTCAACCCTATTTAGGCCCCTTCTTCTAATGCTACCGATTCCCTGTTCTATCTCCTCTCCATCACAAAAATAGAATTTCTATTCCTCTTTCATCACCACAGAACCGAAACCAACACCACCAGTCGACTCCATCTCGTCCTCCATGTCAACTTTGGTTGTCCTCGACCATCCTCCCAGCCACCATGCCCATCTTCACCATCACCCCGCCTCTTTCCGACATCACAGCATCACCATCATCATCATCACAACAATCAACAATCAGCGTAGTGTGCCCGATTGTGTCGGTGTCCACCAAACCAACCCATACATCAGAATACAGACTTCCTGGGTCCGACACACCGGACTCGGCCCATAAAATCATCCCCTGTGTCCAAATCATGGGATGCTACAACCATTGAATCTACAAACTTACAACAAAACCCAACCTAGCCGAGCCATCGCCTCCGGACAACCGTTGTACCGTGTCCACCAGTTCCGATTTCATCCCCGGAGCCTCACCAAGGACACGGAGGTACCGCGTTCCGCGTCGATGCCGTATCGGCCGCTTCCACCTCCGCCCGAGCCGGAGCCGCCCGCTCCATCGATCTTCGGGTGCCTCACGATGCCGGAGTCCCCGAGCGGTCGCCCGCGCGGAGCCTTCCCGCAACAACCTGCGCACCGTCGACCTCAACTTCCGCCGCCAGGGGTGGTCGAGTCTCGGCGAGCCCGCGTCGCCCCTCCTGCGCGCCAGTCGCCACTACCCCTTTGGCTGTACCGGCGAGCAAGCCTCCGGAGCAGAGCTCCATCGTGCGTCACTGGACCCGAGCACGCACGGCCAGGCGAACGCTGCCCTGCCGTGGTCCGCCACAATGAGCTGGTCGCGAGCCCTTCCGCCGCCGGAGACCTCTGCGTGCACTAGCTCGTGGCCGCCGACCTCCGTCCTCCGCCTTTTCCTCAGATCTGTCGGTGGCCATCTCCTCCTGAGGCTGGCGACCACCTCCGCCCGAGCCGAAGCCGGCCGCTCCACCGATCTTCGGGTGCCTCACGAGGCTGGTGTCCCCGAGCCACCGCCAGCGCAGCCGACGTCGTGGCTTCCCTTCCCTTTCTCGCTGTAAGCCCAATTTCTCCCTCTCTCCTTCACTCTTCATTTTTACTTTCCATTTGCTTTCACTCTCTGAGAAAGAACAGTGCTAGATATTAGTAAAAATTGGGCCGGGTGCGGGCCTTAGGCATAGGGCCAAGCTTTATGTTTTAATTTTATTATTATTTTTAGGATGATCTGGGCTTGGGCCAGAGGCCTGTGGGCTGGAAAAGAATAAATATTGTATATATTAGTAAAATAATATGTATGTATATAGTATAATACCCTGATTTTATTATTGATATATTACTGTTAATAATAATATTATTAATATACTTTGGACTTATTATTATTGTTATTATTAATTATTGGAAATGGGTAATTGGGCTGAGCCCAATATATGGGTTGGGCCTTAATGTATTTGGTTTATTTGATTTTGATTTTGGACTTAAACTAAATTTGGGCTATTTATTTTAAATTCTATTTTTGACCATATATATGTATGGATATCTATGGCTATGAGTAATATTATCACTATTATTTTAAAAGTAATTCTGTTATTATCCTTCTTAATATTATGTTATTTATCAATTATTATTACCATTGACTTAGTAGTATTAAAATTGTTATTAATACATGTATTGAAGTATATCTAATTTAAATCATTATTTATTTTATTTTAAATATTTTGTTGACTTAGAAAAAGAAAATATATATTATGCTATTACTGACTATTCTTCAAATTTAGTATTGACCTAAAACGTGTATTGGTTTAGCCTTACATGTAATTCCAAATATATGTCACACTATTTTATGGTATTAAATCACATTTTGACCCAAAAGCATGGATTTTCATATCTCCAAGTATTTACCTAGGAAACTATTTTGATAAGTAAAACATATAGTTTCAAGTATATTTTCTAAATAGTTTATCAATATTTTCTACATACAAAATATTTTTATAAAATGAATTTTGATCGTGATTAGTCATACGTTCCTATATTCTGTGATTCTGACTTAAGCATATCAACCCTAGGCTAACTGGACTATACTGAACTCAACAATTATTGGTTTCACCAGCTAAGGACCTAAGACAAGTGCACTTTCTGATTGCTTTCCGATTCATAGTAGTCTTTTCATTTCATGTCTATAAATATATCTGGCTGCTTGTTGACACGCTCGTCACACGGAGTAGTCGGGAGGGGAAATATCTTAGTAGACATGTGGACTACCCAGAACTATCCCCCTTGTCTAATCGTGAATGATAGCAGCTGCACACGATACGTGCAGTGAGCCGTATTTACCCCCTAGTCGTTCACATGTCAAAACGGATATTTTATACCACATAGGTGGATGTCTTTTATTATTTTTTTCCTTTTATTCTATCATGCCATGTCATCTGTATCTTTCTAATTTTCATATCTCATATGCTATTTTCATGTCTTGTTAATTCTATTATATTTTTGCATTGCCGTCGGTTTGTGTACTTGTTCCATTCCTGACTGGAAACCAACATTTTTTAGGTTTAGACGTGATCACTCCTAGCACTGGAAAGACATGGGTATGCTGAGGCCGACCTAGATAGTAGAACTAGTTGTCATTTCATTAATTGTGAGAACTTTGTATTTCCTTTAATTTTAAATATTATAAATGTTATAAATGTTGTAATAAACTTAGAAATGTGTATGAGCAGCAAATTTGATTTTTTGAGCATTTATTTTTTGCGGGCTTGACAGCGTTCTACCGTCCGACTCTGCGGCGTAGGCTGGCTTGGACACATCTCGTATCCGAAAAGCGGGTATGGGTCGTGACACCACCCGACTGCCCCGATCCCCTCCGCGGCCCGTAGCACCCGGCCAGGCCCCTCTCGGCCGACCCGGACGGTTTCTGTCGCCGACCCCGAGCCTCTCCGGCGCCCCTGTACGAGCCTGTGCGCCGTCGCCTCCCCGAACGACCCGATCTACTGTCCAGCACCTCTGTGCGCGACTCTAGTGCTGTTCGGACTCGATCCGCTGCTATCCGCGTTCCGTTCCCACTGTTCGTGGATATTTTTTTTCTATATTTCACCCGAGAGCTCTAGCCGAGCATCCGAGGTATATTATCTGTGTCCCTGTGTCCTTTCCGTTGTGTCGATGATGATATGGTCCCCGATCCCACTATGGAAATCGGATCGATTCGTAGATTCAGATTTTCGAACTCCCTTTGGAATGATTCCGTGGTTTTGTGATTTTGTGGTTTCTCGAAATTTCCGAGTTAAGTTCTGATTTTTCCATATATGGTTCTGTAGTTTTCGGTTTCCGAATTTTATTTCGGATTCTTCGGATTTTTCGGAAATGGCTCTGTGACCATTTTCCTTAAGACAGGTTCTGTAGTTTTTTCGATTTTTTCGAGTTATATTTCAATTTTCTGAATTTTATAGTTCGGAAAGTTTTCTGTGATTTTGATATAAACCTACTCTTGGGTTGGATAAATTGGAATTTCTGGTTGGAAATGTTTTGTGGTCTGGAATATTGTGGGTGTTGGTATTTTTCCAGGATTGGGTTGTCCCAATTATAGAGGAAGTGCTGCCCAAATTTTCAAAAATTTATTTTAAAACTATTTTCAAATCCCGATCATTTGCAAAACAAACTACATTTTGGAGTGTTGGTTTTAAAATAGATTTTTTGTACCTTTTCGGGCGACGACCATATTGGTCCATGGGCCCTAACTAAATGCAAACAAAACCGGCCAACCCGGACGTTGAGGCATTAGTTAAAACATGAGTTTTGAATGACCAAGTCTGAGACGCATTTTAATAATTATCTTTAATTTATTATTATTTTAGAATGGATTACTGCTGTTAGTATTTTGGTGCAGGGCTTCGACCTACTGTTGGACCCGTTCGCGGCATTCAGAGCTCACCTTTAAATTAAATTAATTTATGTAAAAATTGTAAGGACATAAGTCCAAGTTTCTTTTCTATTTTTTCTGTGGAACTGTAATAAGTAAGTAGTTTTTCCTTTTATTTTTCTGGATTGTTGTTTTGTAGGTAACGCATAAATGGCAAAATGAATATTTATTTTTATAGAAAATTAAAAAGAGTTTTCTCACATTAATACTAATAAGATTTCAAGTTTGTAACTTAGAAATTTTCATATTTTCTCATTAAAAGAAAAATAACTAATATATATAATATATCTATATATATATATATATATAATATTATATATATATATATATATATATATATATATATATATATATATATATATATATATATATATAGATATATATATATATATATTACAAAATACAAAGTTTTGCCAAATAATTGAAAAATACGAAGTTTCCCAATAAAAATGTTAACTTGACTTTTACCTCGTTAAATTAATAATTTTGAATCGCATCGATAAACGTGTTTTGTTTATAACAACATAAAACTTGACTAGGATCAAATTTTAGAGATTTTTAACTAGCACACCTAGATATGGTTTCCTCTCTGATGCTAAGTTAGGATTCTCAATGTAGGATTTCGAGGAGGAGTCTGATTTCTTTCCCGGAATCGACTCTCCAAATTCAAGTCATAAACAAAGGCAAGTACGGTTGTGTTTATTTTTTAATTTAGTTAATAATTATAATATTGCAAGATTAAACCACATTGCTACACGAAACTCTCTCCTAGAGTATTGATTGTTATTGATTGTGGGATTTGGGAAGTAGTGTAGTGTATTATGACCAATACCCCTCATATTGCATATTGATTGTGCGAGCTTACCCCTCTTACACACGGGGATAAGCCGTATCGTACCACTAGGATACTATTGTACAACCCAAGCCGGTCATAAGCATTACATACTTAAATCACATTATTTTTAATTGTGGAAAATTGCTGGAAAAATTGTTCAAGTATTTAAAATGTTTAAATTACAAATTTCTAATTATTAGTTGAATTGTTAAATTTTTATAATTGTACTTTGCTCCTTTCCTGACTGGATCCCCCACCCCCACTAGGTTCCTTTGATGAAGCTGAGCTATTGATAAATAGCTACTACTGACCCGGGTGCTTTCTCCAGCTGTGCTAACAGAGTCCCAATCGGACGATGTTGATCTTGGGGCTGATGAGCCTACTTTCTAGAGGATGATTTTCTTTTTGTTTTGATGTTGAATAAAAAAGATAATTTTATTTTATTAGTTGTATCAGTTGAATATTTTGTTGGACAAGTTTTTATTATTCAAAATTTAGATGTTGTGACAAAATATATTGTGTTGTTGTAATTACCTGCATTGGATACAGCTTACTGTCCGCCGTCTCACAACGGTGCAGGCTGGACATGATCCGATTCGACCCAACAATTTGGGACCGGGTCGTGACATGTTTTTAGTGGTGGCCCATGCAGGTCTGATCAACAACTTAGGTAAACATATCTAGAAACATTTAGAACACTAGAACATTAATTTGTCACAACATAGGACCGAAATATATTATAAATAAATATTTTTGTTTGTTATAGAATGGTAGGCTACCTTGCTTATGTTTTTGCAATCCTAAACCTTCCAGAGTATGGCCACTGACAAGACCAACACTGCTGGCGAAGGGTTGTCATCACCCGAACATACCCCACCTCCTCAACCAAGTCCGGATCCTACACCTCGGTAGCTGGCCGATCGTCCCCATAATGCACCAGTATTCCCGTAGATTTTACACTTCTACTCAAGTGTTAGATCCTACATCTTTCCCGGACTGAACAGTAAGCTCCTGCGGTGGTACTAGATCCAGTTGCTCAACCAGTGCCCGTGGACCCACCGACCTCGTAGGCCTGCTACGAGGAGTACTTGAGGCACAGAGAACTCAAGCTGAAGCTCATCGCGAACAGACGTCGATTATGAGAAAAGGCATGGAGAATGCCCATAATGTGGCTATGGCTGCACTGGAGAGAGAAGAGACAGCCCAATCTGAACCAAGGCCTGGCTAAAGTCGACGATATTGAGAAATTCAAGAGGCTGGGCCCTCGACCTTTCAAGGGAACCGAGGGAATTATCTATGCTGATGAATGGCTCGACAACATGGAGCGTCGCCTCAGCGTTGCTCGACTTCCTGACGACCTCCAAGTTGAAGCTGTGGGACTTCAACTGCTAGATGTAGCTAGCACCTGGTATCGAAATGAACCCCGACTCCAGGACAGACAGCTTGACTAGAACATCTTTAAGAGGTTGTTCCGCAGGAACTTCTTCCCAACATCAGAGTTACGGGAGATGGAAAGGCAATTCCAGAATCTGAAGCAAGGGAACATGACTGTTGGAGAATATGCGGCAGAGTTTGGTCAACTTAGTCGCTTTGCAAAGAACTTGGTTGCTGACCCCGCCAATCGTGCTTAAAGATTCAGATATGGACTAAGGGAAGATATTCGCACTCCTGTGATCATAGGCGGCGCCAAGACGTACGAGAGGATCTTAATACGAGCTCAGGATATAGAGAAGAGTCAGTCTGCTCGCTCAAAGAGGGAGTATTCTGGAACTAGCAACTTCCAGAATAACCAGAAGAGGCCCAACCACAACAATAATAACAGGCCTTCTCACCACCAGCCGCAGCACCATCAGGCGAGGACCAATGACAGAGCACCTCAGAAGCAGATTCCTGTCTGTGATTTCTGTAAAAGGCCAGTACATCAGTCGAACATCTGCAGGAAGAGGCTAGGACACTGCCTAGTCTGTGGGTCTGACACCCACCAAGTGAGGGACTGCCCTATTTCCTTCAACCGGACTGGAACAACATCGCAGAAGGCTCATCTACCACTCAGCAACAACAGTTTGGGCAACACCAACAGAAGACTGGGCGAGCTTTTGCCCTAACAGCAAATGAGCAAGAGCTAGAGCAAAAACCTACCGCTGATGTCATCGCAGGTTTCATTTATGTGCATTCACATCTTGCTTTAGCATTATTTGATTCGGGTGCTTCACACAATTTTATAGCAACAAAATTAATCACTGCACACGACCTAGTTACGGGATTTAGCAAGAAGATATGTAGAGTTGTGACTGGTGGTGGACCCATACCCATCACTGAGACCTGTAACTGCCCTATAACTATCTCAGGACAAAATTTCTTAGCACCCTTACTTGTGATGCCCTTACCTAACTATGATGTAGTCCTATGAATGGACTGGTTAAGTAAGCAGCATGCGCTGATAGATTGTCACAGAGGTTGTGTAGTCTTCAGCCCACCTGGAGAGCCGGAGTTTGAAATCAGTCGAGCTTCGAAAGATATGGAGGGTATTACTTACTCCTCTATCACCAAAGAACCTGGACCTTCTCACCCTATCATAACAGAATTCATGGATGTCTTCCCTGATAGTCTTCCAGGATAACCCCCAGATAGAGATGTAGAATTCACCATCGATCTAGTTCCCGGCTCTGCCCCTATTTCTCAGGGATGCTACAGAGTCAACCCTAAGGAGGCCAAGGAAATGAAGGATCAGATCAATGAGCTGAAGGCTCTTGGATTTATCAGAGATGGAGCTTCACCCTGGGGAGCACCTGTTTTGTTCGTGCCCAAGAAGGACGGGACTGTGCGGATGTGCATCGACAACCGGGCGCTGAACAACATCACCATCAAGAAAAAGTACCCTCTGTCCCAGATCGATGACCTGTTTGATCAACTAAGTGGAGCTAAGGTGTTCTCGAAGATAGACCTTCGATCTGGCTACCACCAAATCAAGGTCAGGAAGGAGGATATCCCAAAGACGGCATTCAACACCAAATATGGTCAGTATGAATTTTTGGTCATGCCGTTTGGATTGACGAATGCCCCTGCGGTATTCATGAACCTTATGAGCAAGGTCTTCCATGAATATCTGGATCAGTTTGTTGTTGTCTTCATCGATGACATCCTGATCTACTCGAAGATCGAAGAAGAGCATGAAGAGCACATGAGGAAAGTTCTGGGAACCTTGAGGAAGGAGAAACTATATGGTAAGCTATCTAAATGTGAATTCTTCTTAGACAAGGTGGATTTTATGGGCCATGTAGTCACATGAGAAGGAATTTCGGTAGATCCTAAGAAGATAGCTGCTATTGAGAAGTGGAGTACACCAAGTTCAGTTGCTGGAATCAGAAGTTTCTTGGGCTTAGCTGGCTACTACCGAAAATTTGTGAAGGACTTCACCAGGATTGCTAAGCCGATGACGAAGCTCACAAGGAAGAATGAAGAATTTGTGTGGACTGAAGCTTGCCAGGCAGCATTTGAGGAACAGAAGAAGCGACTTACAACAACACCGATACTTGCGCTACTCGCAGGTACCGGCGGTTTCTCATTCTACAGTGATACTTCTGGTAAATGATTAGGTTGTGTTCTTCAACAACACGGAAAAGTAATTACTTACGCATCTAGGCAATTACGGACTCATGAGAAGAACTATCCCACGCATGATTTGGAGCTTGCAGCGGTTATATTTGCACTGAAGCTATGGAAGCATTATCTCTATGGAGAGAGAGTGGAAATATTTACAGACCACAAAATTCTTAAATATGTTTTCACTCAGAAGGAGCTGAACATGCGACAGAGGAGATGGTTGGAGTTGATGAAAGATTTTGACATCGACCTGCAGTACCATCCGGGTAAGGCTAATGTGGTTGCAGATGCACTTAGTCGATACCCGATGGCGATATTTTTGACCAAGGAGCGACATTTGCTGGAAGACATAGAGAAGCTTGGACTGGAGATTGTACTTCCTGAAGAGGAAATGAGGAAGCTGGGAAGAGAAGCAATTGTACCAGGAGTTGAATCATCAATGATGCAGTTGCAAGTGCGTTCAAGTCTGATGGACAAAGTCAAGGAGACACAATTTCAAGACGAGACGCTTTGCAAACTCAGAGATCAAGTGCTGGAAGGAACACTTGAAGGATTCTTAATCGCCAGCGACGGAGCATTGAGGCATGGTACGAGGCTTTACGTACCAACTGGCGAACTGAGGAATGAACTGATGCAAGAAGTGCACCAGTCGCAGTATTCCATACATCCAGGAGCTAATAAATGTATCGGGATATGCGTACTGTAGTGTGGTGGTACGGAATGAAGAAGGACGTATCCAGATTTGTGGCTAGATGCTTGATTTGTCAACAAGTGGAAGGATAACAAACAGAGACCAGCAGGATTGTTGCAGCCGCTAGACATCCCGGAGTGGAAATGGGAACACATAACAATGGACTTTGTGTCAGGACTGCCTCGATCCCAAGGAGGGAAGGATGCCATTTGGGTTATTGTGGACCGACTGACAAAGTCAGCTCTCTTTATCCCCTTCAAGGTTGGTCTATCCACCGAGAAGTTGGCAGCACTGTACATACAGCATATCTACTGGATTCATGGAGTTCCGGTAAGTATCGTATCTGACAGAGATACCAGATTCATCTCTCATTTTGGAAGAGCTTGCGTGACAGTTTGGGAACACAATTGAAGTTCAGCACTGTAGCCTTCCTTTCCGAAATTTTTTTGAAATTTTTTTATTATTATTTATTTGTTTTAAATGTTGATTTTTAGAATTTTATAAATAATTATTTAGTTAATTGTTACTGTGGATGACTTTAGCCATAGTTGAGTTTTGAAGTACAAGACGACTAGGAATCATGGCACGGAAAGTGCAGTGGCGTGCTTTGACTAGAGTTTAGCCATGGTAGAGGAAGGGCGAGCCATAGGGATGTCTTAACTAGGAAAACTAGGCCAAGTTATATTATGGCCATTATAGATAAGTTTAATTAATTATTATTAGATTTATTGATTTTACAGGAACCCGGTTGAACCAAGTTAGTCCGAACTGGGTCCGAACCGAATCCAAGCCTTTGTAGGTATGTAGTGAGACCAAGGACGACCATGTAGGCATATTTTATGTGTGTACAAATATTTCATAAATTATTTTAGGTATTGATGTATATTTTTAACTATTTAAATATTTGTACAAACATTGGTATTCTTATTATTAAATATTTTTTTATAATATTTATACAATTTTCTGGACCTGGATAAGGGTGAGTAGAATGGATTCACCAAACCACCATTTAATTATTATTTTATTATTTTTGTGGTGGTAAATAAATATAGTTAGCACTATTAGATAATACTATTATTGGTTGTTCTTTTTGTTGTCAAATTATTTGATACCTTGCTTTTGTATGTATTGTAACATGCAATTCAAAGGCACATTTAGTTTTTGGTAAATATCTAATTCTATATAGGTATAATAGTAAAACCTGTGCCTGATTTATGAAGATAAACTCCAAAATCTTGTTTTATTTTATTATTTACTTATTTTGTGTTTGTTAATTTGACCTCTACGAGTTATAATTGAAACCAATACTTCATGTTTAGTTTTAAATACTAACAATGCACAGTTAATACTTTATTACTATTAGAAGCCAACCCGAGCCCCTTAAGTGAATATAGCAGCCTAACCAAGCCAAGCAACACAACTTAGTTCCTAGCAGAGACAAAGCCAAACCAGCAGCAGCATATCAAGCCAATCCGAGAATGAAAGGAGGAGTTGCCAACCCATCACAGCAGCATCTAAGAACCCAGGCCTAGCCCAGGCCGAACCCAGACACCCCCACCCTCGCTCGGCCAAACAGAACCCAGCTCGACCCTGTTTCAAAACGAGGATAGGTATTTAGTTTTCGATAACGAGAGAGAAGAATTCTCTCGAAAACATCAACCCTAACCACATCTCTGCGTGCCGACCCTATCCCTGTGCGTGCCACCAGGACCACCGTACGCGGCCACCTGAGCGCCGTCGGCCGTCGGCGGATGCGCCGGAGTGCGCAGAAACAACCAGGGGCAGCAGCGACTACAACCAAGTCGAGTATCCCCTGTTTCGAGGTAAAGTTCTCCTCTAATTTACGATCATTTTTCATTATGTCGAATCCAGCATACAGCCTATATGACCCCCACGAATCCTTTTAAAGGAAATTAGATAAAACACAATGGGTCGATCAGAAATTCGCCACAAAGTCGAAGGAAAACATACCCCTAAAACAGAGTATAAAATAAGTCCTGAACCCCAGTTCGAGGTCCGATTCTGGTCGACCTATTATCACTTTAAACATTCTACCTGAACAAACTTCTAGGCCACCTGTACCACTCCAGAACCCTTTTTGTAGTTTCAAAAATTATTGATTATAAGCGGAGAAAACTGATCCCGAATACCGACAAAAACATGTTTTCAAAACTTACCTCGTCGATACGACGTGCGTCCCACCAATCCGGGCAACGTGATCGCGAACCGAAAGCATCGAAAGGTGCGTAACGGCTTCGTGGACATATAGGCTTTGACAAAATTCAAATGGTCGCGTGTGCGCGACGAATTTGATGCGTATCCGTCAAAATTTACCGTATCGGCCCCTTTGCAAATTCCCTAATTACTTCGTGCACGTTCGTCAGATTGAGACGAAACTTGCGCCAGCATGACGTATCGTTTTTCTGGTCTTGTATGCCAAGTTTGGTCCGATTCTGAGACAGGATCGCCGTTTCGCGGGCCCCACGATCCGACTCAACGGGTAATTTTATGCACGGTCCGCCGGAATCCATCTTTGGACGTACGGTTGGTTCGTATCGGAAAACTGGATTCGTAGACATGTAGTTTGACGACTTTAGAGACCATTGACCCTCGCATGCTTTTCGATGCAAAGCGAGTCCAACGACGGATATCATTTTTGCCCAAAATTATTATTTTACCCCTGTATCCAGAATTGGACTTAAGAACAGGCAATCCTAGCTAATTTGACTATTCTGAGAATATTGGTAACGTTTATTTCATCTTTCGAAGACAGTTGTGATGACTTGGACTTTCTGACTTGTTGATTGGCGATACATTGTTGGTTCTTCGTGCAACCCCCAGGCAAGTATACCTTGCCAGCTTGTACAGTACAATTTATAGGCATGTTCATTATCTCGCTGATGTTTTTTTTCTTACATTCGTGATTCCTTTATTCCATATATAGTAGACTCATTCTGTTATAGTTCTACTTTACATGTTTCTAGTTGTCTACATATTCTTGTTCCTTTCTGTTTTGATATTTCTATCTGTTACACTGTGTTAGTTCTATATGTATTCCATGATAGATTCGTCTAGTCCTACACCACGATTTTCTTGACTTGATTATAACTTGACTTGACTTGACATGACTTGAGTAGGACTCGACTTTAACATTCTATAGATTGTGAGTACTTACCTTGACTACAGTCTATAGGATTTTATACTAGGATTGGCTACTGTCTTGGTTGTGAGTACTTGCCTTGACTGTGATTGAGATACTATAGATTGTGAGTACTTGACTTGACTGCAGTCTATAGATTTGACCTATTAGCCATTTCTAGTATGGCATGCCAGTGTCTTAGGATCCTTGTGTTTAGATCTTGTGTCTTGGTTCATTTTGTCACGTTGGATATCCTTGATTGATTCTTACTTCTTTGTATATTTGTACTGTTACATGTTGGCTTGTATATTATGTATCTTGCTAGTCCTCTGAGGACCTGATGAGCTCTTCAGGTTTAGCGACTGCATAGAGTTTAATTAGCATAGCGGGATGGTAGAGGATTGTGATGCATGATACAGGTATTTGCTTGTGATATTTCTTTATTTATATCCTTTCGTGCTTTATATTCAGTACCATGATATACTCTGCTTAGTTATAGACTCATATCATTCTTGGAGTCTAATCGAACAATATGCTAATGGGCTACAGACCATGACCCATACTTGTTCATTCTGGTTTATATGATTCCTGGGGATTGAGATATAGTTTAGATTAGACATGATACCCATGACCTTGACAGCTTATACGTACTCGAGTCAGGCTGGAGTCCGTTTGATATGTAGCTGGCTTGCTCACGAGCTCGTGTCCGAAAAGCGGGTGTGGGTCGTAACAAGTTTTTGTGGTGGCCCATGCAGGTCAGAACATATCGTATCGATTACGTAACTATACTGGTACGAGCCTGTCACGACCCGCACCCGCTTTTCGGACGCGAGTTCGTGAGCAAGACAGCTACGTATCGAGCGAACTCCAGCCCGACTCGAGTACGTATAAGCTGTCCAGAATATGGTATCATGTCTAATCTAAACTATATATCAATCCACAGGAATCATATAAACAGGAATGAACAAATATGGGTCATGATCTGCAGCCCATTATCATATTGTCCGGTTAGACTCAAAAAATGATATGAGTCTATAAAATAGTAGAATATAACATGGTACGGAATATAAAGCACGAGAGGATAATAATGAAATATCATAAGTAAATACCTGTATCATACATCGCAATCCTCTACCATCCCGCTCTGCTAACTAACTCCATGCAGTCGCTAAACCTGAAGAGATCATCAGGTCCTCAGAGGACTAGCAAGATACATAAAGCATGCCTATCTAACAGTTTAATCATGCAATAATATAACCAGGGTATAAACAGGAACTAGACATGAGACTGACATGTGGCTACTGACAGGTAACTATGAACACGGATACGGGATCAAGTATGCATAAATGAACTGCTGGTAGATCAATGGATACCAACCCTCGCCCCGAATGTGGACTCGCAGGTCAGTTTCAAGACAAGTCACCCTCACCCCGTATGTGGACTCGCAGGTGCAAAGGACAACCCTCGCCCCGTATGTGGACTCGCAGGTTGTGGAAAAGACAAAGGAATAGCAGTTGACTAACACATACTTGCAGACACGACTCAGTCAAGACACAGGTGAAGACACGGTACAACTCAGTCATGACATAGGTAAGGACAACTCTAGCACGATCCATGACGTAAACAAGCCTGGTATAACTACACTATCAAGTCATGAAACACTGATATACAAGAAAGACAATAAACTAGTAATATGGTATCATATAATAGCAAATAAGGTAACTCAAGATAACATACTAAGATAGGTGTACTATAAGCATAAAAATAAACTGTAGAGGGAGGCAAGGTATACTTGCCTGGGGGTTGCACGAAGAACCAACAATATAACTCCAATCAATAAGTCAGAAAGTACAAGTCATCTCAGCTGTCTCCGAATGCTGAAATAAACATTACCAATATTCTCAGAATAGTCAAATTAGCTAGGATTGCATGTCCTTAAGTCCAATTCTGAACACAGGGGCAAAACGATAATTTTGGCCAAAAACGGTGTCCACCGTTGGACCCACTTTGCACCGAAAAGCGTGCTAGAGTCAATGGTCTCTAAAGTCGTCAAACTACATATCAACAGGTCCATTTTTCTGATACGAACCCAACCGTATGTCCAAAGTTGGATTCCGGCGGGCCGTGCACAAAATCGCCCATTGAGTCGGACGTGGGGCCCGTAAAACGGCGATCCAATCAACTGTCTCAGAATCGGACCAAACTTGGCATATAGGACCAAAAAAATGATACGGTCCTACTGGCGTCAGTTTCGTCTCGATCTGACGAACGTGCACAAAGTAATTGAGGAATTTGCACAGAGGCCGATACGGTAAATTTCGACGGATACGCATCAAATTCGTCGTGCACATGCGACCAATTTGAATTCCGTCAAAGCCCACACGACCACGAAGACGTTACGCACCTTTCAATGCTTTCGGTTCACGACTACGTCACCCGGATTTGCGGGATGCACGTCGTATCGAAGGGTTTTCTAAGTTTTGGACAGTGTTAAATCTAGGTTTTTCTCGAACTTTGAAAATAGTTTAACAGCAATATAATCGATGAAAAATAAATCTATAAATGGAGTTGCCATCTCGTGTATGTTGTCTAAAAAGTTTTTCAAATAGATTTCCGAATAGGTCAATGGATTGGCAGAAATTTTCCTTCCAAGTTGGGAGTTTGGATTGCTACAGGTCCTATTTTTGGGCAGGTTTTCGCCAAACTTCGAGCTCGCTTTACGATGCACATAACGCAAAAACAAATCAAAATATTTGAAGGGAAACGGAGTTGGTTATATTATGGTCGTACCTGAGCAAACGGCTCGATGAACCGTCGACCAAGGAGGGAGAATCGTGGCCCCAAATATTGGAGTTTGGGCCGCCTGCTGCCGTACCTCTGTTCTGTTGTCCACGCGCACGCCTTGCTGCGGCGGTTCCCCGGCCGTGTGCGGCGGTGATGCCGGCGGCGAGTGGTCGCCCAGTTGAAATGGGGAGGGGGCGCACCATTAGCTTAGGGTTTTAGGGTTTATCTGTGTATCCAATCCTTAAATTCCGCTCTGCTCTTTCTATTAACCACGGCTGTCCTGGGTTCAGATTTCCCTTTTGCTGCTGAATTCCTAAGGCTCAGCCTCTTTGCTGTGGGCATGCAGCCTGGCCCGATTGGGCTGTGGGGGGGATTAAGGCTCGGCTTGTGGGGATTAAGGCTCGGCCTTCTGCTTTAGTCTATTGCATATATTTTTATTTTTATTTTTATTTTTCTATTTCTTATATGTAACTACTCCACATGTATATATATACACATATATTATATACTTACACGTATACATATATTTATATACTTACACGTAACACGCATATATATATATTTATATATACGTATATATACATTCACACCTATAAATATTATATATATATATATATTTTTTAACACACATATATTTATATACTCACACCTATAAATATTATATATATAAAATATATATAAATATATATATATATATATATATATATATATATATATATATATATATATATATATATATATATATATATATATATATATATATATATATATATATATATATAGAATAAGGGAGGTAGGGTGCCACCTCACGGGAGGGTGTCTACTTGTCACCCCCCCATGCTATCATCAAGCACATGGGTGCATGATGATAGCATGTGGGGGGTGACAAGTAGACACCCTCCATAGGGTGGCACCTCACCTCCCTCATCCCCTATATATATATATATATATATATATATATATATATATATATATATATATATATATATATATATATATATATATATATATATATTATATATATATATATATATATATATATATATATATATAAATATATATATATATATATATATATATATATATACATTCACACCTATAAATGACTATAAAATATCCCCATATACATCTACCGTAGATATATACAATGCCTATATAATATATATATTATTGGACCACTAAAAATATAGGTACTTATTTGTATATATTTACCACAAAATTATATATTAATATATTTTCCAACTTATAAAAATATTGCAATCATAAAATATTTTCTATGTAAATTACTCATGTGCTCATATTAATCTCGTGCTTGTTAATCCTATTTGTCCGCAGAAAATATACATTTATTCTAATATCAAATATGAAATTATCAAATGCATAGTAAGTAACCTATACTATATAACAATTCTTTATAACAAACAATAATACTTATTTGGACGATTTAACTAGATTACGAAATATGTATCTACATGGACACCATTGTACACACTACATGACTACATGGGCTTAGGCTCTGTTTGGGCCCAGTCTGGCTAGTTTGGTCTCACCGAATCTCCTAAAAGGTCATAATTATAGAAAAACTAATTAAATCATTTAATGGGTGTCAAGCCGCAACTTGGCCTGGTTTTCTAGTTAGAACATCACTATGGCTCGGCCTTCCTTGGCATGGCTAATACACTAGTCAAGGCCCGCTACTGCACTGTACGTGCCATGATTCCTAGTCGTCTGGTACCTCAAAACTCAACCATGGCTAAAGTCGTCTATCGTAATAATTAACTAATTAATTATTTATAAAAATACAAATTTAAAAATCACCATTTAAATCAAATAAATATATAAAAAAATATTTCAAAAATTTTGGGAAGGGGAGCTACAGAGCCGGCGAACGTGACTGAACCCTTAGAAATCTCAATCCACACTGCTTTGACAAATTCTTCTAGAAATTCTCTACGTCCATGAAAACTCCATATTTGCACTCGATTATACTTTTTTGCTTTCCGTACTATTGATTCTCGTCCCTTCCTAATCTGGGGTGACGAATGATCGTGCTGTCTAGAATTCATCAGAATCTCTTAAATTATAGTATAATATTGCATGATTATTGAGTTTTGATTGTTTATAGATATGAAGGATTATAGTTGCCGTATGCCTAGATATCTGCCAGATTATAAGATTTTAGTGACCGTGTTTTGAGGAATAGTGTGACCTAAGGTGGGTAGAAGTCCTCAAGTATTCGGAGTTATAAAATGACTGGAGAAGGTGATAAAATATTTCTGGAGAAATTAAATTTGAGGAGATTAAAGGAATACTAGACTTTGAATTTTAAGAAATAGTTATGAATTTGAATTTCGAGGACGAAATTATTTTTAAGGTGGGTAGATTTGTAGCCTCCCTTCCCGAAATTTTTTGAAATATTTTTCATTATTATTTATTTGTTTTAAATGGTGATTTGTAGAATTTTATAAATAATTATTTAGTTAATTGTTACGGTGGATGACTTTAGCCATAGTTGAGTTTTGAAGTACAAGACGACTAAGAATTATGGCACGGATAGTGCAGTGGCGTGCTTTGACTAGAGTCTAGCCATGGTAGGGGAAGGGCGAGCCATAGTGATGTCCTAACTAGGAAAACCAGGCCAAGTTATAGCATGGCCATTATAGATAAGTTTAATTAATTATTATTAGATTTATTGACTTTGTAGGAACCCGGTTGAACCAAGTTAGTCCGAACTAGGTTCAAACCGAATCCAAGCCTTTGTAGGTATGTAGTGAGACCAAGGACGACTATGTAGGCATATTTTATGTGTATACAAATATTTCATAAATTATTTTAGGTATTGATGTATATTTTTAACTATTTAAATATTTGTACAAAATTGGTATTCTTATTATTAAATATTGTTTTACAATAATTATATAATTTTTTGGACCTGGATAAGGATGAGTAGTATGGATTCACCAAACCACCATTTAATTATTTAATTATTTTTGTGGTGATTAAATAAATATAGTTAGCACTATTAGATAATACTATTATTGGTTGTTCTTTTTGTTGTCAAATTATTTGATACCTTGCTTTCGTATATATTGTAACATGCAATTCAAAGGCACATTTAGTTTTTGGTAAATATCTAATTCTATATAGATATAATAGTAAAACCTGTGCCTAATTTATGAAGATAAACTCATACCTCTTGTTTTATTTTATTATTTACTTATTTTGTGTTTGTTAATTTGACCTCTAAGTGTTATAGTTGAAACCAATACTTCATGTTTAGTTTTAAATACTAACAATGCACAGTTAATACTTTATTACTATCAGAAGCCAACCCGAGCCCCTTAAGTGAATATAGCAGCCTAACCAAGCCAAGCAACCCAACCCAGTTCCCAGCAGAGACAAAGCCAAACCAGCAGCAGCATATCAAGCCAACCCGAGAATGAAAGGAGGAGTTGCCAACCCATCACAGCAGCATCTAAGAACCCAAGCCCAGTCCAGGATGAACCCAGACACCCCCCGCTTGGCCAAACAGAACACAGCCCGACCCTGTTTAAAAATGGAGGATAGATATTTAGTTTTTGAGAACGAGAGAGAAGAATTCTCTCGAAAACATCAAACCCTAACCACATCTCTGCATGCCGACCCTATCCCTGCGCGCGCCGTCAGGACCACCGTACGCGGCCACCTGAGCTCCGTCGACCACCGACGGATGCGCCGGAGCGTGCGAAAACAGCCAGGGGCAGCAGCAACTACAACCAAGTCGAGTATCCCTTGTTTCAAGGTAAAGTTCTCCTCAAATTTACGATCGTTTTTTGTTATGTCGAATCCAGCATGCAGCCTACATGACCCCCCACGAATCCCTTCGAAGGTATTTAGATAAAACATAATGGGTTAATCAGAAATTCGACACAAAGTCGAAGGAAAACATACCCCTAAAATAGAGTATAGAACAAGTCATGAAACCCAGTTCGAGGTCCGATTCTGGTCGACCTGTTATCACTTTAAACAGTCTACCTAAACAAACTTCTAGACCACCTGTACCACTCTAGAACCCTTTTTGTAGTTTCAAAAATTATTGATTATAAGCGGAGAAAACTGATCCAGAATACCGACAAAAACCTGATTTCAAAACTTAGAAAATCGTCGATATGACGTGCGTTCCGCCAATCCAGGCGACGTGGTCGCGAACCAAAAGCATCAAAAGTTGCGTAACGGCTTCGTGGACGTGTGGGCTTTGACGGAATTCAAATTGGTCGCGTGTGCGCGACGAATTTGATACGTATCCGTCAAAATTCACGGTATCGGCCCCTTTGTAAATTTTCCAATTACTTCGTGCACGATCGTCAGATAGAGACAAAACTTGCGCCAACAGGACTGTATCATTTTTCTGGTCCTGTATGCCAAGTTTGGTTCGATTGAGACAGTTAATTGTATCGCCGTTTCGCGGGCCCTACGATCCGACTCAACGGGTAATTTTGTGCATGGCCCGTCGGAATCCAACTTTGGACATACGGTTGGGTTCGTATCAGAAAACTGGATCCGTAGACATGTAGTTTGACGACTTTAGAGACTATTGACCCTGGCACGATTTTCGGTGCAAAGCGGGTCCAACGGCGGATATCATTTTTGCCCGAAATTACCATTTTGCCCTTGTATCCAGAATTGAACTTAAGAACAGGCAATCCTAGCTAATTTGACTATTCTGAGAATATTGGTAATATTTATTTCAGCTTTCGGAGACAGTTGTGATGACTTGGACTTTCTGACTTATTGATTGGCAATACATTGTTGGTTCTCCGTGCAGCCCCCAGACAAGTAAACCTTGCCAGCTTGTACAGTACAATTTATATATGTCACCCCCATTTCCTGTATTTCGTATTTATACTCGTAATTTGATTTTGGCACGTATTTTATTTTCTCGACTTGCGGATTTTGATTTCTCGTAAATGGGTTTGGACCATGGCTTGGTTTTATTTTATGGAATTGGTTTGGTTTGATTAGGTTTGGTTTAATATGAATTAGTACACTTTAACCTATACTCCTCCCTCAACACACCACAACCACCCTCATTATATCTCCACCAACCTTTCTCTCTCCTCTTTACTCTCCATTAATTTTCTTCTTCTCCTTCCTCCACACACAACTCCCCAACCCATAGGCAAGTGCACCTTGCCATCAAATAAGCACCACTTTTTATTTGTCCATTAGCTAGATTAGGCCATGGAGAACAACTTTAGAACTTGACATTTTGTGATTTGGAGTTTCCTTTGTTCTAGATCTAGGTTTTTACTATTTTTGGATTTACATGGTTTTGATCTATTTAACTTTGATTTTTGTATGTTTTGATGCTTCCATGTGGAAGAGAATTCGATTTTACTCAAGTTAGAACTTTGAAAATCTAGATTTGGTTTTAATTTGGCTAAGTTATGAAGGATTGAAGTTCTTGGTGTTCTTGGACTTGCTCTCGGCCAGGAAGAACAGCCCTCTGCCTTGCGCTTTTTAGCGCATGGCCATTTGCGCACCCCCGGCCTGTGCTCCTTAGCGCATGGCCGATTGCGCAATCACTTGGCCAGTGCTTTGTGCTGCGCTGGATTGCGCTGGCGCAAGCTAGCCATGCGCAAGCCAGCCATGCGCAAAGTAACCCCTGCACAATCGACCATTGCGCAATCCCCCCCTGCGCAATCCTCCTGTACGTAATCCATCTGCTGCGCAACTTACCCTGCGCACTTGGCACCCTGCGCAGTTGGTACCCTGCGCAACTCACCCTGCGCACTTGGCACCCTGCGCAGTTGGTACCCTGCGCAGCTCACCCTGCGCACTTGGCACCCTGCGCAGTACATACCCTGCACAACCTACTTGTCTATGATGAATTTGTTATTTCTTGATCTTGGCTCTTCTATAGTCCTATTTATATTAGTATTTTATTAGATATTTTATGTCCATTTTATATCCTTACGCCTTTTGGCATGAACTTGATTTTGCTTAATATGTTGGAAATGACTATTGTACATGGCCTGGTATGACAAGGAACTAGCATAACATAACAGTGACCCGTAGTGGTGCACTCCTGACATGACCAACTTGACTTGATAGTGGCCCGTGGCGGCGCACTCCTGACTTGACTTGTAACTTGACTCGTATAATCAACTTGACACCGTGGGTGTTCCTGCTTGCTTGCTTGTACAATCTACTTGTCTTGTCTTGCATCATGTATAGGACGTGACTTCCTGGGTACCACGGCCAGGGACTCATGCTAAATTGGATTAGGCTAATGATTAGATCAAACTAGAACATGGAGAATTCCCAGTCACAGGCAATCTCGTTATCTGGGCGCTTTAATGGACTTGTAGCTTGCCGACGAGTAGAGCACATTTCCAGCACACTGTCATGTGTTGCACCCTCTAAGTCACCTAAGGGTACATTTGTCTCCCGGGCAATGTACCCACCTATAACTCTCAACCCGCAGAAGGATAACTGGATGGTCTGCAGGGCTTGGGACTGGAAATTCTTACTTGCATCTTGTTAGTAATTAGGCTTGTGATAACCCTAGTTAGTTAAAGTAGTAAGCCGTAGTACTTGCTTGGCCGATTGTGAATGAATGTTGTCCAGCTCTGTCTAAGTCTTGTCTAGCTCCAGTACCTGCTATCTCCTGAGCATGTTTGTTTTACTTATCTTAACGATAAATGAGTAGAGACAGTGAGCTATTCAGGCGAAGGGTTACAACCCCGGTCCTTGTATGGTTTAAGGATTGTAACCTGGCTCCCGGAATGGTTCCACGTCCCTAGTCGTTTATCGTCCTGTGTACTTTATTACTTGTACTTTCCTTTTATTCTTTATGTTCTGATATGCTGGCTTTTGTTCTTATTTGTGGCCTCCTTTGTGGCACTTGCTCTTTCTGGGGTTTGACCCAGCTGGTTTTGTGTGGCCAGATTTTGGAGCAGCTCCCGAGGATCTACCAAGCTTCCAGCCCAATGGTGACAACTAGACGGAACCCGGGCCAAGAGTGGGTTTTTCTTTTTGTTTCACCCACTTATATGTAAATTTATTCTTTTGAGGCATTTAGCCGACGAGCACCTGTTAGCTCGATGCACATTTACTTACTGTCTGCCTACGGGCTGTAAACATGATTAACAAATCCTAGGGTTGATCATGTATGATTGAACTCTTGCTAGTCCTATCATTTTGTACGACTAGCTTCATGATCATCCAATATGTAATATTTAGGACGCCTTATATATATATATTTGATGCTCTAATATCTTGTAACTCTGTTAATTGCTTGAGATTGAGACAATAGGCTTGACCTTAAGAGACTGCTGGCTTGTAGTAAACCCTCATATCTAGACAGCCGTGACCGTATAGTTGAGATGTATTCTATTTCAATATACGTAGCTGGCTATGTTTGCCCCCGCTCTCCAGTATTCTGGTTCTGGGGTGTGACAATATACATGTTCATTATCTCGCTGTTGTTCTTTTCCTTACATTCGTGATTGATTTATTCCATATCTAGTACACTCATCCTGTTATAGTTCTACTTTACATGTTTCTAGTTGTCTGCACATTCTTGTTCCTTTCTGTTATGATATTTCTATCTGTTACACTGTGTTAGTTCCATATATATTCCTTGATAGAGTCGTCTAGTCCTACACAATGATTTCCTTGACTTGATTATAACTTGACTTGACTTGACATGACTTGAGTAGGACTCGACTTTGACATTCTATAGATTGTGAGTACTTACCTTGACTACGGTCTATAGGATTTTATACTAGGATTGGCTACCGTCTTGGTTGTGAGTACTTGCCTTGACTGTGATTGAGACACTATAGATTGTGAGTACTTGCCTTGACTGCAGTCTATAGATTTGACCTATTAGCCATTTCTAGTATGGCATGTCAGTGTCTCAGGATCCTTGTGTTTAGATCTTGTGTCTTGGTTCATTTTGTCTCGTTGGATATCCATGATTGATTCTTACTTCTTTGTATATTTGTACTGTTACATGTTGGCTTGTATATTATATATCTTGCTAGTCCTCTGAGGACCTGATGATCTCTTCAGATTTAGCGACTGCACGGAGTTTAGTTAGCATGACGAGATGGTAGAGGATTATGATGTATGATACATTTATTTGCTTGTGATATTTCTTTATTATCCTTTCGTGCTTTATATTCAGTACCATGATATACTCTACTTATTTATAGACTCATATCATTCTTGGAGTCTAATCGAACAATATGCTAATGGACTGCAGACCATGACCCATACTTGTTCATTCTGGTTTATATGATTCCTGTAGATTGAGATATAATTTAGATTAGACATGATACCCATGACCTTGACAGCTTATACGTACTCGAGTCGGGCCGGAGTCCGCTCGATACATAGCTGTCTTGCTCACGAGCTCGCGTCCGAAAAGCTGGTGCGGGTCGTGACAAGCCCGCCTATCATCCTCAAACTGACGGACAATCGGAGAGAACCATCTAGACGCTAGAAGACATGCTGAAATCTTACGTCTTGGAATTCGGAGGGTCTTAGGAAGACCATTTGCACTTGGTAGAGTTTTCCTACAACAACTACCAAGCTAGCATCGGTATGATTCCGTTCGAGGCATGCTATGGACGTCGTTGCCATACTCCACTTGCTTGGGACGACGTAGGAGAAAAAGTATTGCTTGGACCGGAGATGGTTACCGATGCAGCAGAAAAGGTAAAGGTGATTAGAGAAAAGCTCAGGATTGCTCAGGACAGACAGGAGCATTGGGCTGATAGCAGTCGTCGACCACTGGAGTTCGAAGCAGGAGATAATGTCTTTATTAAGATCTCCCCTACTAGAGGAACTATTAGATTTGGCAGAGCAGGAAAGCTGAGCCCCAGGTACATCGGCCCATTCGAAGTTTTGAGCCGAATTGGAGAAGTAGCGTACCGATTAGCTCTACCGGCTAATCTTGAAGGTGTGTACAACGTCTTCCATGTTTCACAGCTCAGACGCTACATTCCGGATCCAAGCCACATCTTGGTCCATTCAGAGCTGGAGATTGGACCCAGCCTCACAGTACCAGAGAAGCCGGTGGCGATTTTAGACAGAGGTGAGAAGAAAACCAGGATCTCTGTGACACCCATAGTCAGAGTGATGTGGAGGCACAATTCCCCAGGCGAGTCTATCTGGGAGCGGAAAGAAGAGATGCGGGAGCAGTATCCGTATCTATTTGAGACCTGAGGTGATTCCTAACCCTATCCTTTAATTTTGAGGACGAAATTTCCTAAGGAGAAAAGGTTGTGAAACCCACAATTTTTAATTAATTAATTCAATATTATTTTTATTTATTATAATTAATATTTCTGAAAATTTTAGAGTTCAGTCAAACCCGTAAAATTTTTATAATTTGTTGCTAAATTATTATCATGTTAGGAAAAACCATATTTTTAAAGATATTTTTATTCCTGGATTTTAATGTTGGTCCTGACCCGTCCAGACCTGTCCCGAACCCAAGTTCAATTTTTTGAAGTTAATTCGAAAGTCCCTTATATATATATATATATATATATATATATATATATATATATATATATATATATATATATATATATATATATATATATATATATTATTTGTTATTTAAAAGAAAAGAAATCTTTTTCTTATTAAATTCTTCACAACTCTTTAAACTTTCTCTCTCTCTCTTTCACTTTCCTTTCACCAGCAAAGGAAAGAAAGCCTTTCCTTTCTCTTCCAAACCGTCGACTTCTTCCTCCCCTTCCATTCATGGCCGCAGACCCCACCCTTCCATCTTCCGAAACTGCTGCGACCATCCCTTTCCCGTAACCCCCACTCCACCCCTGTAAAACCCTCTCCTCTCCATCACACTTCTTCATCCACCTTCCCCAAAGCCCTAGTCCATACCCTAACCCACAAATTCGGCGAACCTTGGCTTGAGATGTGCCCCGCTGCATGTCGACCCTCGGCCACCCGACTGCCCGATCCCCTCCGCGACCCCGCAGCACCCCGGCCAGGCCCCTCTCGGCCGACCGGACTGTTTCCGTCGCTGACCCCGAGCCTCGCCGACCGCCCCCTGTGCGAGCCTGTGCGCCGTCGCCTCCCCGAGCGACCCCGATCTGCTGTCCAGCACCTCTGTGCGTGACTCCAGTGCTGTTCGGACTCGATCCGCTGCTATCCGCGTTCCGTTCCCACTGTCCATGGATATTTCTTTCTATATATCACCTGAGAACTCTAGCCGAGCATCCAAGATATATTTTCTGTGTCCCTGTATCCTTTTCGTTGTGTCGATGATGACATGGTCCCCGATTCCACTATGGGAATCGGATCGATTTGCGGATTCGGATTTTTCGAACTCCCTTCGGAATAATTATGTGGTTTCTCGAAAATTTTCGAGTTAAGTTCAGATTTTTCCATATACGGTTCTGTAGTTTTAGCTTTTCGAATTTCATTTCGGATTCTTTGGATTTTTTCGAAAATGGCTCTGTGACCATTTTCCTTAAGACAGGTTCTGTGGTTTTTTCGGTTTTTCGAGTTATATTTCAGTTTTCCGAATTTTATAGTTTGGAAAGTTTTCTGTGATTTTGATATAAACCTACTCTTGGATTGGATAAATTGGAATTTCTGGTTGGGAATATTTTGTGGTTTGGAATATTGTGGGTGTTGGTATTTTTCCAGGATTGGGTTGTCCCAATTATAGAGGAAGTGCTGCCCAAATTTTCAAAAATATATTTTAAAACTATTTTCAAATCTCGATCTTTGCAAAACAAACTAAATTTTGGAGTATTGGTTTTAAAATAGATTTTTGTACCTTTTCGGACGACGACCATATTGGTCCATGGGCCCTAACTAAATGCAAACGAAACCGGCCAACCTGGACGTTGAGGCATTATTTAAAACATGTGTTTTGAATGACCAAGTCTGAGACACATTTTAATAATTGTCTTTAATTTATTATTATTTTTAGAATGGACTACTGCTGTTAGTATTTTGGTGCAGGGCTTCGGCCTACTGTTGGACCGTTCGCGGCATTCAGAGCTCACCTTTAAATTAAATTAATTTATGTAAAAATTGTAAGGACATAAGTCCAAGTTTCTTTTCTATTTTTCTGTGGAACTGTAATAAGTAAGATGTTTTTCCTTTTATTTTTTTGCATTGTTGTTTTGTAGGTAACGCGGTAAATGGTAAAATGAATATTTATTTTTATAGAAAAATTAAAATGAGTTTTCTCACATTAATAATAATAAGATTTCAAGTTTGTAACTTAGAAATTTTTATGTTTTCTCATTAAAAGAAAAATAACTAATATATATATATTACAAAATACAAAGTTTTGCCAAATAATTGAAAAATACGAAGTTTTCCAATAAAAATGTTAACTTGATTTTTACCTCGTTAAATTAATAATTTTGAATCGCATCGATAAACGTGTTTTGTTTATAACAACATAAAACTTGACTATGATCAAATTTTAGAGATTGTAACTAGTACACCTAGATATGGTTTCCTCTCTGATGCTAAGTCAGGATTCTCAATGTAGGATTTCGAGGAGGAGTCTGATTTCTTTTCCGGAACTGACTCTCTAAATTCCAGTCATAAACAAAGGCAAGTACGGTTGTGTTTATTTTTCAATTTAGTTAATAAATGTAATATTGCAAGATTAAACCACATTGCTACACGGAACTCTCACATAGAGTATTGATTGTTATTGATTGTGGGATTGGGGGAGTAGTGTAGTGTATTATGACCAATACCCCTCATATTGCATATTGATTGTGCGAGCTTACCCCTCTTACCATGGGGATAAGCTGTATTGTATCACTAGGATACTATTGTCCAACCCAAGCCGGTCATAAGCATTACATACTCAAATCACATTGTTTTTAATTATGAAAAATTACTGAAAAAATTGTTCAAGTATTTAAACCGTTTAAATTGTAAATTTCTAATTATTAGTTGAATTTTTAAATTTTTATAATTGTACTTTGCTCATTTCCTGACTGGATCCCCCACCCCCAATAGGTTCCTTTGATAAAGTTGAGCTATTGATAAATAGCTACTACGACCCGGTGCTTTATCCAGCTGTGCTTCCAGAGTCCCAATCGGACGATGTTGATCTTGGGGCTGATGAGCCTACTTTCTAGAGGATGATTTTCTTTTTGTTTTGATGTTGAATAAATTTTTTTTTATTTTATCAGTTGTATCAGTTGAATATTTTGTTGGACAAGTTTTTATTATTCAAAATTTAGATGTTGTGACAAAATATATTGTGTTGTTGTGATTACCTGCATTTGGATACAGGTTACTGCCGCCGTCTCACAACGGTACATGCTGGGCATGATCCGATTCGACCCAACAATTTGGGACCTGGTCGTGACAGTCATGCTATGGATTGGGTTTTTTTTTAAAAGAATCCTAATAAGCCCAAATGAACATTTTAGCAAAAAATAAAAAAATAAAAAAATAAATAAATCAATGTATGTATTATCTGAAATACTGTATTGTGAAATATGACTATGACACTCTACCCACCTTACAAAAATTTTGTCCTCGAAATTTAAATTTTAACGATAAGATTTTCAAAACAAATATAAAAAGAAGCAAATTGTTCTACCCACCTTGCAGAATTAGAGTAGTAATTTATTAAACAGTTAAATGAAATATCTTGAAACTTATTTTTCAAAAGCTTTACGAAAATAGAGACAATTCGAAAATACTAGAAATCTTCAAGGTTCTTGAAATTCCATATAATCAAATAAAATAGTCAGATACAATATTATTTCAACCGATAACCATGTATGACCCTTGAATTCAAAATCATATTCCTTATTCTCATTTTCTGATGTGATAATAGTAATCTTGTGCCTCGCCATTGCGTATATGGCTGCAATCAGGATATTGTTTCACTATCAGGATTTATGGCTGCAGCTTTTGATACCACGCCAATGATATCCATAGAATGAGTAGGAATCATGATTGTGAAGAAGCTTTACAGGTCATGATATTCTTAGTAATCCAAAATATATTCAAAAAGCAATACTTAATTTCAAGTTCTCCAAATATCATCAACACTATTTTATCATGGTATCAAACTAATAGATAATATTATAACATAAGATAAACTCATAAATCTATATTATCAAAAGCACTATATGTCGTTTTAAATGATGTTTTTTCAAATTCCAGATCAAGGTAAAATGAAATCAAAACTCGAATATCAAGTTCAAAAATTTATTATGAAAAATTATGTCTTGATCCCCAAAAATTTATTAAATTCCTAAATCATGTTTCGAGGATATGTGCCTCGCCAATTTGGATGGCCAGTCCGAATGTCTGCAACAACTTCTCATTTCACGATTCATTAGAGAATTTTAGGTCTCAAGACACAACAAGTATTCATTCACATAAATATCATTTATACAAAATCCAATCAAAGCATTCACTTCACAAAAAAGAAAGAAAAAATATATCAAAAGAGTAAATTGTAATAGATATTAGATAGAGGGCAATTCCTGAAATAGGGATGCCAGGAAAAGATGTAAATGGAAGAAAAGATTGAGGATACAATTCTAGATTTTCATTTAGTGAATGTTAAGTGAAGCAACAAAATTGAAAATTTTGAAGTTGATTGGGTTTGTGAAATAACCAGACCACATAAAATTCAACAGATAAAGGAGAACGAGTCAGGACTTAGGCATCGATAGAAGTCTAGAGGGAGTAAGGATTAAGGAATTAGCTTCTTAATATAATATGTATATAATATTCTATACAATAACTATTAGGCAAAACCCTAGACAAGTTATTGCTAGTACTTTCCTATCCAGTAATCATTCAAAATATATTTATATCTATACTTACCCCTTCACTATTTCTAACTATGTAATGGTTTAAAAAAATTTGAACTTTGGGTTTACTAGAGATACCAAGTCCAAGATTCTTAAGGAGACTTTTAGATTCTTTTACCAGCTCAGACGAGAATACTTGTCCTATTCTCTCTGACTTAATAGGCCTAGAATGATTATGTCAATCCTTATACTACCCATGATCTAGGTAAGGACACCTGATTATATATACTCACTATAGAAATCTTATTTAGGTAAAGACACTATGAAATACAGTCTAACATAAACAATTCTATTTGGTATCTATTGGATATTTCCTAAAACATATCTTTAAGTTTATACCTTAGCCTATAGGGTCTCCCCAAAATCTTGACCAACATCTTTTTTCATCTTGCATAGGTTTCCCTAGAACTTGGCCTATATCCTATCCTTGGGTTGTCATACATGCACCTTATCATATTTCCTTTATGTAATGTCTGACCTGCATGGACCACCACTAAAAGACATGTCACGACCTGCTCCCAGAATTATGGTAAGCCGGATACGTAACATCATCCCCAGGCTATGCGACATACGAATACTCGAGTACCCATATTCGCGATTGTCGCCCGTAAGGTTCGTGCATAGGTAAAAGCATGTCATAACTTACATAAATCTAAGTCAGCAATAATCTAAAACTAAGACATTCTAACTAATTGAACATGAACATAACTATTTCTACCCAGTACAATTTTAAACCCAACTATAATTAACACAATTATACCTTAAACAAGAAGAGAAAAGTATTCTTGTTCCAACTTGAACGTCTTCAATGGTATCATCACGTCCTTGATCTCCGGTTGTCCTTCAGTACTTGATAGCGGCTTCACTTGGTTCACTGCTATAAACATAGTAAACAATACTAGGTCATTTAGAAACGACCAGCAAGTCCTCGACCAAAAACTCTTAAGGAAAATATAATAAGGAATAAAACATAAAGATTTTCTATTAAGAGAGTAGGAATATGCAATTTACATTGTTATAGTTTCATTCATTTAAGTAGTATAAACGTCCTTTTTTGCTTTATTTAAAATGGGATAATTTTTTCTAGAATAAAATGAATTTGAATGACTAAAAATTTATCTACCCGATGTTACTGTCGATGTAGATGTAAAAACTTTTGAGCTTCCCTTGAGCTTATCATAAATTTTGCCTCCCTTGGACAAAATTGAAATTTGCCTCCCTTGGACTAACCCTAAAATGCAATACAATTTGGAGAACAATCCCCGAATATTCATAAAATAGTTTTCCATCAACAATCCCGTTAACCCGGGATCAGGCTGTGAATTTGGCGGCACGATGCTTAGTATCCGGCCTAGAGCCTCCCTTGGGCTTAACAATCACCTATTCAATGTTACTGTCAAAATAGATGTAATAATCTGGAGCCTCCCTTGGGCTTAGTTTACCTCCCTTGAGCAAACGAAATAAGAGCCTCCATTGAGCAAACGAAAATACGTGAGCTAAGCCTCACAAACTCGATCTGCACGGCCTTACGAACGAGTAAAAAATTTACTGATCAATTTTTTAATTATAATTATGCTATGGGACTATTTAGGGATATTCAGCCTGTTCTCCCCCACCCAATGCTTTTTAATTATTTCTAAGTACCTTTCCTAAATGACTTTAGATCTTAGGGAATAACTATTTTTTTGAAAGTCAGAAATTTGACTCTCTTAAAATTTCTAAAAATTTCGGTAGAGTCTCCTTTGTATAGGGTGACTCTGAAAATTCACAAGAGACAAATATATTATATAATTAAAATTCAGGTTCGTCGACCCTTTCGGTGGAGCAACTCTCAACACCAGAACCACGCAAGTATATGTATCGGGTTCGCCGACCCCTTCGGTGGAGCAACCCTCAACACCAGAAACTCATGCAGTTATATATCTATAATTTAAAAATTCAAAAGCCAAAAGTTTTTTGTTTCTTACCTAGCAAGCGTGCTTAGCATTCCTTACCAATTTGCAACAATAATTTAGAGCAATTAGTTAGCACTTCGGTACTCTTATCACAAACACAAAAAAAAATCAGCATTTCTTGTTAGTAACCATAATTCCCAATAATGAATTATATTCGAAATAAATATGAATAGTACCTATATGTCATTTGTGGAGTTTCCTAATTCCATAAGATCCATTACAACAATTCAAACTTACTAAATGTTGAAATTAAAAAAATCAGATTATAGTTTTTAAAAAGGAAATAATATGGATAATATGACCTTGCATTATGTATAAAAATAATTTCTAAGGGCGTCTATACATCCCTACTTTAGTGTTTCAAAACAAAAATATCTTGTATTAGCCTCAAGAGTATCAATCTATGCCCAAAACAATTTTGGAAAGCCATTATCTGTCACGTCCCGCTCCCGTAGGAGCGATCGTCCTCGCTAAGGCGTGATGCCACACGAGCCTAGATTGCGCTCGTGCAAGGCGGGTTCCATAACGGACGATTTTAGCGGCTGCGACGGGATCGTCGTACAGAAGTCCCAAGCAGAGACATTGAATTATAGCAGCAGAATTTTAGAACAAAACACAAGTTACTCAAAAGAAGCTTTTTATTGATATTGAACAAAGGTTACATTGGGGGCGCAAGGCCAATGTTACAATCACTCAAGCTCACTCTTCTCACATTTTACAAGTTCACTCAGCTCTCTCTCATCTCTCAATTACAAGTCTTGATCCAGCGGAAGCTTCGGAAGGCGATGTCCATACATTATGTCCCGTATAAGTCTTTTTCGCCATGCGGCCGCACGCTTCGAATCGCCAAGGAACTCCGTGCCTCGACGCATCCAAGCGAGCTCCGCGCCACAAGCTTCTACCTGTGCCTGCACATGTAAACTATGTGGGTGTCAGTACTCAACTGTACTGGTGGAATGAGCTCCTCGCCCACCCATACAAAACCAATACATTTACTTTACTTTGTGCAACATAGTCCCCTTTATGATTGTCTTTCTACTTTTGTCTTAGGATCAGTTTTAGGATCGGCGCCTTAGCGCAACTTATGTGTCGGAACCATCCCGTGCTTGCAATGTCAACGTTAACTCATACTTTGTCCCTAGACCACTTCTCGTGCCAACAACGTTAACCTATCGAGTCGTGTTTGCCTTACGGCCAAAATCAGAGACGCAACTACACGATAGACTCCTTTTCTATGTGACCGTGATACGAAATCCATATTGAGGCCATGCCTCACAATTCAGTAAGACTTAACCATATCGCCGCCTCGCGGCCCTTGCTACTTTGACCACCAACTGACCCAATCAAGACTTGTGAATGTTAGTGTCACTCAACCAACTTTGCCTTGCGACGGTTTCCCGACTTAAACTCAAACAACTCAAACAACTCAACCAACATAAGCAACTTATATGTCGACAACTCAAGACTTGACGTCACATCTCGTGCCGAAGCACGACGCCTATGTTAAAACCCAATCTTAGGCCTAAACTTTGTGTTCTAACTGTACACACCTTCAACTCAACTCAATCCAAAGGCATACACGCGGTTAGTCGCTATTTGCCGACATCTATATGAACTTGGTCACTGACTCCCAGAGCCATCGTGGACTTCTCTTTCTTTTTATTAGACGGGCGTCCCTTTCAGCGCAAGGTAGCTAGCCCTGCTGCAAGTCCCCGCCTAACCCGTGCAAAGCACAGCTAATCATTTGTTTTCCAATGCCCGCATCTATCCCGTGGCCTCGGGTTATCGTGCGAGGAAACTCTCACCTTGTCGACAAGTTGTTTGTCTCCCAATGCCCGTAGCGGTCCCGAGGCCTCGGGTTGCCGTGCGGGGAAACTCCCACTTTGTCGACAAGTTGTCCAATGACCATGCAAGACTCGACACAAACTGACGTCTTACACAATCATGCTACCTCTAGTGTTACCATTTCTTTTAGGGCCAAGTTTAATATTTCTTTCTTATACGATCGCCTCGCCGACATGTAGCCGCGAGCATACTTCTTTCTTATGAGACCGCCTCACCGACATGCAGCCGCGAGCATACTTCTTTCTTGCCCTATCATTTTACTCAACTCAAGAACAACTATTCACAATACTTTCCAAACTCAATAAATCAACCGTGGCCGGTGCCTTAAAACTCTAGGACCGTGCCACCGTGTCTCAAACCGACTTCCGATCTACGCGACGCTATCGCCCAAGTCATACTTCATATGACGGACCTTGGGATCGTGGGACTATTTAACTTGACAACCGCAGAAAGAGCGGGACATCACTAGAAATGACTTAGGTCGATCGGCGTAACTTTGCCTAACTTAATCGAGCCTATAACTTGACTCAAGGGACGAGCAAAGGCTATGCCAAGCCTTGCATTATGGAAACGTGCATGCTTTAACAAGCATTTACGCAGGCGACGCCTATGACTTAGGCTATTTCATAACTTTGTGTCGGAGACCAACTTTCCTTATCCCAAGCTACGGGACGAAGGATCGAGTGTCATTTTCAAAGCACGCCGTGCACCAACTCTAAGCCGACCGTGGGACGTTTTTCCATGTTCTAACTCATTTTGATCCGTCGAGATTATTCCATTAGCTATGTGGATTCATCTCTTTTATTATTAAGCCTACTTGTGCAAGTTAAAAACACGATTTATTATGTGATGGCTAAGATGAGGCAAGTTCACCGAAACTACCCCACCTGAGCAAGCGGTCGCCTCGACCGAGCGATGTCTTCTAGCAGCCATTGTAAGGCTAAGACCGAACGCCGTTGGCGTTTCGATTCCTCCGATTGACTGAGCGGGATGGGACACTACATCATACACCACTCAAAAAAAGTTTCGTCCTCAAAACTAACTGAGTACTTACTCCTTGACTTACCACTCGAACGTTCAACGACTCTCGCGCACACTCCTCCTATGCGTTCCCTCAAATCCGAGCCACGCTCGTGCTACCCTCAATACTTTCTTCCAAGCTTATGATATCAAATCCTCGACACTTCCCCGTTCCTCAAGTCTCACTCGATTCAACGTATCACTTAGTATGGATCGTGCACATATCTTAGGCGTCCCCAAAATACATGCATTTCAACCAAGCCTCGTGATAGAGATTCCACCATCACCACTCGAGTCGGATCGTGCACATATTCGGGCGCCCATGATATACGTGTATGTCAACCGAGACTCACGAGTGGTGCCTCCGTAATTCCTACCACTTCGCACTTGGACGTCTGCTTAACTACTAGGCTATGTCTTTTGGCTAAGGTTATTCGTCAGCATTAGAATCATAGTTCCCAAACAACAATATCAACACTGACCCCATCCTAAGGTCAAACCAAGTTGATAGTACGGGTTTTCTACCCAAGCTCGCATCACTCCGATTTCTAAACATCGAGCATCGATTCCCTACGCACATCTCAACATTCGTCGCATGGGGTCTGAGTCATTCAGCAAAGCCATCCTACTTCAACTTACGTTCAACTAAATTTCACGACGTATCAATATCGCTTGTTCAACAAACCATCTTACATAGACTATCTCTTTGAACACGTTCGACATAATTCGCCTATCAATCCTTCCAAGTTAAGCACGCTAAGACACGATTCATCTCTAAACCATAATTCACATTTCATATTTCCTAAGTCATTCATCCCAATTCACGTATTCGATCACGAGGTCATCTGACTTAACAATACGTTGTGCCCCGATCTCACGCGAGTCAGATTATCCACGGTGGGCACGAATCACCATGCACGCTTCCGCGAGATGATCATTCTCATCGGGACGTAACTCTTGTTTTATGTCTAGACTAATTCATTCTCGATGCGCGGATTAGACTTACTCCATCGATCCTTAAGTTTATTCAATCATCAATCGCAAGTCCTACAAAATCTCGAATTCACCTTTGCATCAAGCCAACAAGTCGAGACAATCAGCGTTGCCGTGTCCTGATTTTCTGAGTTCGATCATTCCCGCGACATGAATCACCATTTCAACGCTCACGAGGAATGATTGCCCCAAATCCGACGCAACGCATGTGCGAGGCTAGAGTTGCACTCGCACAAGACAAGATTGTCGACGTTGTGGTTATACGTGTAACCATCAAAACATAATCATTTTCATCCAACATTCATCTCGATCAAAATTCTAAGCATAGCATCCAACCGAACAATAACACTTGCACGATCGTCTTTCGCCAAATTAGAGTGCCCCCGAGTTATCGCATATCGATCTTTGATACGCCTCAATACCATTGATGATATGCATAACCTGACGATCTTCCTTTGCAACGAATTTTGAGTCGTACGAACGATGTTATCATCCGACTGGATAGTCTTCTCGACATTCAATTTCAAGTTCGATCATCATCCCTCGAATCATTCACAACATCGATTTTTCCTCAAGCCAATTTTACGTATCGTTCATCCATTTATCTTAAGTCATCGACCAACGTATTTCTTCAATTCGTATAATTCCTTTATCAAACGATCGACATCCCTGAGGCTATCGCATACACCACTCAGGGATGAAGTCATTCAACAAATCCTCAACTTATCATTCGAATCAAAATCGACTTCTTTAAATTTTCCGTTCGAACCATTCCTCAGATTCCAAGCACGCTCATCTATATCGCATCGACGTTATCGTCGCTCGATAGCACCCCTATCGATAGTCGACTCACTTTACTCAATCGAGTTCAACTCATTCTCGTCCGACACTGTTCAATTCCCGTATTCGACTTTTCTAAGGTCGACACAACTTTGGTGTATATGCCCAGCCCGACTTAGCCAATCGTGCTTACGCGAACCATCTTTTTATTTTGTCAAAAACTGTTCTCCTACATTTTATAAATTAGATAGACTTATTGTATGGACATCCCGTGGGACAATTGAGAGAGAGCACACCAACGATAACACTTTACTGAAGCAACAATTCAGAGTTTGCAGAAATAACGAGTTAAAGAATTCAATCGATAGTCCAAGGACGTAAAGCCGTGCTATGATACCATTATGTCACGCCCCGCTCCCGTAGGAGCGATCGTCCTCGCTAAGGCGTGATGCCGCACGAGCCTAGATTGCGCTCGTGCAAGGCGGGTTCCATAACGGCCGATTTCAGCGGCTGCGACGGGATCGTCGCACAGAAGTCCCAAGCAGAGACATTAAATTATAGCAGCAGAATTTTAGAACAAAACACAAGTTACTCAAAAGAAGCTTTTTATTGATATTGAACAAAGGTTACATTGGGGGCGCAAGGCCAATATTACAATCACTCAACCTCACTCTTCTCACATTTTACAAGTTCACTCAGCTCTCTCTCATCTCTCAATTACAAGTCTTGATCCAGCGGAAGCTTCAGAAGGCGATATCCATACATTATGTCCCGTATATGTCTTTTTCTCCATGCGGCCGCACCCTTCGAATCGCCAAGGAACTCCGAGCCTCGACGCATCCAAGCGAGCTCCGCGCAACGAGCTTCTACCTGTGCCTGCACATGTAAACTATGTGGGTGTCAGTACTCAACTGTACTGGTGGAATGATCTTGTCACGCCCCAGAACCAGAATACTGGAGAGCGGGGGCAGACACAGCCAGCTACGTATATTGAAATAGAATACATCTCAACTATACGGTCACGGCTGTCTAGATATGAGGGTTTACTACAAGCCAGCAGTCTCTTAAGGTCAAGCCTATTGTCTCAATCTCAAGCAATTAACAGAGTTACAAGATGTTAGAGCATCAAATATATATATATATAAGGCGTCCCAAATATTACATATTGGATGATCATGAAGCTAGTCGTACAAAATGATAGGACTAGCAAGAGTTCAGTCATACATGATCAACCCTAGGATTTGTTAATCATGTTTACAGCCCGTAGGCAGACAGTAAGTAAATGTGCATCGAGCTAACAGGTGCTCGTCGGCCAAACGCCTCAAAAGAATAAATTTACATATAAGTGGGTGAAACAAAAAGGGAAAACCCACTCGTAGCCCGGGTTCCGTCTAGTGTTCACCATTGGGCTGGAAGCTGGGTAGATCCTCGGGAGCTGCTCCAAAATCTGGCCACATAAAACCAGCTGGGTCAAACCCCAGAAAGAGCAAGTGCCACAAAGGAGGCCACAAATAAGAACAAAAGCCAGCATATCAGAACATAAAGAATAAAGGAAGGTACAAGTAATAAACGTACACAGGGCGATAAACGACTAGGGACGTGGAACCATTCCGGGAGCCAGGTTACAATCCTTAAACCAAACAAGGACCGGGATTGTAACCCTTCGCCTGAATAGCTCACTGTCTCTACTCATTTATCGTTAAGAAAAGTAAAACAAACATGCTCAGGAGATAGCAGGTACTGGAGCTAGACAAACTTAGACAAGACTGGACACCATCCATTCACAATCGGCCAAGCAAGTACTACGGCTTACTACTTTAACTAACTAGGGTTATCACAAGCCTTAATTACTAACAAGATGCAAGTGAGAAACTCCCAGTCCCAAGCCCTGCAGACCATCCAGTTATCCTTCCGCGGGTTGAGAGTTATAGTTGGGTACATCGCCCGGGAGACAAATGTACCCTTAGGTGACTTAGAGGGTGCAACACATGACAGTGTGCTGGAAATGTGCTCTACTCGTCGGCAAGCTACAAGTCCATTAAAGCGCCCAGATAACGAAATTGCCTGTGACTGGGAATTCTCCATGTTCTAGTTTGATCTAATAATTAGCCTAATCCAATTTAGCGCGAGTCCCTGGCCGTGGTACCCAGGAAGTCACGTCCTAGACATGATGCAAGACAAGACAAGTGGATTGTGCAAACAAGCAAGCAGGAACACCCACGGTGTCAAGACAAGTCAAGTCAAGTTATCAAGTCAAGTCAAGTCAAAAGTGCGCCGCCACGGGCCACTATCAAGTTATCAAGGTAAATCATGTCAGGGTACTTGTCAGGGGTACGCCACGACGGGCCACTATCAAGTCAGGTTGGTTGTGTCAGGAGTGCACCACTATGGGTCACTGTCATGTTATACTAGTTTCTTGTCATACCATGCTGTGTACAATAGTTATTCCAAACATATTAAGCAAAATCAAGTTCATGAAATAGGACTATAGAAGAGCCAAGATACGTATATTGAAATAGAATACATCTCAACTATACGGTCACGGCTGTCTAGATATGAGGGTTTACTACAAGCCAGCAGTCTCTTAAGGTCAAGCCTATTGTCTCAATCTCAAGCAATTAACAGAGTTACAAGATGTTAGAGCATCAAATATATATATATATAAGGTATCCCAAATATTACATATTGGATGATCATGAAGCTAGTCGTACAAAATGATAGGACTAGCAAGAGTTCAGTCATACATGATCAACCCTAGGATTTATTAATCATGTTTACAGCCCGTAGGCAGACAGTAAGTAAATGTGCATCGAGCTAACAGGTGCTCGTCGGCCAAACGCCTCAAAAGAATAAATTTACATATAAGTGGGTGAAACAAAAAGGAAAACCCACTCGTAGCCCGGGTTCCGTCTAGTGTTCACCATTGGGCTGGAAGCTGGGTAGATCCTCGGGAGCTGCTCCGAAATCTGGCCACACAAAACCAGCTGGGTCAAACCCCAGAAAGAGCAAGTGCCACAAAGGAGGCCACAAATAAGAACAAAAGCCAGCATATCAGAACATAAAGAATAAAGGAAGGTACAAGTAATAAACGTACACAGGGCGATAAACGACTAGGGACGTGGAACCATTCCGGGAGCCAGGTTACAATCCTTAAACCAAACAAGGACCGGGATTGTAACCCTTCGCCTGAATAGCTCACTGTCTCTACTCATTTATCGTTAAGAAAAGTAAAACAAACATGCTCAGGAGATAGCAGGTACTGGAGCTAGACAAACTTAGACAAGGCTGAACACCATCCATTCACAATCGGCCAAGCAAGTACTACGGCTTACTACTTTAACTAACTAGGGTTATCATAAGCCTTAATTACTAACAAGATGCAAGTGAGAAACTCCCAGTCCCAAGCCCTGCAGACCATCCAGTTATCCTTCCGCGGGTTGAGAGTTATAGTTGGGTACATCGCCCGGGAGACAAATGTACCCTTAGGTGACTTAGAGGGTGCAACACATGACAGTGTGCTGGAAATGTGCTCTACTCGTCGGTAAGCTACAAGTCCATTAAAGCGCCCAGATAACGAGATTGCCTGTGACTGGAATTCTCCATGTTCTAGTTTGATCTAATAATTAGCCTAATCCAATTTAGCGCGAGTCCCTGGCCGTGGTACCCAGGAAGTCACGTCCTAGACATGATGCAAGACAAGACAAGTGGATTGTGCAAACAAGCAAGCAGGAACACCCACGGTGTCAAGGCAAGTCAAGTCAAGTTATCAAGTCAAGTCAAGTCAAGAGTGCGCCGCCACGGGCCACTATCAAGTTATCAAGGTAAATCATGTCAGGGTACTTGTCAGGGGTGCGCCACGACGGGCCACTATCAAGTCAGGTTGGTTGTGTCAGGAGTGCACCACTACGGGTCACTGTCATGTTATACTAGTTCCTTGTCATACCATGCTGTGTACAATAGTTATTCCAAACATATTAAGCAAAATCAAGTTCATGCCAAAAGGCGTAAGGATATAAAATGGGCGTAAAATACCTAATAAAATACTAATATAAAATAGGACTATAGAAGAGCCAAGATCAAGAAATAGCAAATTTATCATAGACAAGTAGGTTGTGCAGGGTATGTACTGCGCAGGGTGCCAAGTGCGCATGGTAAGTTGCGCGACAGATGGATTGTGCAGGAAATGGGTTGCGCAGGAAATGGGTTGCGCAGGAAATGGGTTGCGCAGACATGAACTGCGCGAGGGATGGCTTGCGCAAGGCTGGCTTGCGCATGGCTGGCTTGCGCCAGCGCAGTCCAGCGCAGCGCAAGCACTGGCCAAGTGATTGCGCAATCGGCCATGCGCTAAAGAGCACAGGCCGGGGGTGCGCAATCGGCCATGCGCTAAAAAGCGCAAGGCAGGGGGCTGTTCTTCCTGGCCGAGAGCAAGTCCAAGAACACCAAGAACTTCAATTATCCATAACTTTGTGAAATCAAAACCAAATCTAGATTTACAAAGTTCTAACTTGAGTAAAATCAAATTCTCTTCCATATGGAAGCATCAAAACAAGCAAAACTCAAAGTTTAATAGATCAAAACCAATGATTTCCGAAAATAATCAAAACTTAGATCTAGAACAATGGAGACTCCAAATCACAAAATTCCAAGTTCTAATGTTGATCTACATGTCCTAATCTTTTAAATGGATAAATAAAATTAGGTGCTTATTTGTTGGCAAGGTGCACTTGCCTAATGGGTTGGGGAGTTGTGTGGAAGAAGGAAGAAGAAGAAGTTGTAAGAAATAAATGAGAGAATAAAGAGGAAAGAGAAAGTAGGTGGAGTTATAAAGTGGGGGAGTTGTGGTGTGTTGAGGGTAGAGTGTAGGTTAAAGTGTGCCAATCATATTAAACCAAACCTAATCAAACCAAACCAATCCTACTCAAAAATAAAACCAAGCCATGGTCCAAACCAATTTACGAGAAACCAAAATCCGCAAGTCGAAAAATAAAATACGTGCAAAATCAAATACGAGCATAAATACGAAATACAGGAAATGGGGGTGACAGATCTCCTCGCCCACCCATACAAAACCAACACGTTTACTTTACTTTGTGCAACATAGTCCCCTTTATGATTGTCTTTCTACTTTTGTCTTAGGATCAGTTTTAGGACCGGCGCCTTAGCGCAACTTGGGTGTCAGAACCATCTCGTGCTTGCAATGTCAACGTTAACTCATACTTTGTCCCTAGACCACTTCTCGTGCCAACAACGTTAACCTATCGAGTCGTGTTTGCCTTACGGCCAAAATCAGAGACGCAGCTACACGATAGACTCCTTTTCCATGTGACCGTGCTACGAAATCTATATTGAGGCCATGCCTCGCAATTCAGTGAGACTTAACCGTATCGTCGCCCCGCAGCCCTTGCTACTTTGACCACCAACTGACCCAATCAAGACTTGTGAATGTTAGTGTCACTCAACCAACTTTGCCTTGCGGCGGTTTCCCGACTTAAACTCAAACAACTCAACCAACATAAGCAACTTATATGCCGACAACTTAAGACTTGATGCCACATCTCGTGCCGAAGCACGACGCCTATGTTAAAACCCAACTTAGGCCCAAACTTTGTGTTCTAACTGTACACACCTTTAGCTCAACTCAATCCAAAGGCATACACGCGGTTAGCCGCTATTTGCCGACATCTATATGAACTTGGTCACTGACTCCCAGAGCCATCGTGGACTTCTCTTTCTTTTTATTAGACGGGCGTCCCTTTCAGCGCAAGGTAGCTAGCCCCGCTATAAGTCCCCGCCTAACCCGTGTAAAGCACAGCTAATTATTTGTTTCCCAATGCCCGCATCGATCCCGTGGCCTCGGGTTATCGTGCGAGAAAACTCTCACCTTGTCGACAAGTTGTTTGTCTCCCAATGCCCGCAGCGGTCCCGAGGCCTCGGGTTGCCGTACGGGGAAACTCCCACTTCGTCGACAAGTTGTTCAATGACCATGCAAGACTCGACACAAACTGACGTCTCACACAATCATGCTACCTCTAGTGTTACCATTTCTTTCAGGGCCAAGTTCAATATTTCTTTCTTATGCGACCGCCTCACCGACATGTAGCCGCGAGCATACTTCTTTCTTATGAGACCGCCTCACCGACATGTAGCCGCGAGGCCTCGCCAACATGTAGCCGCGAGCATACTTCTTTCTTGTCCTATAATTTTACTCAACTCAAGAACAACTATTCACAACACTTTCTAAACTCAATTAATCAACCGTGGCCGGTGCCTTAAAACTCTAGGACCGTGCCATCGTGTCTCAAACCGACTTCTGATCTACGCGACGCTATCGCCCAAGTCATACTTCATATTTCGGACCTTGGGATCGTGGGACTATTTAACTTGACAACAGCAGAAAGAGTGGGACAGCACTAGAAATGACTTAGGTTGATCGTCGTAACTTTGCCTAACTTAATCGAGCCTATAACTTGACTCAAGGGACGAGCAAAGGCTATGCCAAGCCTTGCATTATGGAAACGTGTATGCTTTAACAAGCATTTACGCAGACGACGCCTATGACTTAGGCTATTTCATAACTTTGTGTCGGAGACCAACTTTCCTTCTCCCAAGCCACGGGACGAAGGATCGAGTTTCATTTTCAAAGCACGCCGTGCACCAACTCTAAGCCGACCGTGGGACGTTTTTCCATGTTCTAACTCATTTTGATCCGTTGGGATTATTCCCTTAGCTATGTGGATTCATCTCTTTTATTATTAAGCCTACTTGTGCAAGTTGAAAACACGATTTATTATGTGATGGCTAAGATGAGGTAAGTTCACCGAAACTACCCCACCTGAGCGAGCGGTCGCCTCGATCGAGCGATATCTTCCAGCAGCCGTTGTAAGGCTAAGGCCGAACGCCGTCGGCGTTTCGATTCCTCCGATTGACTGAGCGGGACGGGACACTACATTATCTATTCCAAAAAATTATATAGTAACTAATAAATATAAATTCAAAATCGACTAGCAGAATTTAAAGTATACCGTATTGAATCTAGTAATTTGTTTTACTATCTTAAATTTGAATCCTACTTAATATTACACCCATGTATCATTACACCCTGAATGATGAACATAATTAGCCATTTCACAATTTAATTATTGCTTACATATATCATAATATTTACCCATAACATTCAAATCTCTATATATATCCGGATACATATCAAGTCTAGCATCAACATATCATATATTTAAAACTCAAGAGTTATTATGTCAAAATCATATTGGTGAGTCATGCCGAATCATAGTTCGGGTGTCAGTGTCGTACCACGCATACGTATATATACATAAATTCATAATATTCAGAATTTAAACTAATTTAACTTGAATGTTAACCAAAGAAAAGGCCTAACATATACCATAAATCATATTCTTGTGTTGATGTGTCCATATTGTGTCCTGAATAAGTGTTCAAAATTTTTGGTATATAGATAACCTTATAAGTTTACAAGATCAGAATTAAAAGTTGAATTACCATGATTCACTAATACTACTCCATTTTAATATATACATATAATTTCAGAATTATATGTACAAAACAGAGCCGTATCGATTCTGTGTCCTGCGGTCGTGTTCGAGTGTCTATATTCGATCAAAATCATATATCCATGTTATATTTGATTTATATCTAACATAACTTATAACCTATAATAGAGTTTTTAATAAAACTTCTTGATTTGAAATAGAAATAAAGGATGGAGGACTTGTCTTGGGAAAATAGATTTGGATTTGGAATTGGGCGATTAGGGCTTGAGCCTTCTTCTCCAATTCCACCTTCTCTTTGCTCAATCTTTTCCTTCTTCCAATCCTTGTTCTTCTTCTTCTTCTTCTTCTCTTTTTTTGAAGAATAAGAGGGGTTAGGGTTTGATGATTGTGGTGGTGATGATGAAGATGGAGATGGAGATGATGGTGTTGGAGGTGGTGATGGAGGATGGAGATGGAGATGATGGTGTTGGAGGTGGTGATGGAGGATGGATATGGAGATGATGGTGTTAGAGGTAGGAATAAAGGAGGAAGAAGAGGAGGATGAAGAGATGGTGGTCGACGGTAGGCGGGCGGCGGCGGCGACAGGCTGACGACGGCAGCAGCCGGTGGAGAGGGGGGTGGTGAGTTATGTTGTGTGTGTGTGTATAGTTGGAGAGAAAGAGAGAGTCTTGCTTTATAAAGAAAGAAAAAGGGGGGGTGAGGTGTCCCTTCTAGTCTCCTCCAAAGGAGACACTGTCACTACCATATTTCTAGCTTGAGGGTATTTTGGTCATTTGGTGAATTTTTAAATTTTTATTAATTTATTAAATTGGTGATTTCTATCTTTGACTTTGACTTATTGAGACTTAGTAGACTAGCCTAGAAGCTAACCCTAGCTATGGTGACCCTAGTCTAACTTAAGTTAACCCATTCTAGTCACTTAGAATCTAGTTTTGAAATAGGAAAATCAAGTTTAAGTAAAATGACTTATGGTTTAATGCAATGACTTGTGACTTTCATTAAATGACTTATGACTTAAGCCCGTGACCCATGACTTGAGCCCAAACCCCAACCAACCCACTAGTGGCCAGCCAACCTAAGGTTTTCCCTATTTAATATCCTAATGACTTGCTCTTGCCTCTTTTGTGTTCATCCAAGCTTTTGAAGGAAATGTAATTTCTTCACTTTCCAAAATTCATAGAAAATCTATTTTTAATCCTTTTTGACCCAAATCTTTTGCATATGATTCTAACCATCCTCTACTTACTGATTTTGAGGAGCAATATCAGTTTTAGAGCAATTGGGAGGAGTTCGCTAGCAACGGAAACCGTTTAATTTGGGGCTTTTCCTTGATCCTTGCAATCTAAAGGTAAACCCCTCAAATTATATTTAATTCCTATTTTTAGTGCATGGTAGCTTAGATCTAGGTGTCCCCTAGCTACAGTAGAAGTTTGGTGCAAATTGCATTAGGTTTCGTGCATGTATCGGACACGTATCCATTTGATAGGCTAGGTGTTTGATGTAATGCCACAACCAATTCGTTTTGCTATTTTTGCATATATTTTTTATTGAATTCCTAGATCTAAGGTTTGATTATTGATTTGTGTCCTTACTTTCTAATTTCGGAGTCGTGTCGTGTCCACACGGGGATACGAACACGCCCGCAACAGCATGTTCATTGTGTCCTGCATCACGGGGCCTATTTCTTCCTGCACAGGACACATGGACACGCCATTTTTGGCGCGGATGATAGGGCATCGACTGACATCGACCTTCCAAAATCTGGGCTCGAATGGTGGAGTGTGCGAGGAGTTATCCTTCCCGTACTGGTCGTGCGAGCTGCTGTGCGCGCGCAGATTTCTCTCCTGACACGCGATCGAACATGCCACGACACGTATCTAGGACATGGTGCAGGGTGTCCAAGGGGTAGCCCTACGCCTAGCGTACGTGTATGCATGGCCACGTGTCACTACGTGGCATGTGTCGCACGCTGGACACGCGTGCACGATGCTTCGCACAGTCCTGTGCACTCGTGTGGTGTTTGAGTGTCGTGGACATGGCTGTGTCCACTTGGTTGGACACGTATGCAATGGTTGACATGTGCACATGTGTATAATATATTACCAACCTTTTAATTGGTGTATTAACATGATTTTACTTTCGAAATTTCATTTCCCATTCTCACTGATACCCAATTTCCTGAAACTGAAATTCTAATTCTAATTCCCTATTTAAACTGATTTCTTTGATGTTTAATTGTCATGTTAATTCTTACACATGTGTATTAGTTTAATGTTAATGATGGTTACATGAATTGGTTGAGGATACCAAGGTTATGGGATTTTCGAATATGGGATGGACTGTTGAATGTATAGACTGATACTTTCTGAAACTTTACACTGTTAGCTTAATGCTGATTTTAATTCTAGTTTAAACTGATTTTTGATGTTAATTATCATGTTAGGTTCATATACATGTTAATTATCATGTTAGGTTCATATACATGTTAGGTTCCTGAAACTGATTTTTTTATTGCACTATACTGCCATGTATCTATCTACACTACACACACCCTATCATTAATTGTCATGTGACACATTACACTACCCTCACATATACACATCACTGTTCACTAATTTCTATATGTGTGTCACACACACACACATGTATACATAGACACAAACATATGTATTCCTCTCCCTATCCCTCTATATATGTGATATATTATAATGTAGTCTATAAAAATGTGTGTTATTATATTAAATTTGATAAATATTAATGTATATAATATGTGAGAAATGTGTGTAGTAGACCACATGGCCTGTGGCATATGGCCTATGGTTCCTAATGTGGGTATATGCCTATAGTGAATATATACATGTTTACATAGAAATTGGGTGTTGTTGGCTTGTATAGCCTAGTTATTGTGTATGCTAGAATAGGCTGGTTAGGCTTAGTGAGACTTGTTTGGGTTAGGCTTGACCTAGTTGACTTAGTTTGACTAGTATAGTTGACTAGAGTTGACCAAGGGTTAACTTTAGCCTAGTTTGACCCTAAACATCATGTAGATGCATTGTAGTAGTCTGTTATATTATTTTGGACATATAGTGACTTGTATTATTCTATAGGAGACAGACACCACTCCCCAGACAGTAGATTCTTTTCAGATATTCAGGATACCAGGCGAGTACATTCTCTGATCATTTCATATGCTGTTTATTATATCCTGCTTTAGATTACTTTACTTGATGCTGACATGTTGGTAACATGGATTAGTACTATATGGATCTTGTCGTACGATATTATCCTCTTAGCGGATACATCGGGTATTTTATGTTTGTGTACTTTATCATGAGCATTGTGTACTCCTTGTGTTCTTGCTATTCGTGTACAAATCGTGTATACTCACGTGCTCACATGATCATCGTGTACAACCATACTCCGTGTGCAATAATATAACTTGACTAGATCCTTGTGTATTGATTGGAGAGGGGGAGTAGAAGTGGTTATGTATTCAATCTTGTAGATTACTCGTTTACAACCTTTGTAGATTACTCGTGTACAACATCGTGTCGTTTACATAACCATCTTATACTCTAAATCACTAGCACTGATAGTTCTCATATATATTGTATCTATTTACTTACAGTCTCTCTTTTACATCATGTTGTTCTTTCAATTTTTTATATCTTACTCTCTAGCATGTTTATATTTCCTAACCTGTTATGATTTGTTGAGATGTATTGTACTCGCTCCTGTCCTGACTGGACCTGTTGAAAATTTTACGGAGGATGTGGATGAGGCTCTGGTGTCTACCTATTATGGTGCAGCTATAGACAACACTTGTGACTTCGACCTACTTGCAGTAGAGGATCTGCCACCAGTGGTTTAGACTGCTAGCTTAGACTCTTACCTTGTCTTTCTCATTGATACATTATATGTATATATTGGGAGTTTGTTTATCTGAATGTTTATGTAGATGTTATTATAGACACTTAGACTTCTATCTATTGTATCTCTTGTGTGGATTCCTTTCTATCTATCTATCTTTTATCGTATTCTACCTTAGATGTGATTGAGACTGTATTTGCTATGTCACCTCCATTCGGAGTGTATATACTGTACAGGTACCTTATATATTGTTAGATGATTAACCTAGGACAGTGTTCTACTGCCGATACTGCGGCGTAGGCTGGATGTACCCACTTCTCGTGACCTTACTCTAGGGTGCTGGTCGCGACACATTTTTAGTGGTGGCCCATGCAGGTCAAGTCAAGTGAATATAGTGGTATTCGAACTAGAGTATCACTACAGCCTGCAGTAGGATTAGGATATTTTTGAAGGTACTCAATCACAGTTAGGATTCCTTGAGAGATTCCTGGGATGACCTATGAGAATCTTATTAAACTTCAATTTGAAATCCTTTTCCTTGTTTTGTTCGCTCTCACTCCTTGATTATTGAATTTGATTTTTATGGATCGTCGTTGAATTTGATTTTCCTATCGAGTATGGCATAAGTTATGATATTTTCTGATATCATATATTGACGAAAATAATAGGGATGGTAAAACGTCTACTTGATTATGGAACATGTAGTTTATCGCAGCCGTATTAGCTGGCGTAGCGAAAACATAGAGACCTGACTTCGGATGCACGTATCTTGGTTACGAGATTTGGAATTTCTCGTAGCTATACTAGTCGGCATAGCGAGATTTCCAGACGACATGATTATAGAGGTGTATATCCCAGTTGTGGAATTTATCGTTTATCGCAGCCTTGCTTACTGGCATGGCGAGGACTCTGAGTAACATAATTTTGGACAGATGCATATGATTATCAGATTGTATCTTGAGAAGGTTTTTAAACATATTGTCTCTATCGTACCCTTCTGTTGTTATAAATTGTACTCCATCGTCAAATAACTTAGGAGTAAGGATATTTAGTTTTTGTAGAGCTTATTCATATATAGTTCTTTCATAGTGTAATAATATAATAACTTGTAGAGTATTTGTACCCTAGAGATGATAGTTAGCATTGATATTAGAATAATAACCCATTGTAGATGATTCCCTGTTATTTATAATACCTACCAATTTTCATATAGAATGCAAGTTTGCCTTACAGCCTTGATGATTTCTTATTATTTACCTTACCCTTTCTAGTAGGGCATTCATGACCAGAGCCTGTCCTTGAGTGTAGCTGTAGCTTCACCTGAGACTGAGGGTTTTCCTCTGTCCCCTATAGTGGTACCCATACCATATTCTCGGGAGGGTTTTTTCCTGATGGAGCTCAGATATACGGACTCTCCGGGATATGTTAGAGGCACAGAGAGTCCAGGCTGAGACCTTGAGGGAGTAGTATCCAGTTCTACCTAGAGCCTTAGAAGTACCCAGATTTTAGCCAAGACCTTAGCATGTCTTTTGAGATAATTGACCCACATTGCTTGTATGTTTTGATACCTTGTGTTTTCTTTGTGCGGTAGTATGACTAGAATGACTAGAAAGGAACCCTAGAGAGAGTATTCTAGGTAGACGAATATTCTTTCTGTGATTTTGATTTCTGGAACGTCAGGATGTAAACCTTTGGAAACTTCCTTCATGAGTTTTTAGTAGACGAGATTATCTTCACCTTGATATATTATGTCCCACTCAAACTTGTTCCCTTGTGCTACTTTCGTACCACAGCTTTCGGTCCAATTTAGGCCATTGACCATTCCCACTTTAATATGATTATCATATGCACATTGCCATGACTTTTAAATTAGGAGCACAAGATTAGTTGTTTTCTCAAAACCAACTTCACATGCATGACCTATACATGACAACCTACACCCATGTCCTTCGTGTCCTACTCGGACATGCCATCTTGTGTTTCATCATTATCACACGACTTTCCTGACACATTAGACTCAGATACACAATTCACACTTCACACTCTTGTAGTTGACACTTCATTCCCTGCTACTTAGGCATATAACCTACAAATTTGATCATGTCCTATATATAGATGAACTACTGTACTACCTTAGTATCCTATATATCTGAAATATCCACACAAATTGGCACTGCACCTTAGCACAGGCCCTGCACTTCACATAACACTCCTTGCATATCCTTGATTCACATGCACTCATTCATTTCATGTACTTCTTCACCACTTGCATATCCTGCAGTATATCATATAAACTATTGCATGTTCTGTTTACCTGATACCCTTATTAGTTTCACTGATACTCATCAAGTATCAGAACATGAGACCATGTCCTGACCACATCTCATCATCCTTCATAATTCAACCCTTTTTTATGATTTGCTCAGCCAATGTAGGGTCCTGTCCCTATAGAGCAACCCACCATTGCTTCTTAGGTTCAACTTTTCCCTCCAACCTATATGTAGTGTCAGACTTTATTTCATTATAAGTTCAGACCTTCACCACCTTTCTTACATGCATTGGATGTCTTGCCTAACTTGCATTCTCCACTGCATGCAGAGATTTGTATGCATCATTACCCTGTACTGTCAAGCTTTAATCATTGCATGTCCTGCCCCTTTTTGTTTTGATTAAATTGCTGCTTATGCTAGTAACCCTCCATGTTAGGCTAATGCTACGCATTGCGTATATATTATAGGGATATATGTGATAAGTGATATGGGTTAAGGGATTATGCGTATATTATATAGATTAGGCATATTAAATGGTTAGTCTATATGTATGCATAGATGATACACTTAGAATAGTATGGGTTCTATGGGTTACACTAGTGATATATAGGTATTAGAGTATAAGATATATGGGGTTATGTGAGGTATTTTAGAGTATGTGTTATGGTTAAGGGTTAGAAGTTATGAGTCTAGTTTAATATAGAGTATACATGTGCATGTTTTGAACTTAGGATTTAGTTGGTCTTGATATTATTTTTTGAGCACTATAGTCTATTTTAGTCTAAACCCTAGATTAGCCATTGACCCAATAGTCCAAGTTGACTTAGTTGACCAGTTGTTGACCAAATGCTTGGACATTGACAAATTGACTAGTTGTTGACCAGTAGTTGACCATTGACTACGTTTGACTTAGTTGACTGGAGATAGGATTAGAAGTAGGTTGATGTTGTGTTGTTTGATCATGTTTGATTATTTAGTAATTAGAGACCTTGTTTGTGATTAGGTTGGAGACATGATTTTTCTGTAGATATCATCGACTCGTGGTACCATACGTTTTGGTGGAGGTAGGAAGCTTAGCGCACGCTTCATCGAACCTTTCGTGATCAGCGGGAGGGTCGGTGATGTGGCTTACAGGCTAGACTTGCCACCTGCACTAGTGGGTGTCCACAACGTATTTCACGTATCACAGTTGAGACGGTACGTGGCTGACCCTAGCCATGTGCTTGATCATTCGGAGATTGAGGTGGGACCTACTCTCAGTTATCCAGAGCAGCCTGTGGAGATTCTTGATCGCCGAGAGAAGCTGCTGAGAAGCCAGGTGATACCCTTGGTTCGCATCACATGGAGGCATCATTCTCTAGGAGAGTCTACCTGGGAGCGGGAGGATGAGATGCGCGAGCGATACCCATATTTGTTTGTACCGTGAGGTATGATTATCTATCCTTCTCATCAGTTTAGTTTCACCTTTTAATTTCGAGGACAAAATTATTTTAATGAGGGTAGATTTGTCACTACCACATTTCTAGCTTAAAGGTATTTTGGTCATTTGGTAAATTTTTGAATTTTTATTAATTTATTGAAATGGTGATTCTTATCTTTGACTTATTGAGACTTAGTAGACTAGTCTAGAAGCTAACCCGAGCTATGGTGACCCTAGTCTAACTTAAGTTAACCCATTCTAGTCACTTAGAATCTAGTTTTGAAATAGAAAATTCAAGTTTAAGTGAAAAGACTTATGATTTAATGCAATGACTTGTGACTTTCATTAAATGACTTGTGACTTAAGCCCGTGACCCATGACTTGAGCCCAAACCCCAACCAACCCACTAGTGGCCAGCCAACCTAGGGTTTTCCCCCTATTTAATGTCCTAATGATTTGCTCTTGCCTCTTTTGTGTTCATCCAAGCTTTTGAAGGAAAGGTAATTTCTCCACTTTCCAAAATTCATAGAAAATCTATTTTTAATCCTTTTTGACCCAAATCTTTTGCATATGATTCTAACCATCCTCTACTTGCTGATTTTGAGGAGCAATCTCAGTTTTAGAGCAATTGGGAGGAGTTGGCTAGCAATGGGAACTGTTTGATTTGGGGCTTTTCCTTGATCCTTGTAATCCATAGGTAAATCCCTCAAATTATATTTAATTCCTATTTTTAGTATATGGTAGCCTAGATCTAGGTGTCCCCTAGCTACAGTAGAAGTTTGGTGCAAATTACATTCGGTTTCGTGTCCGTATCGGACACGTATCCATTTGATAGGCTAGATGTTTGATGTAAAGCCACAACCAATTGGTTTTACTATTTTTGCATATATTTTTGAATGAATTCCTAGATCTAAGGTTTGCTTATTGATTTGTGTCCGTACTTTCTTTTTTTTGGAGTCGTGTCGTGTCCACACGGGGACACGAACACGCCCGCAACAGCATGTGCACTGTTTCCTGCGTCATGGGGCCTATTTCTTCCTGTACAGGACACGTGGACACGCCATTTTTGGCGAGGATGATGGGGCATCGACTGACATCGACCTCCCAAAAGCTGGGCTCGAATGGTGGAGTGTGCGAGGAGTTATCCTCCCCGTACTGGCCGCGCGAGCTGTTATGCGTACGCAGATTTCTCCTCTGACACGCGATCGAACATGCCACGACACGTGTCTAGTACATGGTGCAGGGTGTCCAAGGGGTAGCCCTACTCCTGGCGTACGTGTATGCACGGCCACATGTCACCACGTGGCCCGTGTCGTGCGCTGGACACGCATGCACGCGTGCATGACTCTTCGCACAGTCCTGTGCACTCGTGTGGTGTTTGAGTGTCGTGGACACGGTTGTGTCCACTTGGTTGGACACGTATGCAATGCTTGACACGTGCACATGTGTATAATATATTACCAACCTTTTAATTGGTGTATTAACATGATTTTACTTTCGAAATTTCATTTCCTATTCTCACTTATACCCAATTTCCTGAAACTGAAATTCTAATTCTAATTCCCTGTTTAAACTGATTTCTTTGATGTTTAATTGTCATGTTAATTCTTACACATGTGTATTAGTTTACTGTTAATGATGGTTACATGAATTGGTTGAGGATAACAAGGTTATGGGATTTTCGAATATGGGATGGACTGTTGAATGTGTAGACTAATACTTTCTAAAATTTTACACTGTTAGCTTAATGCTGATTTTAATTCCAGTTTAAACTAATTTATGATGTTAATTATCATGTTAGGTTCACATACATGTGTAGTTTCATTACTTGAATGTTGGCTTAGGATTTGCATTTGAGTTGGGTTTCGAATTGGTGAAAATAGATTTCAATTGGTGTTTGGGACATGGGGTTAACTGTTAGCAAATTGTTGAAACTGTCATTCGTTTCAGTTTTCCTGAGATTTTGAATTGCACATCACTAATCCTTTTTCCCTGTGTACACACAATAAACTCACATAGACACCTTTGCATTTTATTCCAATATCACTAACCTGTCACTTATCACAAACCTGAGAACACATTTCCTAATAAACTATTACACTATACTCTCTCCCTATTAGCTAGCTGCCACCATTTTCACATTACACCCACTGTCATATGCTAACACAGGACACACACACACACTAAATTCTATATGTAAATCACACACACATGCGCATGTCACCACTATTCCTGTGATTTCATTGCACTATAACTGCCATGTATCTACACTACACACACCCTATCATTAATTATCATGTGACACATTATACTACCCTCACATATACACATCACTGTTCACTAATTTCTATATGTGTGTCACACACACACACACATGTACACATAGACACAAACACATGTATCCCTTTCCCTATCTCTCTATATATGTGATATATTATAATGTAGTCTATAAGAAATGTGTGTTATTATATTAAATTAGATAAATATTAATGTATGCAATATGTGAGAAATGTGTGTAGTAGACCACATGGCCAATGGCATATGGCCTATGGTTCCTAATGTGGGTATATGCCTATAGTGAATATATACATGTTTACATAGAAATTGGGTGTTGTTGGCTTGTATAGCCTAGTTATTGTGTGTGTATGCTAGAATAGGCTGGTTAGGCTTAGTGAGATTTGTTTGGGTTAGGCTTGACCTAGTTGACATAGTTTGACTAGTATAGTTGACTATAGTTGACCAAGGGTTGACTTTAGGCTAGTTTGACCCCAAATATCATGTAGTTGCATTATAGCAGTCTGTTATATTATTTTGGACATGTAGTGACTTGTACTGTTCTATAGGAGACAGACACCACTCCTCGGACAGTAGATTCTCTTCAGATATTCAGGATACCAGGCGAGTACATTCTCTGATCATTTTATATCCTGTTTAGGAGTATATTTCCTGCTTTAGATTACTTTACTTGATGCTGACACATTGGTAACACGGATTAGTACTATATGGATCTTATCGTGCGATGTTATCCCCTTAGCGGATACATCGGGTATTTCATGTTCGTGTACTTTATCATGAGCATCGTGTACTCCTTATGTTCGTGCTATTCGTGTACAAATCGTGTGAAATCGTGTATACTCATGTGCTCACATGATCATCGTGTACAACCATACTTTGTGTGCAATAAGATAACTTGACTAGATCCTTGTGTATTGATTGGAGAGGGGGAGTAGAAGTGGTTATGTATTCAATCTTTTAGATTACTCATGTACAACCTCTGTAGATTACTCGTGTACAATATCGTGTCGTTTACATAACCGTCTTGTACTCTAAATCACTAGCACTGATAGTTCTTATATATATTGTATCTATTTACTTGCAGTCTCTCTTTTATATTATGTTGTTCTTTCAGTTTCTTGTATCTTACTCTCTAGCATGTTTCTATTTCCTAACCTGTTATGATTTGTTGAGATGTACTGTACTCGCTCTTGTCCTGACTGGACCTGTTGAAAATTTTACAAAGGATGTGGATGAGGCTCTGGTGTCTACCTATTATGGTGCAGCTATAGACAACACTTATGACTTGGACCCACTTGCAGTAGAGGATCTGCCACCAGTGGTTTAGACTGCTAGCTTAGACTCTTACCTTGTCTTTCTTATTGATACATTATATCTATATATTGGGAGTTTATTTATCTGGATGTTTGTGGAGATGTTATCATAGACACTTAGACTTCTATCTATTGTATCTCTTGTCTGGATTCCTTTCTATCTATCTATCTTTTATTGTATTCTACCATAGATGTGATTGAGACTGTATTTGCCATGTCACCTCCATTCGAAGTGTATATACTGTACAGGTACCTTATATATTGTTAGATGATTGACCTAGGACAGCGTTCGACTACCGACACTGCGACGTAGGCTGGACGTACCCACTTTTCGTGCCCTTACTCTAGGGTGCGGGTCGTGACAGACACATGGCATGACATGTGTCATGCCATGGATGGGTTTTTTTTTCTTTAAAAAAAAAGAATCCTAATAAGCCCAAATGGACATTTTAGCAAAATAAAAATATGAAAAAAATAAATAAATAACCAAACAAATAAATAATTCAAAGTATGTATTATCTGAAATATTGTATTATGAAATATGACTATGACATCCAATCCCCCCAAAAGTGGGAGGAAAAGTAGAAGGAAAAGTGGAGGCTTGTATTAATTAACAATTATACCCCCATATGAATGTATTACTTAAAAATTATTTATGAAGTCAAATGGTAAATAAGTGTTTCTAGTTGAGGGTAGAATTGGTAAACCCTATATTTTTTTACTTTCTTTCCTTCCACTTTTCTTTCAAACCAAACAAAGGAAAATGAATCTCTTATCTTTTCCATCCTTTCTACCAAATACAAAGGAAGGAAATGATCTTTTCTTTCCACATGTAAGGAAAATGAATCCTTATCTTTTTCCTTCCTTCCATTTTTCATCCTTCCTACCAAACACAGCCTTACTTTGCGGTTCCTCAGCTTCTTCCATCCCCCTCTGCAATACGAGAGTCTATCAAATGGGAGGTGAGGCCATGGTCGTATGTTGAGAGAAGCTCGTTGAGGAGTCGTTGTGCCAAGGCAAAGTAACTCCTCAAGGAAGATCACACCCGCGAGCCGAGGCCAATTATAGGCCTCCGAAGAGCTGCCTAAAAGGGCATTCTTCTATAATAGGTAGAACCCCTAGGGATATAGTGCCACATTTGTGTAGTGTCCCGATCCGCGAAGGCATTATATAGACATAGAGGTCGGTGTTGGCTCGAGAGAAAGCCTTCACAAAGATGATTAATCTGGGTGAGTGGAGAATGACTTCACTTTCTGATTCTTCACGCCTAATAAAGAATCTATAAGATTGAAATGTATGCTTGCTTAATGAACGAACCATTGCTATGCTAAGTCAAGATAAGTTGATTGCATGCTAGAGTTAGAATGTTATTTCAATTGAAAGAATCGTTGCCATGTTTAATAAGAAGAAAAAGATAATGCCTACACGTCACTATAGTATGCTATCAAGAGTAGGGTTCCTGCTAAATTACTTGCTTATTTTTTCGTAGACTATTCCTTAGAATTATATATGTGCTTGACATGAGATGTTGCCCCATTCAATAAGAAGAATTGTGATACCTAAATGCTGCTAATTGTTTCTAAGAGAAAGTGTGTTTAATTATATGTTACTACTATTGCCCATAAATAATTGATTATGTCTAATAAAACATGATGCACATGTCTTAATAGAAATGAATTGTTATCATGCATACAAAATGTCCATATCGTTTGTTTGAATAGAGAAATAAAATATGGCTTTTCAAAAATATTTTCAAAATAAGTAATCCAACTCTTATTTTCTAATGCATGAAATGAACGTAGGTAAAAGATAGCAAGATCACTAATAATACAACATTTTTGAATACGTAGTGATCGTTTCAGAAGGTGTAGCCTTTGTTTTTCAACAGTGCAACAATGTACTGATCTCCTACTAGTTTGCCTGTAGGTGCTAGATGTTCGAATGGATGTTTCGAAGCGATAGCCAGATCCTCATCCTCGGGAGCCAAAGATCAGAAGAAAAAGACACAAAGAGATGGTTTTATATATAAAGGGATGTAATATATGGAATGATATCATTGTAATCTACATAGTCCAAGAGAGATGTAAGCCAAGTATGGCATGGATCAGAGAGCTATCGAGAGTCTTGTAAACGATTCAAAGTTATCAATAAAAGATATTACGTTTCTTATATCATTGTGTTCATTTGGTTTTCTGCAATATTGTCTGCTGCTTCAAAACTCTGTATGAAAGTTTCGCTGTGTTGTTGTAACTACCTAGTTTCCGAAGAGGAATATTTTTGTCATTTTTATATCATTTAAATTTTGTGAATAATTGTTGTAATTATATATATTATTGATTGTGAACTAGCCTATTTATTAGACTTGGTGTTAATGGACCCAACTAAACTTGACTTGACCCATTGGTTTAATTAATTAGAGTAGTCATGATTAGACTAGTTAATTATTCATTTTTCTAGTTAAATGAAGAGAATATTATCTATTGGTTGTAGAGGTTCCATTCATGATATGGAGAGGGGCTTTTAAGTCATATTATCTATTTCTAAACCTAACCCTATCCCTAATAGGAGTCTGTATAAACCTCTTTATTCATTAATTGCCTCATTTTGCCTTCCTAATTAATTTATCCCAAATTGGAAGCAAACCCTAATCCACCTATTCCCAAATCTCATCCTTCTCATTTTCACTCCAAGGAGGCTAAGGAGCTTGTCATTACTAGAGGAGCACTTGAGGAGGAATACATTAGCTTGGGGATTGTGTCCAGCTTCCCATTTGTGTCCATTGGTAGTGATACATTGGGAATCCATCTCCTAATAGGTATGAATTCTATTTTCCTACAAATTTTTAGTCTAAATGATGTAATAAACCTATAGGAACCCTTCCATGGCTAAGGACTACCTAGGAAGAAGAATTAGGCTCTAATAGGCTTTATGGTGATAGTTATATTGAGTTTTGTGCTCATTTTGGTGGAAATCCGAGATTGGTGCACCAAGTGTTTGTAATTTGGTATATTAGGACTAAATAGACTTATAATGGTTGTGTATGGCTAGATACGTGCATGTCGTATCATGATACGCTATGATATGGAGTCACTTTGGGGTTTTTCCATGGACACTTGTAATACACATGTCATTTTCCATACAACAGATGTTAGTAGTTTTGATTTGCATTAGTTAGACTCTATATTAGTCTATTAATCATGTTCATATATATTTTAGATGGTATTTGGTGAGGTTTGGTAGAGTATCTTGAGCGTATTACAAGACTATCATAGACTAGTGTGATACTAGTGTGATACTAGTGTGATGCATCATAGGTGTTTGATTGAATGTATTAACATGTGTGTAGTGTGTGTATAGGTATATAGAGTGTGTGTGTACCCATATTCATGTGTCTGTGCATACATATGTGAATATGTGTGTATGTGTGTGTGTGTGTGTGTGTGTGTGTGTGTGTACACATATGCATTTGTGAATTATGTGCATATAAGAATCATGTGAGTGTCAATAGGAGTGTGCACATGGTTGTGTTGATTGTGTACTAGTGTAGTGAGAAGGGGGACCATCGTTGAGAGTGTATATGAGTGTATGTGTGTAGTAAGAGGGGGTTCAGTCCATAGGAGGTAGATGTGGAAATTGTGAGTATGTGTGTGTGATGTGAAGGGGGATTCTGCATTGCCAAATGTTATAGCTAGCCAGCTTATGGAAGCAGTAGCAGCAGCTTATGGCAACAACAACAACATCTTATGGCTGTAGCAGCAGTAGAAAGCTGCAACAGCTTATGGCAGCAGTAAACTGCAACAGCAACATCAGCTTATGGCAACAGCATGCTGCAGCAAGCTGCAACAACAACAGTAGCTTATGGTATGTGCAATAGCAGTAGTGCTAGCATATCTAGCTAGCCGCAATAGCAGTAGTGTCGGCTAAGATGTTGGTTGTGTTAGTGTGAGCATAGAGTGTGTGTATTAGTATATGTGAGTGTCAACATGGGTAAATGATTAGGGAAATATGTAGTAGCATAAAGTCTAGTAGAGTACCATGGATAGTGTATTATAGAGTGATATAGTATTATGTAGTAGGATATAGGATATGGTATGATATAGTAAAGGAGATGGTAGAGTAGTGGTATTGATATAGTAATGAGAACAGAAAATGTTATATTTTTATCCCTTAAGGTTCACCATTTTATGCTCATTTCATAACTAAAGGTACTCATTATTCTTATATTTTGGTTTATGTTGCAATTGGAGACACTAAGTGCACACAGGAGCTAAATAACAATTTTGGACAGTTTTGACACCTTTTTACCAAAATAGGCATAACTTTCTCATTCAAAATGCAATTTAGATGATTCAAAATGATTTGGAAAATTAAGACAAAGATCTACAATTTTTGAATTTTGAGTTTTCCGAGATTCTGGCTACGTTATGGACGAAATCAGGCTTGAAGTTGAGTCAAAGATGATGTGAACGAAAATAGGAACCAAAATAACTATTTCTCTACTTGTTCTATGACTTAATTTTATTGTTGAGAAGTTGTAACTTTTAGAGAATTTGCGGGGAGATATTGTGGGCTTCAAACAACCAATTTAGAGTGTATAAAAAGGGATAAAAAATCATGAGAAAAGAACAACACAACTCTTCTACTTTTTTTTTTCTCCAACTTTTCTTTTGCAGTTTTGGTGAACATGTGCGGCTAAAAGTCTTGTTCGTCGAAGAAAACGGAAGCCTTTGAATCAATAAACTTATGAGATCTAAATTGTTTTTATATGTTTGACTTATATTTTGACTATTGAATATTTTTTCTTGCCCACTTTCATGGTTGTTTTGTTTAATTACTATGAGACCTATTAGTTTATTATTCATTTCGATCTACCGCTAAATTAGATATCAAATTCGTAATTGTTTGATATTTATAATTTTTGAAGCAACCAAGATTTACGAAATGCTTTGTTTTATTAGATCTTAGAAGAAAAACTTTTGACAAAAGTAATGCAACTGCTTGTTGTAGGCGCTCAAATATCTGTCTCTCTTAGGCGCCTAACGTTCTTAGGTGCCCTTTATCTCTTAAGCTCCTAACACTCTTAGGCGCACATTGTCTCTTAGGCGTCTAACTCTCTTAGGTGCCCATTGTTTCTTACGAGCTCTGTTCTCCAAGGCTTCCTGCTCTCTTAGGCGCCTAGCTCTCTTAGGTGCCTACTTCTCTAAGGCGCTCTGTTCTCTTGGGCGCCTATTTTTCTGATAATGTCTGCAAATCAAGGTAGCGTAATAAGCTGCCATACATGCTGAACATAGTGCACTACTCCGAATTTTCTGAAGAACGTGCTCATCACTTGGCCCATGATCATGCGCATATCCCGTACAAGCACCAGATGTCATTAGGCGCTTCTGTCTTCGTTGCGCCCAGTGGCTTAGGCGCTTATCTAGAAAAAGGCGCCTACTTTGAATAACTGTCAGCTAGTTATTCCCTGACTATATAAATAGAGTTCCATTCCCCCAAAGTAGAGAGACAGGGAGGAGGGGTATAATTTGAGCACTATGTTTTCCATAAATAAATTTACTTTATTTATTTTGATTCTGGAAAAATACAACTTTAGGAATCCGATCTAGAAGACGATCGCTTTATCCCTTGGACGATACGAAGAAGAAAAGCTCTCAAAAATTCGACAGCAATTTAGATATTCTGTATATCTGTACAATGAATGAGAAGAGAACTCTATTTATAGAGTCAAAAATAACTAAAAAGATAACTATTTTCATAACCTATGCATAGTTGATAATCACGCAGGATTCAATCATACGCAAGGTTGATGAGCAGTTACTGGACGTGGCCCATAACTGTTGGACACATGGCAATCATGCATGAGTCGTGTGCAAGTTACTGGGGCACGCATACGAGAGATCCGTGGCATGGCTACCACATACTCCAATTTGATAATTTGAGATGATAATCTGCTAACTGATTGAGGATGAAATCCCTGTAGACTTGGGGCAGAAGGCTTCAGAATACACGCCAACTTGAGGCAGAAAGCTTCAGAATACACGCCAACTTGAGGCAGAAAGCTTCAGAATACACGCCAACTTGAGGCAGAAAGCTTCAGAATACACGCCAACTTGAGGAAGGAACATAGAAGTTCAAAATACACGCAGACTTGAGTCAGAACGGCCAGCTGTCTTGATTCGACGTGCCTCGATTGGCACAAAATCTCTGATATTGATTGCCTTGTCAGTCACATTAAATGACAATAAGGTCTTTTTGGTATGCCAACTTGATGAAGACTGAATCTTGTTGAGGAAGATTTCGAAAGTCACGCAATAGTCGGCTGAGATCTCTCGAGTCCCGTGCATACGTGGCATACAAGAAGACATTCTTTGACTATCGTACTGTCAGTCATAATGACACTTTGACAAATAATGAGCTGTCTCTGTGTACCATTTAAACTCTGCGTATATTTGAGGAAATGGTCTGATAGAACTCAACGTGTATTTTAGACATTGTTCTGATAGGCTGTATTAACTCAGTGTGACTTTATTTTTGAGGCCTACAAAACCCCCTTCAAAGTTTTCGAAAAATGATAAATTATTTCGAAATACTTTAAAATCGAGATGATAAAATGAATTTAGTCACGCTGAGATGATTCAGGGAAAGATTTCTTCTGAAATGATTGGGCTGTTGGGATTCTGTGCGGTTTAGGATCCCGTGCAAAACTTCTATATCGAAGCAAATGATGACTTTGCCGTTTGAAATTCTTCGTGAGCCTATAAAAAGGCCATAAATCACTTCCTTCTTTCTTTACTTGCTTTAGAGAGAGAAAATCCCACACAGAAGAAAAACTTCGTCTTCTCCGACTTCCCCTTCTCCTTCTCAGCAATGGCTCCTAAGATCGACGCTCAGGCTAAGGGCAAGGCCCCTGCGACGTCTTCGCGTGCCACCACCGACAGACTTCCTCGCCTCGAAGCTACTCATCCCCCTATGCAACGTAAGTGATAGATGGGGATGCGAACTGATGAAGACGAACTGATGAAGATGAACTCCACATAGAAATCTTAGGATTCTTAAAACAATCAATAATGAACTTTCGAAATATATCCCCCCTTCTTAGGGCAAAGGATATTAATAAAGTATGCCCCCTCTTTAGGGTTGGCCATACTTCACATCTTCGTGTTTACGAAGCTCTGTGTTTTACGCAAATAAGCATAGCTCTCATGACTCTGCATGATTTTTCATATGTTGGCAGAGATGTCAATGTTGAATTATTCACGCAGACTTCTGAGAGTCATCCTCTGGATAGATTAGTCTTGATCTGTCAGCATATTTTTTGTCATTTTCACTTCAATGTGATTCTGGCAATGATGCATGACTTTTCTTTCTAATCTGTCTAGACTTTGCGTGAATTAATCACATGCGTGAATAAATCATTCAGCGTGTCTTTTTGATCTTTGTCTGAAGTCTGTGTGACTTATGAAATTTTCTTTGAACACTGTTAAACACGCATAAGGCTCGTAGACATAAATTTTTCTGAAGTTTACGTAACAAAACATGTCTGATCTTTTCTTCTTTTCTTTTGTATAGTGAACATCCGAAGTGAAGAAGCTGATTATGAAGGACATTTGAGCTTCTCTTTCAAACATGATTTATCTCATGTACAGTTTCCTCAGTTTGACACTCCGGAAACCAGACTATCTTTGTTGAAGAATCAAGATCATACCACTCTGCTCTGTCTGATAAATGGTGAACCATTTCAGAGTCTTGACCGGGTGTTCCATAAAAAACTAGCTTTTCTGTTTGGGGATGCCATAGCACATAAGTCACAACCAAAAGGCATCAGGAAGAAGGTCTGCTTCTATTGTGAAGGTGATGCAAGGAAGTCCATGTACTGGCCGAAGGTATCTAGGGGTTTGTCTATCATGCGATTCATGCACGCCAGTTACCCCAGAAAGATGACATGGCACTTAACAGAAAATCAACAAGCTAAGGTGAGCAGAATCATTTACAAGAAAGACGGATTCTACAGTGCTCCGGAGAATCACGTATCCTTGTTTTGAGGTTTGAAGCCGGGATGTGTGCCACCCGAAGACTCGTCTATATTGATGCCATTCAGGATGCCTGTTTTTATAAATAAATTCATGGCAAATGAGAAGGCATTCTATCCTACTGATTCGACGCCGAGGATGATATGCTTAATGAATCAGGAGAATATGAGGTGGAGGACTCTAGTCCATTGGGTTCTGGAGAAGTTTGAGAATGAGCTGAAGCAAATAAATCTCTATGACGCGATCGTCAATTCCTCCTACGGCTTCAAACCCAACCCATTTCTATTCCTGGCCTTGGTTGAAAGATATAACCACCGGACGGGAATATTTATGACTCCCAAAGGGGAGATGGGTTTTGCCCTTCATGAGATGGAATACATCTCTCATCTGCCTTCAGGCACACTGCCATATGAAGAATATGTGCCTACAACCGAGGAGCTAAATTTTCTGTCGAAGAAGAAACCGAAGATGGTGCATCTGTTTGAAGAGATGATGTGCCATTTTGGCACATGCACTCTGTATTATAAAAGTACTAAAGAGGAAGCCAGCTGCCACATCCAGAAGTGGATGTCTTATCTTTTCATGAATCGTGAGAAAGATGAGAAGAAGATAAATGAAAAGAGAAGGTATCAAATTAACTCTTTCAAGCCCCTCTCTGAGAGTGAAATCACCAATCTACTAGAGAAGTATGACTGTAAAGATTTCACAATCAATGAAGACTGGTATGAGTTTAAAGCCGGAACCACCTTCAGATCATATGTGAGACAGAATGGAAAACCTTTGTCAAAGAACGGTCATTTAGCCGGATTCCTCTCTCTCTGGCTAAGAAGATTTGTTGTTCCTGGCTCCAGCTCTCTGGATAGAATACATAGAGGCGTTGTTTTTGCAGCAGTGCGTCTTATGTACGGCTATAAGACAGACTTATTATCAGCGATGACTTGCAGGCTGAACGCAGGTCTTCAAAATTTTGTAACCAATATGCTGTCTAATCAAAGGAAGATGACCGATGAATTCCCAAGAATAGAGATGCCCTATACTTATTTGTGTGGTTGTCTTCTTCTCCATCATGACGGTCTGATACCTCCGGGAGCAGGAGGGAGCGGCAGCCTCTTTTTAGAGAAGTACGCCGGAGAAAATTTCTGGAAGGTTCACACTCTTCCAGAATGCAGAAATGTTTTGAACCGATCATCACATTGGTCGATTCAATGTGCTTCTCCGCCACTGGGTTATGAGAGCATGCCTCTGAACATGATAGACGGAGAAAAAAGGCACAGGCTAGATGACGTAGCTTTTCAATGGCTGCAGCGGATTCGGCCATCTCACCTGGTATATCGTCATGAAGAAATGACGTACTTAGAACCATATCTACCGAGCCGATTTGCTCGACAATTCGGATATGACCAACTTCATGTTGGGAATGCCACCACCTGTCTTTCTGCTCGTGGAGGACTAATTGATGGAGCTCGGGCATGGAGAAACTTCATAGCTAGAGATACAAAAGTTGAATTCTCTATGCCGAATCCTCTATCCAGGGCGGGGACGAAAATGCTCTATACATACGCCCGCTTCTATGTTTCATCGAGCACTTTCATGCCGAGTTTTCATTTGAAGACTTTTGTTGCAGAAGATGACCCAGCTCCATCAAAGAGGTCGAAGAAGAAGATTGTTATTCAACGATTTACTCCGGAACCTGAAGATGAGACTGCGAAAGTTGAACCCTTATATGAATTATCTCTGGAGCAAAAATTTCCTGATGAAGTTCTTCCTCCAATATTCGTGTCCATCTCTAAGAGGAAACGAAGTGATGAATCTGAGACGGTCTCTAAAAAGAGTACTAAGTCTCAGACTTCCAAGAAGAAAGGAGTTTCAATAACTGCCACCTCATCTCTAGGTGGCATCCCAGTTGATGAAGATGATGCTGCCGACAAAGATGAAGATACAAATGAAGACGATACTTCTTTGATAAAAAGGAGATCGAGAGGCAGATACGTCAAGAAGACTGTCGGAAAGATGAAGGGCAATGAACTCCTGGAAACTATTATGAGTGGAGGGATCTTGCTAACTTCAGCTGAACCGACTGAGGTAGAGTCGATTGTCCCGACAACAAGTAGAGTAGCTGCTGAACCTTCAGAGATGAGGATTATCCCTTTTGAGCACGGGAAAGAGGGTGTCATCCAGGCATTAGATGATCAAATTGAATATTCAGAAGAAGAACCAGCTCCCGGGGCAGAAGTTAGGGAACAACCGGAAGTTCCATCTTTTCAACCTAATCAAATTGAAGAAACTCAGGCTGAAGAAAACATTTCTTCGGCCAGAGGCGATGAAGACGTGCCAACGTCTGAACTATCAGCTGCTGATGAGTTATTGAAGAATGTTTGTAAAGACATCATTCTTCAAACTAACATTCTAGAAGAGACTGAACCTGCAGTCAATACCGAGTCCATGGAAATTGAAACTCAAGAACCTGAGCTCGCTATTGTTACTGTTCCTAAGATTCATCCATCTCAAGAAATAGATGTTGATGTGAATATCATGGATTCTGGATCAGAGACCCATCCTGAAGCTGGGAATCCAAGAGAGTCTGAAGAAGAACACTCTGAGAAAGAGGAAGAGGCTGAAGAGGAAGAGGATTGGCATCCTGAGACTTCCACTCATTATGATGAAGATAAAATCAGAGAAAATAGAATGGAGCTCAGTTCTGAACCTGCTCAATCTCCTGATAATGCTCCAGCACTCAATAATTCTGGAGCTGGTAGTAGTCACATAAAGCAGGTGTCAGACACCATTATGGATCGACTGCGAGAGGATGTGAGACTTTCTCAACATATATAATATGAACCTCAGCCTGGTAGAATTTTATTTCAAATTCTGTTTCTACTGTTTCTTTTTCTTTATATGCTGATTATTTTTCCTTTGGCTAGTAGGAACTGCTGCAGCAATGAGCTCGACTCATGCTCCACTTATCCAGACTGATGTTGATGAAGGGAGCTCGCATTTGCCAACTTCTCCAGCGGCACATACTTCAATTCCTAGGACAGAGAACGTACAAGCTTCTTCTTCAATAATGACAGCAACTCCTGGGTTTGAGACGGGATTGGCAAGGACTCTGGGAATGTATTCAGATATCATCTATTCATATCTGGATATGTACTCCAGGCGTTTCTTGAAAGACTAAACTATGCCCTTCTCTGAGCTCCAAACGGTGGTCAATTTCCCGCTCCTAGTCCTGCGACATGCTGGCTTTGAAACTTAATGTATCTTCTTTGAACATCTCCTAGATGAATTGGAGACAACCATCCGAAAATACTGGGAGATGAAGAAGGAAGATATTAAATCTTTGACTGTGGCTGAGATCGCTCGATTGGAACATGAAGCCCAAGCTCAGCAAGCTGCTTTAGAAGAATTTCTTGCTTCTTCATCTGAGAAGTTAGTAGAAAAGGGTGAAGAAATATTAGCTACTCGTCAGAGAGTAGAACTTCTGGAGAAGAATGAAATATCAAAAGCTGAAGAGCTCAAGAAGTTGAAAGAGGAGCTGGCTCGTCTTCAGGAGCGAATTGCCTTCATGGAAAAGGAGCAGGCTGAGGTCGTCACTGCTCGTATATCTGAAGCTGAACGCCGTCAAACTCTTCAACAAGAGCGAGAGCAGATGCAGGCAGAGCAAATTGAAGAAGTTAATCGTCGCCAATCTGCTATTATCACTTTTGATGAACAAATTGTCGCAGTCGAAGCAGCAGAAAGAGTTCGCAAAGCTCATGATGAGAAAATGAGTACTGTACTTGATCGTATTAAGGAGCTAATAACTCCTAATAAATAGATCTTTTATATTTTCACTTGTAATCAATATTTTGATTTTGAATGAAGACAAATGAGAATTTTTGATCTGATTTTTGACTTTGTTGTTTTGATAATGATGTATTCATAGAAAATATGTTCAGAGGTAAATAATACATGACACATTTCAATAGAATAGAATATACAAATGAACTTTGTAATTCCATCAGATGATATTAAACCAGAGATGATCTTAGTTTAATACTGATAAAAAAAAATAGAATTCAGACATAAAAATATCTTTGAACTCAATTTTTCATGATCTTTGGACTCGAGAATCAAAAGACTAGATATCATTTTCATAAATATGATACTGAGATAGAAAATTCAGAGGTAATATGGACGTAATTTTCTAGATATCAAATTTGCTAAGAAAATGATACAAAATAGAATATCTATTTCCACTGGGGATAAAAGATATCGAAATGATAGGAGAATAATCTCGACAGATGAAAGTATTACGCAAAATATTTCTTCAAGAATTTGCCATTAATGGACATCATAGTAATTTTACCATCCATGGTGGAAAGCTGATATGCCCCATTAGAAAAGGCTTTATTCACAATGAATGGACCTTCCCATTTTGCATCAAACTTGCCTTTACTCACGTGCGTCATAGTCATCGGACGTCTGACTATAAGAACAAGTTCTCCTTTTTGATATGCTCGAACTTTGACTTTCTTGTTAAAAGCTCTTGATATTCTAGCTTGATAGAATTCGATATTCTGTTGAGCATATAACCGCTTTTCATCTAGAGCTTCTAATTCCTGAAGTCGAAGACGATCATTATTCTCAGTGGTAAGTTCATTAGCGATTGCTATCCTTAAAGAAGGAATTTGAATCTCTAATGGAAGAACAGCTTCGCATCCATACACCAGAGAGAAAGGTGTACATCTAGTAGCATTACGAACTGTAGTACGGTAAGCCAACAAATATTCACCAAGTTTCTCACTCCAATTACGTTTGTTAGTAGAAACAAACTTCTTTAAGAGTTTGATGATGGTCTTGTTGAAAGCTTCTGCTAATCCGTTAGCTGCCGGATTATATGCGGTAGAAGCCACATTGTTGATCCGATAATCGTCACAGAATCGAGTAAATTTTTGGCTGACGAATTGTGGTCCATTATCATGAATAATGCGTCGAGGAACACCAAATCTGTAGATGACATGATGCTTGATAAAGTTGATGACATTAGAAGTTTTGACTTCAGATAAAGGAATAGCTTCGGCCCATTTGGAGAAATAATCGATTATTACGAGAATAAACCGATAACCTTTTGATGACGGCGGATTGATCGGGCCAATAATGTCCATGCCCCAAGCTTCGAAGGGCCATGATGCTGCTGTTGGGTGTAGAAATTCTGAAGGTTGATGGATAAAATCTGCATGGATTTGACAGGCTTTACACTTACGGGCATATTGAATAGCATCATTTACCATAGTGGGCCAATAATAACCCATGCGTCGAATACGATCTTGAAGTTTAGGTCCAGGATGATGTGCTCCAAAAATTCCATCATGTGCTTCGCGGATAATTTGTTGGGCCTCATCACCGACAATACATCGAAGAAGTAAACCATCATAAGCTCGACGATATAAGGTTTTTGTAGTATGATTGTAATAAAATCTGAGTGATCGTCGTCTGATAGATGCTGCCTCACTCGGATTATCTGGAAGAATATCATACAATACGAAATCTAAGAAAGGAAGTCTCCAATCTTTATCAATATTTTGAGTCTCAGCTGAATTACTGAAGATGAATTCCATGCTAGAATCAGATGAAAATGAGGATGATTTACGATTTAATCTGTCGAACTTCAAATCAATACCGAATCCTCTTGTTGTATTGATATCATGAGATGTTGACTCTTCAATATCAACTGGAAGTCCTAGAGTTAGATTGTTCTCAAGATGAAATAATTCTCGATTGTAAACAACAATCATTTGTTGACGTTTGACCGGAATAGCTAACACTGCCGCAAGATTAGCAAGAGCATCAGCTTCTGTGTTACATGCTCGCCTAACATGCTCGATGAAGAATCCTTCAAATGAAGAAGCCATAGATATGGCCAATCTGTAGTAAGGAACCAGATCTTGATGGCGAACTTCATAAGTACCTCTTATCTGATTGACGATGAGTTTAGAATCTCCATAAGCTTCTAAATGTTGAATATTCAAATGTTTAGCGAGTTGAAGACCAATAAGCAATGCATTGTACTCAGCTACGTTGTTTGAACATGGTTGATCGAGAGAATAAGCTCTCTGAATAGCAAGACCTTCTGGCGATACAAGAACGATTCCAACCCCAGCGACAATGTCACCATTAGGACCTATTCTTGAAGCTCCATCAAAGAATAGACGCCAAGTAGGATCTTCTTCAACAATTTGGTTTGAATCTAGGACTTCATCTGGGATTTCATCGTAGAGTTTTGAATTTTTTGGAATTGAATGAGCAGCCAGAAAATCAACTAAAGCTTGTCCTTTCACCGATTTCTGAGGGAAATAGTGCATATCATACTGAGCAAGTAAAATTCCCCAGTTAGCCAATCGAGAATTTAAAACACTTGGTTTCTTCATCATGAGTCGTATAGGATTGATCTTGGAAATGACATGAATGGTCTGACCAATGATATAATGTCGCATCTTTTGGACAGCGAACATAAGGGCTAGACATTCTTTTTCGACCGGTGAATATCGAGGTTCAGCTCCGGTCATGATACGATTGAGATAGTAAATGGCTTGTTCATGACCATTTTTATTCTTTTGAGCGAGCAGCGCACCCAACGAATGACTCGTTGCTCGGGTATATAGAAGGAACGGAATTCCTGAAATAGGAGGTACCAATACTGGGGGGTTCATCAGATATTGTTTTATGTCATCAAATGCTTTCTGACATTCGTTAGTCCAGACGAAAGAAACACCTTTCTTCAAAAGTTTATTGAATGATCTGCAGCGTCCTGAAAGATTAGAGATGAATCTCATGATATAAGCGATCCTTCCTTGAAATCCTCGTAGCTCTTTTAAGGTGCGTGGAGGACGCATCTCTTGGATGGCTTTGATCTTTTCGGGATCTACGCGTATACCTTTTGAGGTAATGACGAAGACGAGAAATTTGCCACTAGAGACGCCTAAAAAGGACTTAGTAGGGTTCATCCTTAATTGATGCCGACGTATTAGATCAAATATAGTTTTCAAATCTTGGATGTGATCCTCTTTTTGTCGACTTTTGCCTGCAATATCATCAACGTAGCATTCTGTCACGACCCACACCCGCTAAAAGGGCACGTGACACGACAACGCCCAGCCCTCACCGAAAAATCGGCGTGGAACGCTGTAGATTTTTCTACTTCTAAACAGTTTATATATATAACAAAAACCTGTCAAGTCCATGGTCAACTCCTAACGGAGGACAAGCAATAAATATATATATATACGAGTACTCAATCACGACTCTAAGATAACAAAGTAAAGACTGAAATAAAAAGACAACAAGACGATAAAATAATATATAACCTGTCAAGTCCAACACAAAGAATATATACAGTCCAAGTCTCTAATACAGTCCATAATAATAACAGACTCAAAAGTAGCTGGAGACAAAGTCCAGTATAAAAGACCTACTCTAACTAAACAAGGGGTAAGGTCTCGTCAGGCGGAGCTAAGCCCTGCTGGACCAAAGTCTCCAAGTCTATGCCCACTACGTCATCCGGACCATAGTAGGTACTGTAGTCTCCCTCGTCTGCATCTGTAATATTTTCAACATATCCTGTCAGGATGGAACGAGTACAATCTACTAACAACAGTTCACAAGATATGACAAAAGCTATAAGACAGTAAATAGAGAGTATATACAAGAAAATCATGGAATGTACATGTGAGTATCATGGCAAGGTAAGCTATAAAACTAGAGCTAGAACAAGGCAAGTAAACTGAATCATGGCATGTACAAGAAATCAAGAATCATATCTCTAGGTGTGTGAATACTAGCTACAACATGTGGCCGAATTGGGTCTGCACAAGGTTATGATCAGCCAATCCTGCGTGGAGTGTAGGATTGGTAGCATTCAAGGTCTACAAGAATAAACAAGGTAGATAATGACCACACATCTACACTAGTACTCCCCGTCCCCGACTGGTAGAGTGGATCCAAGCAAGACACGTTACGACACGGGATTCTACGAGAAGGGAGCAAGTCTCCTCGAGAATTGGTGTCCATATACTGCACAAGAACTACAAGGGGGCTTGCACAAGATATACCAAGATAACGAGGAATAACATCTCATGTCGGGATCCATGAATACCAATCCGTGTGACCAATGTGTCAAGAACAAGCATATCCAC